>JARCFY010000005.1:13639795-14169795 GCA_029233225.1 Lepidodactylus listeri | reverse complement strand
TTTCCTCCCTGCCTCTCCACTGAAAAATTCCTAGGTGCAGGCCTGCTGGGCAGAAGTCTAGCTTATCCATGGGGCTTTCCAGGCAAGAAGCAGGCAAAGATGACTGCCATTGCTTTCCTCTGCATAGCATCCCCAGTCTTCCCTGGTGGTCTCCCATCCAAGTGCTAAGCCTGGCCCTCCCTGCTTAGCTTCCAGACTGTGATGAGCACAGGCTAAGCTGGGCTATTCAGGCTACTCTAGTGTATGACAAATGCCGGACGATGTTGGCTTGGATCCTACGCCTGCATCCTGTGCACACTTCACTCCTGCACAGCATCACTCTCTTCCTTGGCCACTAGTACTTCCGTTTGTCCACGGCTCACTGAAATCCCCTGATTTTGCACAGAGGGAAGTACGAATGCCAAAGCAGAGCACATGCAGAACTCGGTCCTCGGATCCAAGCCTCTGCATTCAAGGACCTCACGAAAACGTATAAGGCACAATTGGGAGAGCCCTATGAGCAGCAATAAAATGATGATCAACAACATGAGACAACAATCAAGCCCAAAGAGCGGCAAGGCTATGCAACCAGATACAATAAAAGGGTGCGGCAGCTGTACAAGGCAGGTAAAATACATGTGCACTAGAGGGAGGACCCGTGCGTTCATTCCTCAGCTTGCGGCTCCCTGTAGTTAATTCAGTGCACAGAATTCCTTTCCGAAAAGCTTCTCAAAGCGCTGCTAGAACTGGTAATTAGTTGACAAGTGGAAAACAAGCACACAATTAAGACAGTCAATCTTATGGGTTTTGCTGGGTGTTCACTATTATTTCATCAGTCGCAATTAACACGACTTTATGTTCCATCCTCCTCCCAAATGTAGTTAGAATTCTGACCACAACATGTATGTGTCCTTCTTGGGTCCAGAGGCTCCATCGTTTTTGACAGCAGCGAGTTATTTTGAAAGGGAAAGTTCTCGATGAAATGATCGAGCTCAAGAAAGGTGCAAAAAAGGCATGGGGAGGGGGATTCCACACGGGGTCCAGAAAGCAATGTCTTCTGGAGAAGGGAGAGGAGCAAAACAGGAGAGGAGGAGGAGGAGTGGAGATAAGCGGGGATTAATTGTCCAAGGCTAAAAATGAAGGCGCGCCATTGCTGATGGAGGCAGGACTGGTTTCCAGTCATGGGGGCCAAACCCAGTGGTTGATGTTCCGCAATTAAACCACTTTCCCAATCCGGACAAATTCAGTCCTGGATTTTTGAAGACTGTTTTTATTTATTTATTTATATGTGGTGCAAAGTGCCGTCAAGTCACAGCTGACTTGTGGCAGACCCCCCGCCCCGGTGAGGTTCTCAAGGCAAGAGATGTTCAGGGGTGGCTATGCTACGTCAGTGTTAGTTACATTATAAATTCGGGGGGGGGGGGTGGGATAGACAGTGCACCAAAGCAAATGGGATTAGAAAATCAGAAAGCAATGTATGCAACGCAACTGCGAGTTGGGATGGGATGTATCAGCTCAGGAAGGGTTCCCTGGAAGGGATGCTGTGTTTTCCCCTCCAGTTCTTCAGTTCCAGCCCAACTAGGAAGTGCGCCTGCACACAAAAGCTTATACCCAGAATCCATGTTTGTTGGTCTTAAAGGTACCACTAGACTCACACTTTGGAATCTGAAGAAGTATGCCTGCACACAAAAGTTTGTACCCAGAATTAAACTTCATTGGTCTTAAAGGTGCCACTGGACTCCGACTTTGATCTGTAGCCCAGCTGGGAATCTTTGAAGTTAGATTCAAACATTATTACATCTTGGAATCTGCTTGCAGATGGACTAAATAGCTTTATTTTAACAGAAATCCTTGCTGTTCAGTTCAAATGTCCCCCTATTCTGTAATCAGTTTACTGACTGACTGAATAGTTCTGTCATCCTTGCAATCCGCCTTGAGTCCCAATGAGAAAAATGAAAAATAAATGAAGCTAGCATGGTACAGTGTCAGACTTGGATCTGGGAAATCCAAATTCGAATCCCCACTCGTGCCATGGAAGCTTGCTGGGTGACCTTGGGCCAATCACACACTCTCAGACTAACCTACCTCACAGGGTTGTTGTAAGCAGGGTTCCCTCTAAGCTGAGTTAGTGTGACCTAGCTCACCATTTTTTGGCCTCCGGCTCACACATTTTTGTCTTCGCTCAGGAAGGACGGCTCCCGAGCAAACTAATTGATGCAGTAGCCAAATCGCTCGCTCACGATGCCGGTAGCTCAGAAAGTAGAATTTTTGCTCACAGGACTCCACAGCTTAGAGGGAGCATTGCTCTCCACCTGGGTGGACTCTAACCAATCTAACCAATCCACAAAGTAGACTTTTGCTCTCAGCTTAGAGGGAGCATTGGTTGTCAGGAGGGAACAGAGGGGAGGAGAATGATGTAAGCCACTCTGGGTCCTCCCCTAGAATGAGAGGTGGAATATAAACAAAGTAAGTCAATAAATAAAGTCAGGTACCTTCTCTGTGTAGGGCTGCCAATCTCCAGGTGGTGGCTGGACATCTCCTGGGATTACAACTGATCTCCAGGCAACATAAACCAGTTCCCCTGTAGAAAATGGCCACTTTGCAAGATGGACTGTATGGTATTACTAAAGACACCCCCTGCCAATCCTGCCTTTCTCAGACTCCACCCCTCAAATCTCCCGGTGTTTCCCAGTGTGGAGCTGGCAACCCTGTCTCTGGGGCCACCCCTTCATGATGCATAGAGCAAGCACTGCATTTCCCATATGGATGTGCAAACTTCTTTCTGTCTCCATGAGCGGGATTTTTGAGCTATAAAGAACTCCTCATCAAGCAGACAGAAACACAAGCTGTTTCTAGGGTTGCCAGGTAGGGTTGCCAGCTGTGGGTTGGGAAACACCGGGAGATCTGGGGGGTAGAGCCAGGGGATTGCCAGGTTTGTGGAGGGGAGGGGCCTCAGCAGGGCACGATGCCACAGAGTCCACCCTCCAAAGCAGCCATTTTCTCCAGGGGAACTAATCTTGGTCAGCTGGAGATTAATTGTAATGGTGGGAGATCTCCAGGTGCCACCTGGAGGTTGGCAACCCCATTGCCAGGTCCTCCCTGGCCACTGGTGGGAGATGGGGAGAGGCTAGAGTTGCCAGATCCAGGCTGGGAAACTCCTGGAAATTTGGGGACAGAGCTTGGGGAGGACAGGAACCTCAGCGGGAGTACAATGCCATAGAGCAGTGATGGTGAACCTTTTAGAGACGGAGTGCCCAAACGGCAACCCCAAACCCATTTATTTATCACAAAGTGCCAACACGGCAATTTAACCTGAATACCGAGGTTTTCGTTTTAGAAAAAACAACTCATACATTAACATCTTTTGTCTTAAAAGAAAAACACAATAACAGAGCTTTCAATGATGCAAACAACTTTTTATTGAAAGGTAAAAGTTTGCATTTGGCATGCTTTTGAACAATTAATGTGATTTTTGCTGTCCAGTCTTGCGAACTCTGTGCTGGGGCGATGCCATGTGTGCCCACAGAGGGGGCTCTGAGTGCCACCTCTGGCACGCGTGCCATAGGTTTGCCACCACTGCCAGAGAGACTATGCTCCAAAGCATCCATTTTCTCCAGGGGAACTGATCTCTGTAGTCTGGAGATGAGCTATAATTCCAAGGGATCCCCGCGTCCCACCTGGAGGCTGGCATCTCTATTTTCAGTGATGAAGAGAGCAGGCAAGAGGTGGATATGGAAGGGGAGATACTGCTGCCCACTATCTGACCCCTTTGCGTTGGGTCTTCAGTCTCTGGGAGACCCACAGAGAGCGTGCATATACAACACTCCCATCAGCATAATGGCCTTTGCAAAACAAACAGGAAAGCCCCAGAGGAAGTCACAGGCAAGTGTGATGCTAAACAACCAGGGAGCTGGGCTCCCAGAGAATGCAGAGTGCTGCCAGCCAGAGAGGTTAGAAGGTCACATGTCAAATACCTTTTGTCCTGCTGGTAAAAAGGGTGATTAATAGCGACCAGTGGTTAAAGTGGGAATCGGCTCCTCAAGAATTCTGCCAGGAAGCTCCCAACTCTGCCCTGTGTGTATGCCTAGAAAGAAAATGGTCGGTCGAAGGGCTCCATCAGCTCATCCTAAGCTAGAAGGGATCGGCTCAGAAGAGACTTACCTCCACACCTGAAAAGAAAAAGGTAACGGAACTCCATCTACAGGACCGCTTTCGCTGGTATACCTCCAGGAGAGCGCTCTGCTCTTCACAGAACTTGCTGGTGGTCCCGGGCCCAAGAGATATCTAGCTGTCCTCAGCTAAAGCCAGGTCCTTCTTGGCCCTAGCCCTGACCTGGCGGAACTCTCTGCCAAATAGCATCAGGGCTCTGCGGGATCTGATGCAGTTCCGCAGGGCCTGCAGGGCAGAGATGTTCCGCCAGGGGTTTGATTGAGGTAGGGTTGCCAAGTCTTCAAAACTCACCGGCGGGGGGAATCCTCCTCCGGCCGGGAGTTTCTTCTGGTGCGTGCACGAAGCGCGCGCACCCAGCGATGCCACCGGAAGTGACGTCAGCATGTTGGGGGCGTTGCCAGGGCGTCGCCCTGGCAACGCCCCCAACGTGCTGACGTCACTTCCGGTGACGTCATTACATCGTCCTCGCTGGACGACGTCGGGGGTGGGGTTCCCCCCGCCAGCCAAATGCTGGCCGGCGGATCGGGAACCCCTTTAGCGGGGGATCCCCCGCCCCCCGGGCTGACTTGGCAGCCCTGGGTTGAGGACAGCGACAGTTTACATCATGGCTGGCACCCTGCCTGGATCTCTGGCCCCTGAAGGATTGAACATCTCTAATTCCTCCCCCCATACCCATGAGGCAACACAGAGTGGATAGCGGGAGGGATTCACAAAATTTCGCCTCTCGATTTTTAACGACTGAATTAGATATTTTGATAATGACTGTATCATTTTAAAATCTGTACATCGCCCAGAGCCCCACATCTGTGGGGATTAGGTGATTTATAAATGCAAATCAATCAATCAATCCCAAGAGGAAGCCTGGGCTGCTAAGTGTCGTGTTTCTTTCCTACCCATCGGTGGGTGCTTTAGAGGGGCTGTTACTGATGCCCAAAGAGGCAGGAACAGGCACCTCTAAATGCCTCCTGTACCTTCTCACCTTTGGTGCTTTCAGATGGTTGCCATAAGGATAAGTGCAGTCAGGAAGCAGCTCTTGGGACTTGGAACTTCCAACCTCCAGGTGGGGCCTGGCGGTCTCCTGTAATTACAGCTGAACTCCAGACTGCAGAGATCAGTCCCCCAGTAGAAAATGGCAGCTTCCAAGGGTGGGCTCTGTTGGCATTACATCCCTGATGAGCTCCCTCCCCACTCCAGACTTTGGCCTCCCCAGGCTCCTCCTCCAAATCTGCCAGGATTTCCCAGTTCAGAATTGGCAACCCTACCTGGAGTTCTTTCAGACCAGCCCTCAGTCAGAAGCTTTGCATGGAAAGTCTTTGTGACAAGACCATTCACACATACACAGCAAGCTTGGAAGAGCCTTCCCCTTTGGACCTTCTTCCGGTATCTGGCTACATGGACTCCACCCCCGAATCTCCAGGAATGTCCCAATCTGGAGCGAGCAACTCTAACCAAGGACCTCGCTCCTCACATGCTTACTAATAAAGGGGCCATTGAGTTATGAGCCAGCTGTTCTCTCTGCAGCCTAGACCCTTCACCAGCAGGCCCTGGCTCTCCTTTCTAGTTCCACCTTCTGAAATGGCTCAGCAAACACTTAAAGCTCTGGCCAAAACAGAGGGCCTTGCCCTGGGTTCTCCCTTCAGTGGATCGCGCCGCCTCTCGTTTCTTGCCTGCACCCCCCCCAGACTTTTTTCATCTCAGCAAACACTTATGTACAACCTGAACGCGAAGTGGCGCCTGAAAATCATTCTGACATCAGTAGCCTTTCTGATGTCCTTTAAGCTTAGTCAGTGAATAAAAGTCTCACCAGCTGAGTGGCTTAAATATTCAGAACCAGTGAGAATAAAAGCTGGGCCATCCGTTTCTCTTTCTTCTTTCCCTTTGAATACACAAGCTTTACACTTTGGGCACACAAAGATGAATGTAAGTCTGTGGTTTTGAACTTAGAATCTTTTTTTAAAGTAACAATTATTTCAGCAGTGTGTATTTAAAAAAATATATATATATGGAAATGACAGGGAGAACCAGTCTTCAGACCAATTATCCTTATAGCAATGTCAGTAGTTTCCCCCACCCCGTCTGTGAGATTATATCAATGGAAACAGGAAGGCTTATATATATATATTTTTGGGAAACAACTAAACATAGCACACAATGCAAGCACCTAATATCTTGGGTGTGTTTTCTCAGTCTTCTTCGACAATGGTTTTTTTAAAAAAATCCATGTTTACTAAATTATCATTTTGAAACCCTTTCAGGGGAGAAAAAGAGATGCTCGGATGCGGCATGGGAATGCATCTTGTGCACTGAAAACTTCAAAATAGAATCTTTCAAACATTATATATAGATAAATGTATCATATCTGAATCCTGTAAAAGAGAACCATATACCAAGAGAATAGCACTCAGACCGATTTCCCACAAGGCGCTGCTCCGCCATCGCTCTTCCCTTCCCCCCGATTGTGTGCGTCAATTTCCCACTATTTGCCCCGCGCTGCATTTTGACCCGCAGCTTTGCCCGATTTCCCCCATGGCTTCATGATACTCAAAAAAACAGGATCGCAAAGCTGCAGGGGAAATTGGGCGAAGCCTTGGGTCAAAATGCGGCGTGGGGCAAATAGTGGGAAATTGACACATGCAATCGGGGGGAAGGGAAGAGAGACGGTGGAGCAGCACCTCGTGGAAAATCGGTCCGAGTGTTTATACAGGATGGTACAAATTTTATTTATAAAAGCATACCACCTGTGATTGGTACAAGTACAGTTACCTACCTCCAGGTGGGGGCTGGAGATCTCCCAGGATTACAGCTGTTTTCCAGGCAACAGATATCAGTTCGCCTGGAGAAAAATGGCGGCTTTGGAAGGTGGACTCTCTGGCATTATATCCTGGAAGTGATGTCATCACGACAGTAATGTGGGGGCTATACTCTACATTTGGGGCAAAACTCTATGGTAAAAATGGCTACAAACCATAGAGTTTTGTCCCAAAAGTGGAGCATTGCCCCTGATGTCACTGATGTGATGATGTCACAAGGGACTTCCTTTTGGGGATGGGGTTTTCCCCAACAGCCAGCTGACTGGCAGTGGGCCCACCCCCAACTGGGGGCTGGCAAGCCTAGGCGCTGGTCTCTGTTGTCTGGAGATCAGTTGTAATATTGGAAGATCTCCAGGTCCCACCTGGAGGAAGGCAACCGTAGCTGTACTGAACATAGGTGGTATGCTTTGAAAACCCTGGGAGTTGGCAACCATATAACTGGTTTGTAAAATTAAATTAGGAATATATGTGATACTTATCTATTTATTGCTATTTCTGCTCCTACCCAATGGGGACCCACAGTGGCTTACTCCATCATTTTCCCTCCTAGATTTTATCGACACAACATTGTGAGGAAGGTTAGGTTGAGACTGACTGGTCAGAGACCACCCAGTGAGCTTCCGTGGCACAGGGGGGGTCATGGGCATCAACTATGGGGGGGCTCGAGCCCCCCCCCTGAAATTTCCCGGGGGGGCTCAGCCACCCCCGGCAAAATGGAGTGCCCGGTGGCCAGTCAGCCGGCCGTCGCCGCCTCTCCTTCCCCCCCACCCCCAGCCTGCCCTCCTGCCTCCCTGGGGCGGGGGGGGGGAAAGGAGAGGCGGCGACGGCCGGCTGACTGGCCACTGGGCGCTCCATCTGCACCACCCCCGCACGCCCCAAGCGGGAAGAGGGGGGGGCGGGGAGCGCGGCGGGCGGGCGGGCGGGCACGGCCTGGGGGAGGGAAGCTGCGGCGGCGGCTCCCTGGGGCGGGGGGGGGGAGAGCGGCGGGGACATGGTCCCGAGCGCGCACGCGCACGAGAGAGCCCCCGCCCCCCCGGATTTAAAAAGTCTACGCCCCTGGGGGGGTTCTGTAACTCAATATCAGGCAGAGCTCTTTCTTTAATCAGTTATTTCAGTTTATTAGAACAGAACACATAACAACACAAGAAAACACACAGAACAACCCCAACTTATATATTATTTTTATTATTATTTATTTAAATTTCTATCCCGCCCTCCGGCAGGCTCAGGGTGGCTAACCACATAAGTTTGATAAAATTCCATAAAACTGTAAATACAATATAGGGGGAAACTGGCCCAGGACTGGCCGTTCACACTGGCCAGACTCCTGCGGGAGCATGCCGGAACGGAGTGTTCAGACTGCTGTGGAGCGACCCCGGGCGGGCCAGCCTCCACGGCTCGTGGTGGGGCCGTTTCAGCAATATGCGCATAGGTGCATGGCCTCAGCAGCAGTCTAGAAATTTAAAATCTCCCCACCTCCTGCATTGGGGCTGCTTGTGTGCATGGATGCATGGGCGCTCATGCGCATCTCTCCGCGGGCGGTGCGTTCACACCACTGCCTCTGCTTGAATCCCGCCTCCTCCCGTCCACACAGCCAGAAAGCAGGATCCAAGCGCAGGAAGGCCCCTGGACACCGCTTTCTGCCGGTGTCCATCTGAGGCGGCAGGGAGCCACTTCACAAATGGGTGAGTACGGAAGGGAGATGGAGGACAGCTGCGGCTGTGTGAACTCCCTCCCGTCCCCTGCTTCTGAAGCGGAGCTCTCCCAACCCCCATTGCCAGTCTGTCCTCCGCCTTAGTCTGTCTGAAGCAGCAGAAAAGAGCAAGAGTCCAGTAGCTCCTTAAAGAACAACAAAATTTGTGGCAGGGGATGAGCTTTTGTGAGTCACTGCTCCCTTCTTCAGATATCTAAAGAAGTGAGCAGTGACTCACAAAAGCTCACACCCTGCCACATATTTTGTCAGTCTTAAGGTGCTCCTGGACTCTTGCTCTTTTCTGCTGCTATCAGAAGGAATGAAGGCCCAGTTGCTTTCTAATATGTGTCAATACAGGGTTGCCAGGTACAGGCCGGGCATAGCAGAAGCTTTTGACGTTGCTGCATCAGTTGATGCTCTAAGGATTTCCCCAATCTCTGTGGTAAAAACTATAGAAATGGGGGGAATTCCTAGAAAGTTGCTCGATCTGGCAACACCACTTTCAGGTCCTTCATGGAAGTGACATCATTGAGTCATGTGATATTGTCCCCCAATTTTCTCCTGGCTACTTCACTGAGCAAGGGTGAGGGATGGGGAGCACAAACTGGGGTTCACCTACCCTTAGCTAGTCAGTGGCAACTGTGTGTTAAGAGGCATGAACAAAGATCTCATGAAGATAGATCCAGTTGGTCAGCCATGTTGGTCTGAAGCAGTAGGACAAATTTAGAGTCCAATGACACCTTTAAGACCAACAGCATACCTTCAAGCTTGTACCTTGAATAAACCTTTGTTGGTCTTAAAGGTGCCACTGGACTCTAAAGATCTCATGAGGGCACGTCTCCATTGGGCAGGAAGGCAGCTCACCAGGATATGGGGTGGGGCACAAGGGCAAAAGGCTTCAGCGGCTATTACTGAGCATGCTCAATTGCAATCAAACACGCTCAGGAGTATTCAGCTGCAAAGTTCGAAAATTTGATGTGTTTTTGCATTAAGCGAAGGACAATAACATTCCTTGAAAAGATCTCTCTTGCCATAACTCATTCAGCAATTGGTTTGACTGATAATTCTTGAAATGCATTTAACCGCCCTGGCGATATGATTTAATATTTGCAGACTTCGAGAAATGATTAAAGTGTGTCAGAGTCTGTACGGAACCACCTGTGTAATTTGCAGCAAATCAGACCAATTTAAAAATGGATGGGACGGGGCTCCTTAGACAGGGAAGGGCTTCTTTTCTTAAAAGCTATGATTACTCAAAAGACCTCCATTGTAAAGCCATCAAGATCTTTTCGCGATATTATGAAATTGCTAACTTATATTTTTAAGCCACATGTTTATTAGCTTCTTTAAAAAATGGCTTCAGAAGAATAATTCGAACAAGCCCATACTCTTTGGTTCCTCTTTACTCTAGAACAATTAACCCAGTTTTATAAATGTTTCATGGA
Organism: Lepidodactylus listeri; assembly: GCA_029233225.1. NCBI lineage: Eukaryota > Metazoa > Chordata > Lepidosauria > Squamata > Gekkonidae > Lepidodactylus > Lepidodactylus listeri. Next base: position 14,159,698 of record JARCFY010000005.1, on the reverse strand, counting down.
GATGCTTCCATTACCACAGGTAAGGCTCTTGCAGTAGGGTTGCCAACCTCCAGGTGGTGGCTGGAGATCTGGAATTAGAATCAATCTCCAGGCGACAGAGATCAGTTCCCCTTAGGCAAATAAACACTTTGGAAGGTGAACCTTAATGGCATCATACCCCACTGAAGTCCCTCCCCTCTCCCATCCGTGCCTTCCTCAAGTTCCACCCCAAAAATCTCCAGGTATTTCCCAACCTGGAACTGGCAATTTTATTTCACAGTATTCTTCAAAGCAGACTGTTAAGCCCTTTGGCTTCAACGGTTTTAGCAGTAACTCTCTCTAGGATCGTACTGCATATCCCCCCCTAGTTTTTTTTGGAAAGTTACAACTGACTTATGGCAACTGATTTACGGCAACTTACTGCATCCACCTGGACTGAATCAAGACCTAGGTTTCCTGTCTCATAACTAATGCTGATTTCTCCATACCTACTACCCTTCTGCATATCACGCCTAATCCAATCACACCTGCTATTGTCATTTGCCTCCTAACGTCATTCAGCATCTGAAATAACTCCACTTTCCAATAAATAAGACAGATGGACTCCCATTCTAGCTGTATCTGAAGAAGTGAGCAGTGACTCATGAAAGCTCCTACCGTCCCACAGATTTTGTTAGTCTTCAAGGTGCTACTGGACTCTTGCTCTTTTCTACTGCTACAGACAAATTAATACTGCTACTCAGGGGTCCGTTGGAGCGGGAGCGCACAGGAGTGCAGCTCCGGGAGTGAGGAGACCAGGGGGCAGGCACAAGACTGGGCACATGGCACATAAGTACTGGAGAAATTCCACCAACCCTTCAGCAGCTTCCACCCCATCAGTTTGGTGTAGTGGTCAGGAGTTGGACTCTAATCTGGGAGAACCGGGTTTGATTCCCCACTCCTCCACATGCAGCTGCTGGTGTGACCTTGGGCCAGTCACAAGTTCTCTCAGAGCTGTTCTCTCATGAGCAGTTCTCAAAAGACTTCTCTCAGCCCCACCTACCTCACAGGGTGTCGTGTTGTGGGGAGGGGAAGGGGAAGGGGAAGGGATGGGTGGTGCACATGTCCTGGGTATCTCAAGTCTACTTGAAAGCTGGTGGTTTCAAGGGAGCAGGAAGAGAATGAGGGTGTGTTCTTTACGCTTATTTTTATTGCACAAAGTATTGGATGGGGAAGGGAATGGAGGAAGAGCAGATCAGTTTCACTCACCTGTGGAGTGGAGCCTGAGGGGTGGGTGTTGCCTTCTGACACACTTCCGGTATGTTAGGGGTGTGGCATATGCAAATGAGTTATGCAAATGAGTTATGCTAATGAGCTCTGCACCTCTTTTTCTACAAAAGGACCTCTGCTGCTACTCATTTTGATCTATCGGCAACCCCATAGGGTTTTCAAGGCAAGAGACATTCAGAGGTGGTTTGCCATTGTCTGCCTCAGCATAGCAAGCCTCACCTCCCTCCAAGGTCTCCCATCCAAATATTAGCCAGGGCCAACCCTGCCTAGCTGCCAAGATCCGCCGAGATTGGGCTAGTTGGGACTAAGCAGATCAGGGTGCTCATCCCTGGAGGACCCATATAGAAATTTACCACAAAAGATGGAACTGAATTATTCTCATCAGGAGATTTATTTCATTACAAAAACAGCCACACATTGATTTCCAGCCAGCCTTTCTTTTCAAGAACATCCAAAGCAGCTTATAACAATGTAAACAGAGAGAATGCCATCAAATAGAATATCATAAAATTCAATGCCCAATAAAACTACCCATACAATTCCGGGTAACAAACCCATCGTGCAATTAACATCAAACCCGCAGTAATAATAACATCTAGAAACCGCAGCATTCAGGTCTTACAGCTGCAATAAAATCAATGCAACCAACAGTTAAAGAAGTGGAAGTAACTGCAATAAAATCATGGCAATCATTAACTTGCTCTGAATGGCTTCCAAAACAAGTTATTTGGCACACTGTGTTGGAAGGCCAAGGGAGTAAGGTTGACAACTCTAGTTCGGGAAATTTCTGGAGATTTGGGAGTGGAGCCTGGGGAGGGGAGGTACCTCAGCAGGGTATGATGCCATAAAGCCCACCTTCCAAACCAGCCATTTTCTCCAAGCAGAGGCTTAATGGGATGTTATCTCCCAGGTGGTATTTATCTCTATGTCATGAAAAGATTCATGTGTGTGTGTGAGAGAGAGAGAGGTGAACCAGTGAACGCAAAGTGTGTGTACAGCAGATGTCTCATGTTCTGCTCAATGAAATTAGAATATAAGAGCATAAGGAGAGCCTTTCTGGATCAGACCAATAGTCCATCTGGTCCAGCATTCTGCCTTACACTGTGGCCAACCAGTTCCTCTGGAGGGCCAGCAACAGGGCAGAGAGGCCAAGACCTTCATAAGAACACCAGATGAACCCTGCTGGATCCGACCGGTGGTCTATCCTGTCTCCAGCATCCCCTGGCCAACTTGGAGGTCCAACAACAGGGCATAGAAGCCGAGGCCTTCATATTAACATAAGAAGATCCCTTCTGGATCAGACCAATAGTGTCCACCTGGTCCAGCATCCTGTCTCACACAGTGGCCAACCAGTTCCTCTGGAGGGTCAACAACAGGGCATAGAGGCCGAAGCCTTCCCCCAATGTTGCCTCCTGATGCTAGGATTCAGAGGCAGACTGCCTTTGAACGTGGAGGTTTCATTTAGTCAGCATGGCAGGTAGCCAATGATATATCTGTCTTCCATGAATCCGTCTAATCCACTTTTAAAGCTGTCTGTGCCTGTGGCCATCATTACATCCTCTGGCAGCAAATTCCCCATTTTAATCGCTTGGTATGTCAAGAAGCATTTACTTTTGTCTAGCCTGAATCTACTGCCCATCAGCTTTGTTGGATTCCCTTAAGTTCGTATTTCTTGGATAAACTCTCCCTTGTGGCACAGTGCCTTGGTATGTATGGATGAGGGTGGATGTGGGCTACCACTTTCACCAGAGCAGTTTATCCTGTTGTTGGTGTCCCCGGGACACTCCATAAACTGATTGTCTAACCTAACTTCCCGCTTGCTTGGCCATCTGTCTCTTCATTTCAAGTGATAAGGACATCTTGCCACATAGCAGCAGCAGAATGTGTGGTAAAATGGCTGTCACCCAAGGGGTTACACGCTCTCTGCGAGCCATCCTCCATATCCAAAATAAGGAGAGCCAGTGTGGTATAAGAGTGTTGGACTATGCCTGAAACGGGCTCATATTCCCATTCCGCCATGAAGTTCACCTTGAACTAATCACTCTCTCTCTTGGTTTAATCTGCCTCATGGAGATGTTGTGAGGAGAAGCCTCAGGGAGGGAGACGTGTATGTCACCCTAGGCTCCTTGGAGGAAAAGTAGGACTGAAAACAACTAAAGAAGGAGAGATTTGCTACACACTGGATGCAGATGAGTGGTGAAATGGTTGGCTGGGTCCACCCAGGAAGAATGTTCTAAGGCCCGGTGAATGGTTTGTCAGCCATAGCATTGTTGAAAGTGATGTAACCAGTGGTGACCAGAGGCACGGCTGGCAGAAGAAGGTCATTTGGAGGTTTCTGAAGAAAGAACAGACATAAAATGTAATAAATAGAGCCCACTGGAAGAAGACACAACAAAAACAGCAGGAGCCACACATGCTGATCAAATATCAAACAACGTGTGAAGATACAAGAGGATGTGTGACAATGTGTGAAGCTATGAAGAGTGAGATGTGCCCCAATATAAAGGATGGGACTTGTGAAAACGTCGGTGTGCGCTTCTTCCTCCCCTCAGCCGCAGCAGAAAGAATGACATTATAGAAAAAGGGGGGAAATACAGATATTTTGTTTAAGGAAAAGGGAAAGATTTAGTGGGGAGAAGGGGGAGGGAAGAATCTAACGTGAAGTGTTAGAGGTACCCTGCCCCCAAAGCCCTCCCTGTGAAATGTGGTAGACATAAAAGAAAGTGAAGGAAAGTTTTAATATTACAAAAAGGTGGTGGTCGGGGGAAGCAGGCAGGACACCTGCCGGAGAAACTTCTTCTGCTGTTCACAGCTGGAAGGGAGAATGAAAGGGATGCAAACAACTCTTCCAGAAGCATGAAATTGGGGGGGGTTGGGTTGGGTGTGTGTGCGCGCGTGCATGCGCATTTCCACTCTTCCCCTCCCCCTTTTCTTGCCTTTTTTGAGCAGTTACCTTATGCAAAAAAAGGGGGGGGGAATGAGGAATTCGAACATGGAGGGGGTCAAAAATAAAAAAAAGCATCAGTTTCTGCATATGAAAAGGTGAGGCGCAGGAAGTGTGCCTCTTTGAAAACACAAGTCATGTTTGGGCCGCTTCCTGGTGGAGCCAAGAAAGCAGTAATTAATGCATTGCGAAGGGAGGTTGAATGGGGCCATCACAATGAGCAGAGGGCTTTCTCTCTCCCTCCCTCTCTCCCTCTCTCTCTTTTGCCCCCCTTCCCCTTTTTTCTCTTTCAGCTCAAAAAAAAAAAAAAAGCCACCATGGAAGAAAGGGATGCTGTTTAAAAGATAGCCACTGTGAAGCGACAACTTCAATGTGTCTCCTCTCCCCCTGGCCTTTCTAGACTGTGGTGGGTATTTGTTTGGGGTGAGCCTCCCAACACAATCGAGTTAATTTGTGCCAATTTAGTTTTTGTGTATGCATCGAGGGGCTTTCTCTCCCTTTCGGAGAGGGAGGGAGGGAGGGAGGCGAGGGTGTTGGGCTCTTTGATGGTGCTTTTTTGAGCCAATGGCTTTGCCCAAAGTTCAGATGATGTTAGCGTCCTCCTCTTCCTCTCCCTCTCCCCCCCCCCCTCAGTCCCTCTTTCCCATTTATGCGACATCAAGGCAAAAATGCAGAGAATAACTTTGTTACCTGACATCAAGGATCTGCCTTCAGGCCACTAGAAAGGTACTTCTCAGAAAGTGCGCGCCTGTCTTCTAATATTTTAGAACCTCCACAGGCTCCAGATGAAACAAGTATTAAACACAAAAAAATGGCAAGGATCGTGAGGAAGGTTAAACTCACAGAGACTCCATGTCAAAAACCTGAAATATGTGGTTTTTAAAAAAAAGATGGTTGGAATGTTCATAGCGATGAGAGCGATGAAGTCTTACATCAGGTTTAAAAAAAGTCTTATATCAGGTGAGGGGGGGAAATCACTTTGTTTAAAGACAGGCCATTTTTGTGATGGATCTCGTGGGCTAAATATAACACGTATGTATCCCTACATCTAAAAAGGAAGATATATCGTAGGAAGGAGGATATAGTTGGAGTTTTCTTGCTCTTTACCTCTCTTCCTTTATTCCTTTCTCTTTTTTCCTGGCTTTTTGCACACAGGAAATCTTCATTTCTTTTGTCTCATGGAATAGAAAAGAAAGACAGGTTTGTACTTCGTCTTTTTTTTTTTTTAGTTCTACATTGCCTTGATAATGGAAAACAAGTCATTGTGGTCATTATTTACCTCATAGAGTTTTATCCCACCCTTCCCTCCAAGGAGATCAGAACAGTGAATGTGATTGTTCCTTTACCCTCATGACAACCATTTTAAAAAATTATTTGACAATATTTCTACCCTGCCTTTTTAACCTCACAAGGGCCACCAGTGTGGCTAACAAATTAAACCGTGCATAATGAAATCACACTGTAAAACCAACCAGCCCCCAACACATCATTAAAACAATTAAAATCAGAGCTAAAATAAACAGAAAAGCATAAAAACAACCATTAAAACATTGGACAGGAAGGAAGAATCACAGAGGAAATGCTAATGAAAAGAAACAAAATTCTTCTCTCACTGCAGAAGATAGCAACAGAAGGGGACAGTCAAATTTCCCTGGGGACAGAATTCCAGAGTTTTCATGACATTACCAAGAAGGCCCTGTCCTGGGTTGTCACCTGCTTAATTTCAGAAGGCAGGGGCACCTGATGCAGGGACTCTGAAGATGACTGTAATGATCAGGTAGAGTAGGTTGAGGTAGGTTAGGCTGGTGACAAAGATCAAATTAATTCATGCCATAGTATTCCCCATTTCTATGTTTGGGTGTGGAAGTTGGACAATGAAGAAAGCTGACCGGAAGCAAGGTGATTCATCTGGAATGTGGTGTTGGAGGAGAATGTTACGGATACTGTGGGCCACCAAAAAGACAAATACATGGATTCTAGATCAAATTAAGCCTGAACTCTCCCTAGAAGCTAAAATAACTAAACTGAGGCTATCGTCCTTTGGTCCCATTATGAGAAGACACGAGTCACTGGAAAAGACAATAATCTTAGGCAAGTTGAAGGCAGTAGGAAAAGAGGAAGACCAAATGTCAGATGGATTGAATAAGTCAAGGAAGCCATAGCCCTTGGTGGCAAGACCTGAGCAAGGCTGTAAACCATAGAATGTTTTTGGAGGTCATTAATTCATAGGGTTGCCACTAGTTGGAAATGACTTGATGGCATTTAACACACACACAAACACAGATTAGGCTGAGAGAGAAAAAGAACATGACTGGTTGCCCAAGATTGCCCAATGAACTTCATGGGAGGGTGGGGACAAAATTAACAATAACAATACTAATTATAAGTCATAACAACTATACTATAAATGGTAATACTGATAAGTATTAATGGCTATAATAGGTGTTGTTCTTATTGTTCTATAAACATTGCCAAAATGTGCCACTGGAGAATGAACACCAGTAATAATACCAAGTATTATTGTTGTTTCATGTTAGTTGAACCCTTTCAACTGAACATATGGCCACAAAATTTTATCATTAGTGAATGTCCAGAGAAATCATAATGTGAAAAATTGTTACAAAAGAGGGGGGGAAACAGGCTTTTCATCGGGAGGGTTTGGCCACCAAGCCAGTCTTGGCCATGGATTTGCCCTCTGGAAAAACTCTTCTCTCCCACCAGCCACCACTGACTGGAAGGGAAGGGGAACATGATAATCTACGGAATCTTGTAGTACAATCCTAAACTGAGTTACCCCCTTCGATGTCCATGGGTCATTAAGGATTGCCCTATGAGGGACCTGTAAATTTATTCTGAGTAAGCTCTGATTAATCCATGCTGCCATTTTGTTTCCACAAAACAGCTTGAAGAGGCTCTGTCTCCAGGAGTTCTTTGTCTTTGGTAGTTCTGAAGCCAAAATAGGACTGATAGGAACTAATTTAGACACACAGTTCTGCTGACACAAAGAAAAAATGACTGATAAACTCCCAAAATATACACAAATGATAAAAATTACAGAGGTAACTGTGGGAGAAGAAGTAGATAACAGGACTGGCTCCCATTTCTAGCTATGGACAATCAATAAATGCACAGTATGCATTTGACTGGAGGAGACGAGAATGATATAAGCCACCTTAGGTCCCCATTGGGTTGCCAGGTCTTACCTCGCTTTTAGTGGGGGGTTCCCGGGTCCATCCTGGAGTCCTCTAGCATTTTGCTCAAAAACTCTAAGGTAACCATAGAGTTTTGCTCAAAAACTCTATGGTAACCATAGAGTTTTGACCAAAACACTTGAGGCATCAACATGCCCAATGTGATGACATCACTTCTGGGTGACATCATCTTGCTGACCAGCTGGCCAGTCATGGATTGGAGGCCCTGAAATTGGGGGAAAGCCCGACCAGGGGTCTAGCAACCCTAGGTCCCCACTGGGGAGGAAGCCTGGGTATAAATTAAGTAAATAAATAAACAACATCACAGAACTTCTCCAGGGATCCATATTCAGGCTCACACTACATATTTTTACTCTTTTTTTATATATTAGTAGCAATAAGCCCTTAGTATGTATTACAAGTCGGTCATTAACTCAGGGCACCTTTCTTCAGCCCTCAAAGAGGCAGTTATCCATCCACTACTTAAAAAATATATATCCCTACTGAAAAATTCTGTGGCTAATTATTGCCGAGTCTCTAATCAGCCCTTTCTGCGCAAAGTGATTGAGAGAGCAATAGCGGACCACCTCCAGGTCTTGTTGGATAACTCATTTGCTCTGGTCTCTTTTCAGACTGGCTTCAAAGCCAGGCTATGGGACACAGACATTTCTACTAGCTTTAGTCAATGACCTCCTTCTGAGCGTAGACAAAGGCCATGCCTCTTCGTTGTTCTTATTGGATTTATCTGCAGCGTTTGTACCTCCCTCACAGTCGCTGCTTGGTGTGGTGGAATCTGCATCGGCCACCCAGCTCTGCCCCTCCATGTAGTCACTTCGCCAATCCCCCTGAGGGCTGAGAAGGTGGAAGAGGAAAAAAACCCCCACCACACTTGCTCTTTCTCTACTTTCACTGCCATTCCCAGCACACTATTTTACCTCAGCCTCATAGTCACCTAGCAATTTCCTTTCTATTTCTTGGCAGCTTTGGCCACACACACCTTACCGCATGTGCCCACTTGCCTACTTCCCCTGAGCAGCCTCCTGCCTTCCTTCCTTTGTACCAGTTGCTCTTGGGCCAGATAAGAGCCCTGGATGGGCCAGTTCTGGCCCCTGGGTTGTAGAATTGACACCCCTGTACTAAACTATATACGTAACCTATCACTAAATTCAACAGCTGTGCTAGAAGACTAGAGAGTAACAAATGTTACACCAATTTTTAAAAAGGGATCCAGAGGGGAGCTAGGAAATTACAGGCCAGTCAGCTTCATATCTGCCCCAGGCAGATTAGTAGAAATAACAATCAAAGATAGAATTGTTAGGCACATAGAAAGACAAAGCGTGCTGAGGGGGGAGAATCACCATGGCTTCTGCAAAGGGTAGTCCTGCCTCACCAACCTTTTGGACTTCTTTGAGAAAGTGAACAAGCATGTAGACAGTGGTGACCTAGTAGATATTATATACTTTGATTTTAAAAAGGCTTCTGACAAGGTACTTCACCAAAGACTCCTGAGCAAACTTAGCAGTCATGGGATAAGAGGACAGGTACCCTTATGGATTAAAAGCTGGTTAAATGACAGGAAGCAAAGAGTTGGAATAAATGGACAGCTCTCCCACTGGATGGAGGTAAGTAGTGGGGTCCCACAAGGACCAGTATTAGAGCCAGTACTATTTAATCTGTTCATAAAGGATCTGGAACTAGGGGTGAGTAGTATAGTAGCCAAGTTTGCAGATGACACAAAATTGTTCAGGATGGTGAAAACCAACAATGACTGAAGAGCTTCAGGTGGGATGGGAGGGCAGCAGTGTGGCAAATGAAGTTCAGTGTTGGTAGGTGTAAGGGGATGCATACTGGAACAAAAAAAAATCCCAGCTTTAAGTATAGGTGGATGAGTTCTGAACTTGCTGAAACTGAGAGGGGAAAAGACCTTGGGGTTGTAGTGGATAGCTCAATGAAATTGTCAACTCAATGTGCTGCAACAGTGAAAACTGCAAACTCTATGTTAGGGATTACTAGGAAAGTACTTGAGAATAAAATGGCCAATATTGTAATGCCCCTGTATAGATCTACGGTGTGGCCTTGTTTGGAATACTGTGTACAGTTCTGGTCACTTTGTCTAAAAAAGGACATCGTAGAGCTGGAAAAAGTATAGAAAAGGGCAACCAAGATGATTAGGGGGTTGGAGCACCTTCCCTATGAGGAAAGGCTGAAGAGTTTGGGACTTTTCAGTTTAGATTTAGAAAAGAGATGACTAAGGAGGGACATGACAGAAGTTTATCAAATTATGCACCGGGTTGAGAGAGTTGACAAAGGAGACCTTATCTCCCTCTCTCAAAATACTAGAATTCGAGGGCATCCATTGAAGCTGATGGGTAGTAGATTCAGGATAGACAAAAGGAAATAATTTTTTACACAGAGAGTGATTAAAATGTGGAATTCGCTGCCAGAGGATGTAGGGAGGGCCACAGGAATAAACAGCTTTTTAAAGGGGATTACATAGATTCATGGACGATAGGTCTATCAAGGGCTACCAGCCATGGTGACTGAGAGGAAACCTCCACATTCAAAAGCATTAATCCTCAGAATCCCAGAGCCAGGATGCCACATCAGAGGAAGGGCTCAGCCTCTGTGCCCTGTTATTGGCTCTCCAGAGGAACTGGTTAGCCACTGACTGAGACAGGATGCTGGACTAGATGGACCACTGGTCTGATCCAGCGGGGCTCTTCTTATGTCCTTATGATCTGTGATACATGGGTTTGAGTCCCTGCTCTGCCATGGAAGCTTGCTGGGTGACTTTGGGCCAATCACACGCTCTCAGCCTGATCTACCTCCTAGGGCTGATATGAGGATAAAATGGAGAGGAGATCTATCCTCACTGCCATGGGTCCTCATTGGGGAGGGTGATGGGATATAAATGAAGTAAATAAATACATATTTTATAGTCAGCTGTCCAGCTTCCCAGCTGACTGAGTCTAAAATGTATAGTGTTAGCCACAGGGGTATAGATTTTTTTTAAGCTTTCTGAAAATTCATAGGGTGATGACTTCCATTACTGGAGGACGTGTCCTCCCCATGATTTTTAAAAATTAATCATGGTTCTTTCCCTTTCCTTGTAATTAATACATGGAAGTAGTAATATGTTGACGGCATACACTGAATGGAAGGGATGTACTGGCATTTGAAATGGGGCCTATTATTTCTTCTTGCAGTGTCACTTATAAAATTCCCAGTGTTTTAATGCTGCTGAAACCTATTATTTTTGTGGCCCCGGTGGAGAGAGTCCATTTAACTCATTCTTTTGCTGTCTGCAAACAGATTGCTGCAAATCTGATCTCGTTCGCTTGAAATATTTCTAGGGTTGCCCGGTCCCCTCGGCTTGCCAGCAGGGGGGATTTGGGGGGCGTTCCAGGGGTGGGCGGGGATGTCATGGATGGGGATGTTGTGGGCAAGGACATAAGGGGCAGGGATGTCACACAGTATCCCCAGTGCAAAGACGATGACGAAGAAAAAGATTAGATTTATACCTTGCCCTTCACTCACAGCAGCTCACAAACTCCTTCCCTTCCTCTCGAGAACTACTCTTTCCAGAACAGCTCTGAGGGAACTTGTGACTAACCCAAGGTCACACCAGCAGCTGCATGTGGAGGAGTGGGGAATCAACCCTGGTTCTCCAGATCAGAGTCTGCCGCTCTTAACCACTACACCAAACTGGCACGCTGGAGACATGATAGAGGTTTATACCATTATGCACGGGGTGGAGAGAGCTGACAAAAAGAACTTTTCTCCTCCCCCCCAAATACTAGAATTCAAGGGTATCCAGTGAAGCTGATGGGCAATAGATTCAGGACAGACAAAAGGAATATACACAGAGAGTGATTAAAATGTGGAATTTTCTGCCAGAGGATGTAATGATGGCCACAGGCATAGACAGCTTTAAGAGGAGGTTAGACAGATTCATGGAGCAGATGTCTATCAATGGCTACCAGCCATGGTGATTAAAGGGAACCTCCATGTTCAGAAACAGTAAGGGTGTGAATACTTATACCAGAAGGCTACATCAGGAGAAAGTCTCGGCCTCTCTGCCCTGTTTTTGGACCTCCAGCGGAACTGCTTGGGCCACTGGGTGAGACAGGATGCTGGACTAGATGGACAACTGGTCTGATCCAGCAGGACTCTTCTGATGTTCTTAGGTTATTTTCTCCAGGTGACCTCTGTAGTCTGGAGATCAGTTGTAATTCTGGGAGAACTCCGGGACTCACCTGAAGCTTAGCGACACGATCACCTGGAGAAAATGGCTGCTTTGAAGGGCGGGCTCCTTTGGCATTATACCCTGCTAAAGTCCTTCTCCCCAAATCCTGCCCTCCCCAGGCTCTACCCCCAAATCTCCAGGAATTTCCCTGTCTTGAGCTGGCAACTCTGGTTCAAGGTGCTGATTTTAACCTTTAAAGCCCTATATGGTCAGGGGCCTGCCTACCTAAGGGACCGCCTTTCCCCGTATATACCCCAGAGAGCACTGCGATCAGGCACTCAACATCTCCTGACCCTCCCCAGTCTTAGAGAGGCTAGGCTGACGACCACTAGGACCAGGGCCTTCTCAGTGGCGGCTCCTTACTGGTGGAACGAGCTCCCGGATGACATCAGGGCCCTGCGGGACCTTATGCAGTTCCACAGGGCCTGCAAAGCAGAGCTCTTCCGCCAGGCTTTTAATTAGGAGCCACCACTGGGGGGGAGGGGGGACCCTGGATAGCGCCGAAATAAATCTATTGGCGCAAGCTTATGTGGCAGTGGGCCTGGAATTCTGCTGTGCTTGCTTTGGTAGTAATGATGGCCGCCAAAAGTGGTGGAATCTTGTGATTCTGTTGTTCTATATTTTAGTCGTGATTTTATATGTATATTTATATGTATATGTTGTGAGCCTCCTAGAGCCGGCTAATGCTGGCTAGGCAAGATATAAATCCCAATAAAGAAATAAAGAAATAAAATAATTCTACTTCTGCATGGTAGGGCACACCGGGAAAAGTCTCTCTGAAAGTTCTCATGTTTTCTACTTGTCAAAGCGCAAAACAAAGAGATATAGGTCCTGTTCAGACAGGCAGCTAATCCTGCCATTGGCCTGGCTCTAATTTGATCTTGATCTTTTTAATCCAGTGTTGCATGACCAGACAGCTCCCCCATGAATCGCCTTACCGTGCGTGGACTCCACGGTGGATTGTCCAGACAGCATCCACCTAAAAGAGCCACACTGTCCATTTTTTTAAAAAAAAAAATCTGTTTGCGCATGCGCATATGTGCTTCACCATCTACTTGGTTTTTTGTGCATGCGCGGACTTGAGTGTTAAAAGCACTGCCAGTGGTACCTTCCTCTAGGTGCCATTTGAATTAACAAAGTTCATAAGTTTCACGGGCCCTTCAGAAACATGAAATTGTCCAGAACGTTTGAGTGGAGCTCTGCAGCCATCGCACATTTACGTGTTTGTGCACATACCACTAACAATTTTTTTAAATGGCAGCCAGTCAGGATGGTCTGGAGGTCAGACCATCCCAATGGGCTGACTGCACACTGGAAGGACCAGATGGGGGAAAGTTCGCCATTGGCCCATCGGCAAGCTTTAGACTGGACTTTCACCACTATCTTTTTAGTACGACTCCCTGGCGGGGATCAATGGACTGATCACAGCAACAGAACGTTTCCCAGATGTTGTAATCTGGATGTGCCCTTTAAATCCACCAGGCACTCATGCCTAGATCAGAACTAAAGAGCCCTCTGACCGCAACCATAAACAGTGCTAGTTTGTGTTAGACACAAACAGAGCCGGTTTGGTGCAGTGGTTAAGAGCGTGGTCTCTAATCTGGGAGAACTGGGTTTGATTCCCCACTCCTCCACATGCAGCTGCTGGTGTGATCTTGGGTCAGTCATAAGTCCTTTCAGAGCTGTTCTCTCAAGGGCAGTTCTCAAGAGAGTTCTCTCAGCCCCACCTACCTCACAAGGTGTTTGTTGTGGGGAGGGGAAGGGAAAGGAGATTGTAAGCCGCTCTGAGACTCCTTCAGGTAGTGAAGGACAGGGTATAAATCCAATCTCTTTTTCTTCTTCTATGGTACAAAAAATTAAAACAACCAAAATATTCCAAAATTTGTCAAAATCAACACCAGTGGTCTTAAAATATTCAGCATCTCCAAAGGTTTACCTTAATAGGGTTTTTTTTACAACTTTCCTTTAAAAGGGAGGGCCAAAAGGGACCTTTCCATGGAAGTCATTCCACAGCTGTGGCACCACAAGAGAGAAGCGACCACTACCCTGGATCACTGCCTGCACTCACTGTACGGAAGTACGCTCTTGGTCTGGACTTCTACCCTCCTCTGTTTCTGAATTTCCAATTAAAATTCCAGCATTGACTTTTGTAACCCTTGCTATTCTGCGGCTTCCATAGCTGTGGTCTGCCAGCTCCATGCGTTGAGATAAAGAGTTGAGGAGGGAGTTCTGAACCATGACATTTTGACTGCATGGACCACATCTCATCCTGCCACCTTGATCCACTTCTTGCGACCCAAGGTCCATTAACTCCAATACTTGGGAGAATGTTACATGCTGAAGAATCTAAGAATGCGACTCACTTAACCCTAACTTTCCACAGCAGCAAGCAATTCCACCTTGCCATGTACTGGTAGGGGAAAAGACCTGAACAGATTTCCATCAGGTGCGCCTCTTCTGTCACTGTGAAATTGTGTTGCCGTTCCTGCGAAGCCACAGAAGGCAAATCACATGCTCGAGGCTCCATTCATCCAGGAAGCAACAAGGCACAATTGCATGCTGGTGGAGGGTGGGGAGCGGAGGTGAAGGAATCCCTGAGTAGATGCGATATTATTTGGCTGCTTTTGGGGAGAAAGACCAAACAACACTTATTGCTGGAGTTCTGTACTGGGAACATTCAGGGCTTTCCATGTTTAGTTTTGCTTCATTTATCATCTCCTTTCCAAGGCAGATTACAGAGTTGGAGGGGGGGGGAATAATTCAAGAAAGGCTGGTCCTGTACTTACCAGAGACGATGCCATAAAATGGAACTGCACAATTAAAAAACACTAAAATAAATAAACACTGTATTGCACATCCCGTGAAGTGGATTTCACGACGAGAGAACAATGACATAAAGACAGTATAATTTATCCAATAGACAACGCGGTATAAAGAGGGAGAAAAGAATATTGCCTGGAATTTTAATGAGCAATTGGAACTAGAACACTATCACCTAGTGAGAAGGGGGAAAAAAACAGAATTCATCTGGGAAGGCACACATAGAAAGTGACCTTCCTGAAGAATTCTGTTTTTCTGTCTCACTGTTCCTTTTATAAAAATACTCCTCTGAATAGCTGTGTTTTATATTGTTTAGAGTCAGGAAGTATAATATTGTTTTTATTTCATTCTTCTCTAATTTTGTAATCTAGTTTTATTGCATTCTTGTTAGTAGTGTGTCTTATGCTGGCCTCTTTCCCCATTCTTTTCTGCCACTAGTCCCCCTTGAACCTCTGCAAGAAAGGTGGTGTAGAAATGAAGTAAACAAATAAATCAAGTTGTGTGAGGGGGAGCTTAGAGCTGCCAAATCCAGGATGGGAAATTCCTGGAGAGTTGGGGGCACAGCCTGGGGAGGGTGGCGTTTGGGGAGGAAGGGACCTCAGAGGGATATAATGCCACTGGCCGAGGACAGACTGGGAAAATGAAGTGCCACGGAAGTGGGGCAAAAAGCCCCAGACCAAGTTGCCCTAGAGCTTTCCGTCCCCACCAGCCAGACTGATGCGGGACCATGCCGGGGAGGAGGCAGAATGGAGCATTCACACTGTGAGGTGGCCCTTGGTGGAGCTGTGGTGGTGGTGGTGTGCGGCTTTGGTTGGTTTTGCCAAGGCATGCATGGGCGCATGAGCGCATAGGCGCATGGGTGCAGCAGCTGGATTAGTGGGTTCACATTACCGGCGCTGCTTGATGGACGGCGTATTTTCGTCCACACTGCCAGGAAGCGCAATGAATGTACACCCAGACGGCTTGACACCGGTTTCACCAGGTACCTTTTTGAAGCACAATGAAAGCGCTTCAGAACCGGGTGAGTGCGGCATGGCAACGCCGGGCAGCTGAGGCCGTCTGAATGGGCTCTCTTAATCCGCTTGAAAAGTGGACCTATATCGGGCCAAAATGCCAGTCTGTCCTCAGCCATTGAGTCCACCTTCCAAAGCAGCCATTTCCTCCAGAGGAACTGACCTCTGTAGTCTGAAGATCAGTTGAAATTCTGGGAAAGCTCCAGCCCTTGCCTGGAGGTTGGCAACCATAGGTGGCTTCAGTATGGATTTGGGCCACAGCATCAGGAAAGGGGGTGAATTCCCTCACAACACAATTTTCTTCATCAGTGTTGCCCTACTTGGGCTGCCTTAAACTCCTGCAGGGAAATAAGACGGGCACAAAATGGGTACCTGTCTTTTCCCCTTATGGACTAGGTGCAGGGTTGAGCCAGTGTTTCTTCTAAGCTGAGTTAGTGTGAGCTAGCTCACAGTTTTTTAGCCTCCTGCTCACAGATTTTTGTCTCCGCTCAGGAAGGATGGCCCCAGAGCAAACTAATTTAAGCAGTAGCCAAATTGCTTGCTCACAACTTGAATGCCAGTAGAATTTTTGCTCAGAAGACTCCACAGCTTAGAGGGAGCACTGGTTTTGACCAGGGCAGTGGTCCTGAGGGGAAAATATTAACCCCTTCTTTCCCAAGTGCTGCAGTCCATTCCCTTCTCCATGGCATTTCCCCCAAGCCAAAAACACAGCAGGAGGTCCCATCATAGAACTTCAATGTCTCAATGTAATTTGGCCTGAATATTCTGACAGTCTAATCCTATACAGAGATCTTTTCCTCATTTGCCTGCTACTCCAAATTTTCTCAGTGTTCGAATCGAGGCAATTTTTAAGTCTGCAGCAAAACGGCATTAAAAAAAAAACGGAATGAAAAGAAGGCTGAAATCTGTTTTAGTGCAGAACTGGGGGGGGGGGGGGGACATCTGGATTAAAAAGGTTGAATTAGATTTTAGTGCAGAACTGCTTAGAGGACACTGCATAAAACATGGATTAAAAGGAGAATGTGAAAAGGGCCAGTGCTGCACCCTCATAAAAACAGTGATTTCAATGGGCCAACACTGCAGTAACTCTGCAAAGGATTGCATTTTAAGGGATCCCCTTGGGGGACAAGAAAACTTCCATGATTTCAGTAGAACCGATTTATTTCCACTGAGGAGAAGCATGTTTCGCACGAGAGCAGAAAACTGTATTGCTATGCATATTTACCGGGGGATAAGTCTCACTGAACTCAGTGGGACTTGCCTCCGAGTAGATACGCCGAGGATTGGGCTGTAAAGAATATCTTCACGAGATTCTTCCGTGTGGACTCCTTTCCTCTCTGATCAGGTGACCAGGATGTTTGGACAACAGTAGGCTGCCGAGCGCTTCTCTCCACGCATATTAAAGAGCAGGCGAAAACTTGAGAAAGATCCAAATTAGGGATTCCAAGCATGCTGCCGGAGAGTGGCAGCTATCCCAGATCAATTAATCCACAAAAGAGAGAAGATTGAGGAACGCTCTCGAGGAGTTAATTCGCACATTGAGGGGCTCTCACCACCCTTTCAGCACATATTTACAGTGACGCGTTCTCTCAATGCGAGCATGAGCATTGTCTCCAAAGGTGGCCAGGGCTTCCAAAACCTGAGGCAAGCTCCAGATGAGGGAAAAAAGAGATCCAGAAACAGCTGTAAAAACGTGCTGATGGAGCACACAACAAAGAGAAGAGACAGCTGCAAAGGCAGGAGTTCCCAATGCATTTCAATAATATCTTTATCAAGGGAAATTATAGGTGTCCTTCCTTCACAAACCTGCTTACCAAAGCTGCATACAGCTGCTGTCTAATCAGCAGCCACCTGATGTAGCAGCCAGCCAGCCCCTACTTGTCTCCTCCAGGTCCCTCCACCTAACAGCCACGCAGAAGCAAGGGGAAAACTCTGAATTCCACAGTGGGGCACCCTGGGAGCCGGCCCAGGAAAACTTTTCGGTATTCCCGCTCCAGTGAGCTAGCATCAGAACCTTGGACTTAAAAAAAAATAAATCTGAAACCTTAAGGTGAGCATCAGCTAAAGTTGTCTCTCAAGATGTTTTTTTTGGTGCTGTGAACTCCAAATAATAAATGGTAAGAGGCCATTCATCCAGATGCGGATAGGCCAGGCTAGCCCAATCTCATCATATCTCAGAAGCTAAACAGGGTTGGCCCTGGTTAATTCTTGGATGGGAGACCGCCAAGGAAGGTCATGGTTGTTACGCAGGGGCTGTGATCACACACGCCAGAAGGTCTGACATAGGCGCGAATGCCCAACAGTTCAAAAGGGTGCGATCAGAAAGCAATATCTGGGAAGCGTCTCGCAGCTGTCAGCAACACTGCGGTGCTCCACTGCAGAAGTGGAGCAAAACACACAGAGGAAAATTTGGTAGTAAATGGGTTGCGATGGGCCACGGATGGACTTTCCCCTGTCTGACCACACAAGCACGCTTCCAAACCGTTGGGATGGTCTGATCAGGCCATCTTGGCTTGGTGCCATTCCCCCCCTTTGCAGTATGTGCATTATCGCATATCCATAGAGGGCCCTCGGTGCAGAGGTGCGATTCCTCATTTATGCACATGGGAAACAAACAGCAACCCCCCCCCCCGACTCACCCGCAGTTGCATCTGATCACACAGTGATGGGCTGGGTCCATAGCAACAAAGGGCTGTGTGATCTCACAACCGCGGGTCTAATTCCTCTGGAGGGAATAGCCTTGCTTCCCCTCTGCTTCATCTGGTGTATGTGACCACAACCACAGGCAGGCAATGGCAAACTTCCTCTATTCCTCTCTTGCCTTGAAAACTCTATAAGGTTTCCATAAGTTGGCTGAGACTTGACAGCAATTACCATGACCACCAAAGGGGTCATTCATCCCATCACTGAATCATATTTATGTCCCACATTTCTTCCAAGGGGGCTCAGTGGCTGAGTGGTACAGCATCTGCTTTGCATGCAGATGGTCCTAGGTCTGGTCTCTGGTGAAGGATTAGTATCTCCAGTTAGTACATCTCTAATACCCCCAAATTAGCCTAGTCTTATCAGAGTTTAGAAGCTAAGCAGGGTCAGTACTTGGATGGGAGACCATCAAGGAAGACTGAGGCTGCTACGTAGAGGAAGGCAATGGCAAACCACCTCTGTTCATCTGTTGTCTTGAGAATCTCATGAGGTGGAACTTCATGGGATTGCTGAGAGTTGGTTGCCACTTGACCAGACATTCTTCCTTACCTTATCTCCAGTTTATAAGGACCAGAGAGTGGATAATGTGAAAAACTTTCATCTGAGACTATGAAGAACTGCTTCCAGTCAAGACTAGTGATGGTGGTGGTAGAAAGTGCCATCAAGTCACAACCAGTACTGGTCAGAAAATACTGGGGTGGATCCAACCATCCATGAAAGAGCTTTCCTTCAGCATAAGGACCTTTCCTCCAAAGGAAAATTTTTTCCTCCAACTTCAGGGCCATTTCAGTTGAAGAAAGACTCCTAAACCTGGAGGAAAGGTTCAAACTTCTCTCAGCAGAGATGGAGGATAGAGGTAGGATCCATTGTTTCCTTAATAAATCAATGGTCTAACTCAGTGTAAGGCAGCTTTACCTGTGTGTTCAGCAGATGGCCGATCCCATGGCTATCTACCTGCAAAATACTTACAGGCTGCGATCAGAGGAAATAGCCTTGCTTCCCCTCCCCCTCCCGCTGTATCTGGTGTGTGTGACTGCAGCCACAGTGAATACTCCTTCTTAAAATGCTGCTTAATACCTTTTTAATTTTTAACCTTATTTTTTTTTTAATCTTGTCATAATGGTCTGAGCAAAATGCTTACGCTTAGAAATGTGCCCTGAGAAGTTGTGTAATTGGGACTGTACGGGTTGACTGTGTTTTGCACACTGTTTGAAATGTTAGACAGAAAAGGAAGAAGAAAAGGCTTAAAAAGGAGGAAGTTGAGATGCGGTCATTCAGTCTTTGCAACGACCATGAGGAAAACCAACTTGATCTGAATTGACCCAAAGTGGACTTGACAAAGCCATGGCCTTGATAATTAGCAAAAGCATGCCCCGAAGGAAGTCTGTGAATCACATCATATCCTTTGGGTCACTTCAACCCCAAACTGCATTGGCTCTAGTCTGGCATATATGAAGATGCCCTCAAACCTCTGCATGCTAGAAACTGAGCAATGGACCAGCTGCTTTTTGGCTGGATTGTTTTCCCTTAAAATATCCCAATATTGACAAGTCACTGAGAGTGGTTACAAGAGCAAAGTAGGACGTTGCGGTAGGGCAGTAGGCAATTTGGAAGGTATCTCTTGGGCAGAACTCTGGGGAGAGAGTGTCAGTCTTAAATTTTATGTATACCATGAGCCAATGCCAGCATTTTATTCTGCAAGGTATGTCATGTCAAGAAATAGCCTTTGGAACATCAGTTGTTTAAGATCTGTGTTGAGGAGTTCTAGCCACTGTATAAAGCTCAGAGAAAGTTAGCAACTCAGTTTGCTAAAACATTCAGCACTGTGATAACTGCTATTGCAAAGAAAACAAATGGCTGGTTGCTGTGAGATATCCTGCTTCACCAAGTGGTTTGGAATGGTGGCATAATTTGGTGACGAAAGATGGGCTCTGTATATTCAAGGCCACAGGGTCAAGTCCCG
This sequence comes from Lepidodactylus listeri, assembly GCA_029233225.1. Lineage (NCBI taxonomy): Eukaryota > Metazoa > Chordata > Lepidosauria > Squamata > Gekkonidae > Lepidodactylus > Lepidodactylus listeri. Next base: position 14,139,570 of record JARCFY010000005.1, on the reverse strand, counting down.
TCATCTCTACACAGAGGATCTTGGCTACATGGTCTTGGAAAGCCATTGCCCTTGGACAGTTGCTATGAGCGGACTGGATCTAGCAATGAAGGGGTGGAAACATCAAAAATCAGCATCATGCAACACAATGACATCACTTCCAGTTTTGGACCCAGAAGTGAAGTCATGGCATTGGTGACACTCTAGGACTTTCCTAAATGCCATGACTGGGTGGTCTACAAAGTGGGGTTCATAATCCTAAGAAGAGAAGCCAAAGGAACCAGAAGTGTTGCCTGAAGAAGAGAGTTGGGGAGACCCCTGAACTGAAGCAGCCTCCTCATACCCTGACTCATCAGCTCCAAGGGCTGTTTTCGAGGAGCCTGCTTTAAGGGTCCATAACCAGAACGACTAGCTGCCTTTCCAGGTCCTGGAACACCTTCAAATCAGCCATGCTGGACCAGGGCCAGGACCACTAGCCTTCCAAATCTTCTCCCACCTAACAGAAACGGAGGAGGAGGAGGAGGAGGAGAAGGAGAAGAGTTGGATTTTTACCCCACCTTTCACTCAGAGAGTGGTTTTCAATCACCTTCCCTTCCTCTCCCCACAACAGTCACCTTGTGAGGCAGGTGAGGCTGAGAGAGCTCTGAGAGAAGGTTGACTGACCCAAGGTCACCCACCTGGCTTCATGAGGAGGAGTGGGGAATCAAACCCAGTTCTCCAGATTAGAGTCTGTGGCTCCTAACCACTACACCAAACAAGCTAGCAGCCTGGGCTCCAGCCAGTGAGCCAGACCATTGCTTTAGCTGTGTTAATGCCCTGCAGGGTTCTGGTCCCATTAGGACCCAGCCAGGTGAATTCTAGAAGCTGTCTTCAGAATAAGTAAGGCTGCATTTCATGTTGTGTTTTGAAGTTTGTTAGACACATATAAAAAATATTTTGTTGGATTTGATTATGTATAAAAGAGGGGTCTTTTCCCTTTTGGGCAGCTCTTTGCATCATGCCAAACCGTAATGCACTAAGCGTTTGCTAAGGGACTCCATTTTGTCCGCAAGGCAAGGGACAATGGAGAGGAGTCCCAACCTGGAGATCTGAGGTAAATGTGAACTATAAGGTGCTTCAGTTTCAAGCACAGCCCGCATGTCCTAAATCGAGCATCACTTAGGAAGCACCTAGAGAAGGGCGAGAGAGGTCTGTGTGTTTTCACCTTTTCTTTGTTCCCTTGTTAAGCCCGAAAGCTTGCACAGAACATGTGTATTCTTTTATTCTTTTATTAAACTTTCTTATATTTTGAACTCTCTAAGTCTGATCTCTGGAAATTCACCACGCCTACTCAGTCTAGCTATCTGAAGTCTGGTACTGGGGATGGGGGGCAGAGAAGCTTCCAATCCATGGAGCATGCTAGCTCAAAAGCATGAAGTTGCAATGGGTCACCCCCAGGGGTCATTTCGAGCAGGAGCTCGGGGGAGTGCAGCTCCGGGAGTTGGTGCCAGCCCCCCCAGTGGAGGAATGCCTGCTTATGTCATGGCTGCAGCAAAATGACCCCATCCCCTGGAAAGGTCCTTGTTCCTCTGATCAGCCTTCTGAAGGCTTCAGCCACCGCTGAAGCTATCCTCCCAGAATAGTGGTATTTCTGAGGCTTGGATTAGTAGCGGTCCCCACTATGCCAGCTCTTCCTTCCTTCCTTCCTTCCTTCCTTCCTTCCTTCCTTCCTCTCTCTTCTTTCTTTCTTGCCTCCTGACATACTTCCAGTGATGTCAGGTGGTTTAGCATATGCAAATAAGTTATGCTAATGAGTTATGCTAATGAGCCCCTGCACCTCTTTTTCTACAAAATGACCCCTGGTCACCCCCACTCTTACTTGTAGGAGGGCAGCAGGAAGCACCACTAGTCAGGGCTCTAAATGACAGTGCAGACACAGCGAGTTAGATGTTATGACTCCATCTGGCAGGAGATACTCCTAATCTATTTTATTTATTTATTTATTTATTTATTTTGCATTTTTACCCCGCCCTCCCCGCAAGCAGGCTAAGAGACATTGGTTGGCAGTTACCCCGGTTGTAATTGGCACCCTTGGGGAGAGAGGGGAAGCAGTGGGCAACTGAGTTGAAATTTGGGGCAGCTGCAGGATTCTTCCAGCCTCTCAGGGGTAGAATCAGAAAGAACAGGGATGGGCCTGTGAGTTCTCTCCTCCACACAGTTCTAAAGTCTTCTGCAGTGAAGTAGGCGTTACAGTACATACGCAATAAGGACATGCTCTTTGACGCATCCTGCCTTACAAAAGCATTGAGGGCTGCCAACAGCTTACAGATTTGGCCAACTTCAACTTGGATCCCTGGAATTCAAGACACATTGTAGAAAGAGGGGAAAGAAAAGTTATATTCTAAAAACCCTAGGATTTCTAAATATTTTGTTAGAGTTGGACTTTGTGATTATTCTATGCTTGGCTTCCTGTGTGGACAGGACATGCTGAAGCCATGAGATAATCAGTTTGTCTCCAAATACATGAAAATGAGGGGGAAAATAAGTGTTGTAATAACTTCTAGTGTAGCACTGTAGGGAGAAGAAGAAGAGATTGGATTTATACCCAACCCTTCACTACCTGAAGGAGTCTCAGAGCGGTTTACAATCTCCTTTCCCTTCCCCTCCCCACAACAGACACCCTGTGAGCAGTGTTCCCTCTAAGCTGAGTTAGTGTGAGCTAGCTCAGTTATTTAGCCTCCAACTCACACTTTTGTCTTAGCTCAGGAAGGATGGTGCCAGAGCAAATTGATTTATGCAGTAGCCCAATTGTTCACTCACAACTTTAATGCTCACAAAGTAGAATTTTTGCTCACAAGACTCCACAGCTTAGAGGGAGCATTGCCTGTGAGGTAGGTGGAGCTGAGAGAGCTCTGAGAGAACTACTCCTCCCGGAACAGCTCTGACAGAACTGTGACTGACCCAAGGTCACACCAGCAGCTGCATGTGGAGGAGTGGGGAATCAAACCCAGTTCTCCCAGATTAGAGTCCACGCTTCTAACCACTACACCAAACCACCCGTGCTCATCTTTTGGCTTGAAACCCCCATGAGGGGGTACCATAAATCAGTGGTGATTTGATATTATTAGAAAGTTCATGACAGCCAGTTTCAGGCGACACTTTCACAGACACTCAACGTCTTAATTCTAGGGTGAGACAGAGGGATGATTAATCCACAGAATCTCCTCTATAGCTAGATAGAATGTGCACATATCACTTATCAGGAAGAAGCAGTATGATTATGGACAGTTCGTTTTCTGGGCCCAGTTTCATTTCTTGGCCTAGGGTGTGCGGAAATGTATCTGCAAACCATGAAGAGGTCATCGAGATCCATTTACTAGCTTTTTTAAAAAAAAAAAAAAACCCTCCTCCTAGGATGGTCCAACGATTGTGTAATGAAAACTTTGCCTGAGCATGAGCGAAACATGGGTAAACAGAGCTGAGTGATGATAAGAAGCAGCAATGTGTAAAATTCTTGGCAAGGGTGACGAAACGCATAGCAGAAAGTTTTTCACGCACCTTCAGGAGATGGACCTGTTGCACAAGTTCAGCTGCCTTGCTTGATTGGGTTGTCACCCCACCTGAATGTCAAGCCGAGGGAGGATGCTGAGAAACAAATAGCATCTTAATCTCTCCTGGGCCAATTTCACGTGCCTTTGGAAGTGAACGGATCACTTAGATTTGCCAATCTTGAGATGCTGACAAAGTCTTATTTGATAATCGTATGTCACTTGACTAGGAGGAATTAAATGTGTAGGGCGGGGGAGACTTCTTCGTGGAGCTCCTGAAAAGTACAGCCCCCTGCCCCTTTCCTCCTCGAAACAAGAACTGGTATGAACAATAAGACACAGGTTTTGTTTCAGGGCAGAAGACAGAGGCTGCAGTCAGACGAGCAGTTTGATCCAAAGTCGTGGCTGTTCCCTTCTGGATTTAAAGTGCACTGTCTTCATATCGGAGTTATTAGACACTGGGGAAAGTCCGGTCTTTACCAAGATTGTGACGCAGAGCCAGGCAATGGCAAACCACCTCTGAAATGTCTCTTGCTTAAGTCTAGCTCGCCACCTAGTGGTACGTAACACTAAAAGAGCTAGAACTTGTGGCTGCCAGGCAATCTTAGGATCTCCTGGCTATTCTATAAATAATAATGATGATGATAATAATGATGATGATGATGATGGTGATAATAATAATAATATCTTAATTATTATGATCCCTAGACAAATCACCCTCTATTTCTGGCATTATTCCGAATTCTATGCAGCCCTCTGGAATATTTATCAGCGTTATTTTGCCTACAGCTGGGTGACAGAGTGCTGTGTCCTCTGTGAAGTGCAGCTAATCAAAGGCGTGAATGCTTCTGAGTGAGAAAAATCCCTTCTTACATAACCCCAAACGTGTCTCCAATACCCAGATCCACCCACTTGGTCTTCATTGCTAGGCAAGAAGCAAATAATCTCCTGATGACATCCAGCCAGGCGACTCAACCATTCTAGTAACTGAGGCCCAGTTTGACAGAGACGATGAGCAATCATAAAGGAATGCATTCTTGCTCCAGAGGAAACCTACCTCTCTCTTCCTCCTGTCCCCATGACCTTATGTTCCAGAGAATGCATAGCCATGGGGTTCACTCGGCTCCCAGTAGCTAATGTTGCAGGTTTGCTTGTAAAATCTCCCACATGGAACAGCAGAGATGGGCAGACAGGGTTGCCAGCCTCCAGGTGGGGCCTGGAGATCTCCTGCTTGTACAACTAATCTCCAGCTGATAGAGATCAGCTCCCCTGGAGAAAATGGCTGCTCTGGAAGGTGGACTCTATGGCATTGTATCATGCTGAGGCCCCCTCCCCTCCCCTCTCCTGGATCCACCCCCAAAGTCTCCAGGTATTTTCCAGCCCAGAGCTGCAACCCTATGGGGAGAGCTGCCAAAGAGAAACAGATTGCTATCTCCCCCAGCTGCTTTTCACTTGCAGATGAAGAAGAAGAAGAAGAAGAAGAGATTGGATTTATACCCCGCCCTCCACTCCCCAAGGGAGTCTCAGAGCAGCTTACAAACTCCTTTCCCCTTCCCACAACAGACACCCTGTGAGGTAGGTGGGGCTGAGAGAGCTCTTTCCCAAACTGTCCTTGAGGGAACAGCTGGTACAGAGCTATGGCTTGCCCAGGTGCAAGTGGAGGAGTGGGGAATCAAACCCGGTTCTCCCAGATTAGAGTCCGCACACTTAATCACTACACCAAACTGGCTCTCTGAGGCCATCAGTTTTCATTACCCATGTAACTATTTTTAGGAAAAGATCTATACTTCATTATCTGGCCAACTGATCTCCAAGGTGGCTAGTTAGGACCTGCATTTTTAAAAAAGGGTTAGATGAAGTGCGGCTGTTCCCCACCCCTGCTTGGGGGTCAGTTCCAGGTTTCAGTGGGCACTGCAGAGACTGCCCCAGGATCCCCTTCCCCTCTTCTGGCCACTGTGCCCCCTCTCTCATACCCCCTGCCTGAATTCTCCTCCTTCACTCCCTAGCCAGCTGTCCTTCCCCCACTCCGTTGCTCATTTTCCAGTCCTCCCATTGCTCACCCACCCTTCCTTGACTACGTTGGGCGGTGCATGCAGCTGGGACAGTGGGTGATGGGAGGGTTCACAGTATGGAGATGGACAGCAAGGGAGCTGAGTGAGTGGAGCAGCAGTGGGCCCCACCAGAAGACATAAGAACCGAAGAGAAGCCATATTGAATCAGGCCAATGGCCCATCCAGTCCAACACTCTCTGCGTCACACAGTGGTCAAAACCCGGGTGCCCTCGGGAGGTCCAGCAGTGGCGACCAGGACTCCACAAGCCCTCCCACTGTTGCCCCCCAAGCACCAAGAATACAGAGCATCACTTGCCCCAGACCAAGAGTTCATATCTATACCTTGTGGCTAAGAGCCACTGGTGGACCTCTGCTCCAGATGTTCTTCCAGTCCCCTCTTGAAGTTGTCTATGCTTGCAGCTGCCACCCTGCAGCAGTGAATTCCACGTGTTAATGTCTCTTTGATCAAAGAAGGACTTCCTTTTATCTGTTCTAACCCGACTGCTCAGCCATTTCATGGAGTGCCCACAAGTTCTTGTATTATGAGAAAGGGAGAAAAGTACTTATTTCTCTGCCTTCTCTATCCCATGCAGAATCTTGTAAAGCTCGATCGTGTCACCCCTCAGTCGCCGTTTCTCCAAGCTAAAGAGCCCTAACTTCTTTAACCTTTCTTCATAGGGAGGGTGTTCCATCCCCTTAATAATTTTAGTTGCCCTTTTTCTGCCCTCTTTCCAATGCTATTGTATCTTTCTTTAGGTGCGGAATACACAGTATTCATATACGCAGCATTCCAAATGAAAATATAATGAAGACCTGGGCCTTGGAGCTGCCCCACCTCAGGGTACGCTGATGTTGGCTCTGCCCCCTTTGGACTTCTTCTGACTCACTCTAGAGAGGTTCGTCTTTCTCTCTCTCTGACCACAGGCCAAGAATTCCAATAAGACTTTTCCTTTGATTTTGCTTATTATTAACGTTAAGTTGTGTCATTCCTCAAAAAGGATCTCTCCACCTGCCTTTTTATCCTCACAACACCACTGTGAGGTAGGTTAAGTTGAGGGAGGAGGAGGAAGAGCTGGATTTATCCCCCGCCCTTCACTCGGAGTCTCAGAGCGGCTTACAATCACCTTCCCTTCTTCTCCCCACAACAGACACCCTGTGAGGTAGGTGGGGCTGAGAGAGAGCTCCTTTGAGAACTGCTCTTGAGAGAACAGCTCTGAGAGAACGGTGACTGACCCAAGGTCACCCAGCTGGCTGCATCAAGGGAATCAAACCCTGTTCTCCAGATTAGGGTCTGCCGCTCTTAACTGCTACACCAAACTGGCTCTCACACCAAATTGGCAGTGAGAGAGAGAGAGAGAAAAACTAGTTCAAGGTCACCCAGTAAGCTTTCTGGCTCAGTGGAATTGGAACTGGCATATTCTTGGTCTGTGAGTGACAGACTAAGCACTGTGCCCTATGTTATGTTGATCTGTGACAGGCGCATAACGCTGAGAGCTCTGGGGGGGAAGAAACCTAAAGGAAAATAACACAACATTTAAAGGAATTTGTAATGCTCTGAGACTGAACTCCCCCCCCCCCCCCAAAAATGAAAAAGACAGTCACCACTGTTTTTTGGAATAGCGGTTACACACACAGTGAAAATTACTCAATACAGTACCTTCTGAAACATTTTAATTCTCCTGCACCTCTAATGAGCTCAGAGTGGCACACACGGCTCTCCCTTCCCCTCTTATGCTCTCACAACAACCCTGTGACGGAGGCCAGGCCACGAGAGTGCCACGTGTCCAGTGTCATTCAGCAAGCTTTGTGACAGTGTGAAGATTTGAACCCAAGTCCTCCGCATTCTAGCACTAGTCATTACAGCATGCCACTTCTGAATATAGCCGAGGGCTTTAAGTGGTCAGCTGGAGATCTTTTGCTCTTCCCGCCTTTTCGATTGTCCTTATATAATACATCTAAAAGTGCCAGTCTATAACAATGCACTAAAAAAAACACCCACCTTAAATAAAACTGGCCAATATTGCAAATATTTGTTCCTATAAATAGAGACAGAAAGATGATCTTTCGTATCTCCGTGCTTTAATTTCAGAGGAAGCATAACTGTGTAGTGACAGATCAAAGCTTTTTGGTCTTTTCAACTTGGACTAGTCATACTTTTTGTTTATTTTCAGATCTCTTGATTCGAGGATGCTTTGTTCCAGGTAGGGTCACGTAATCCCCTCCGGGCGCCTCTTTTCTTTTTTTCTTTTTTTAAAGCAAACCAGACTGAATCTGTTGCGCAGGCTTGTGTCACAACAGAGAGCCGCTACCATTTCTTTTTTGTTTCTTTTGCCATAAAGTCACAGCTGACTTATGGGGACGGCAGGGGTGTCAAACTCATTTGTTATGAGGGCCAGATCTGATATAAATGTCACTTTGTCAAGCTGGGCCATGTGCGCCATAAAATGTCATGCCAGGTACCAGAGATATAAACTTGGTAAAGGACACAGGCAAACCCAATGAATTTTTATTCAGAATATGTTGTTGTTGTCATTGTTCAGTCGCACAGCTGAGTCTGACTCTTCGCGACCCCATGGACCACATCACGGCAGGCCCTCTTGTCTTCTGTCGTGCTCCAGAGTTTGCTTAATTTCATGTTCGTTGCATTGATAACACTGTCTAACCATCTCATCCTTTGCCATCCCCTTCTTCTTTGACCTTCAATCTTTCCCAGCATCAGGGTCTTCTCCAGTGAGTGCTCCCTTCTCATTGGGTGGCCAAAGTATTTGAGCTTCAGCTTCATTCTCTGGCCTTCCAGGGAACAGTCAGGGTTGATTTCTTTTAGGATTGACTGATTTGATCTCCTTGCAGTCCATGGGACTCTCGAGAGTCTTCTCCAGCACCATAATTCAAAAGCATCTGTCCTTCGGCACTCAGCCTTCCTTATGGTCCAACTCTCACAGCCATACATTACTACTGGGAATACCATTGCTTTGACCATATGGACTTTTGTTGGCAGGGTGATGTCTCTGCTTTTTATCGTGCTGCCTAGGTTTGCCATCGCTTTCCTCCCAAGGAGCAGGTGTCTTTTAATTTCATGGCTGCAGTCACTATCTGCAGTGATCTTGCATCCCAGGAAGGTGAAGTCTGTCACTGCTTCCACGACTTCCCCTTCTATTTGCCCAGAAGATGACCAAAAAAAACCCTCCAGGATCCCTGGCCAAACTGGCTTGGAGGAAAATTGCTTCCTGACCCCAAAGTGGCAATCAGCATTTCCCTGGGTATGTAGGAAAGGGCCACTAGAACTAAGCACTGAGGCAACCCTTCCTGCCCTCCCTCTCATGATCTGCCTAAGTTCACAGAATCAGCATCAGGCATTCACTCCACATTTTCTCAACATGCAGCCTGGTTCCCCCTTGCCTCGGAATATTTCTTTTCATTGCATTGCCTCAGATCCTGGTTTCTGCATCAGCTAGCATCAGCTTGCCATCTATTTTCTTCTCAGCACTCACTCCTGTATTGGTATGCAGATTTTCCTGTGTCAGTACTTGCCTCAGGGGTCATAAGCCGCCTGAGCCAAGTAATTCATGGAGAGGTGATAAATACAGAGGGGGAAATAGGGGGTGGGGAAACTGATGGAGATCGATGAAACCATTTCAAGTTGTCTGCTTGTTGTTTCCTTCAAATAGGAATCAGAGGAAGAAAAAGGTGCTGCTCAGAACCACATTCAGATACCCTGGGGGCAACACTGTACTGACTGAGAAGTCACCCCTGAACGGCCATAAATCTATGCAGAAGGTACCATAAAACCTGATGAACAAAGAAAGTGAAAGTGGCCTGCAGTGTAGAGGGAGGTTAACCTCCTGACATGGCTGTGGAAAAACTGTGAGAAAGCAGACGGGTGCAGAATCAGCCAGTATGTGTGAAGGCACCATTAGACTGAAAATCTCGAAGCGACTTGGACACTTTTTGCACAGCTGTTGAAAGATCTTGCTCTTCTGTATCCCTGGGGCTATGCTGACCACACACTCACTTTCCCTGCTTTGGAACCTGCTAGTCCACAGACACCCCCCCCCCTCGCTCACTCCCTCACTTCTTAAACCCCCAGCTTGTCAAGACGGTAATCTGACATCGGTTTATATCGATACTTATATCTCACTTTTCTCCCCAGTGGAGACCTAAAGTGGCTTACTGCTTTTTTCTCCCTGCCTCCAGTTTTCCTCACAACAACAACCTTGTGAGGTGGGTTAGGCTGAGAGTGGATGACTGGCCCTTGGTCACCCAGTGAGCTTCCATGACGGCTTGGGGATGCTAACCTCAGTCTTCCAGGGTCTAGTCCAACACTCTAATCATTCTCTTTTCCTCTCCACCTTCCGAGCATCTCCACAATTTTGCCTGCATTACCAAGAGAAGAAGAAGAGAAGAAGAGATTGGATTTATGAAGAAGAAGAAGAAGAGATTGGATTTATATCCCGCCCTTCACTCACTTGGAGTCTCAGAGTGGCTTACAAACTCCTTTCCCTTCCCCTCCCCACAACAGACACCCTGTGAGGTAGGTGGGGCCGAGAGAGCTCTTTCCCAAGCTGTCCTTGAGAGAACAGCTGGTACAGAGCTATGGCTTGCCCAAGGTCACCCAGCAGGTGCAAGTGGAGGAGTGGGGAATCAAACCCAGTCCTCCCAGATTAGAGTCCGCAAACTTGACCACTACATCAAACTGGCTCTCTTATACCCCACCCTTCACTACCCAAAGGAGTCTCAGAGCGGCTTTCAATCTCCTTCCCCTTCCCCTCCCCAGAACAGACACCCTGTGATGTAGGTGGGGCTGAGAGAGCTCTCTCAAGAACTGCTCGAGAGAGAACAGCTCTGAAAGAACTTGTGACTGACACAAGGTCACACCAGCAGCTGCAGGTGGAGGAGGGGGAATCAAACCCGGTTCTCTCAGATTAGAGTCCGTGCTCCTAACAACTACACCAAACTGGTTCAGTGCGTCAGTATCCCAGTTCTCCAGGCTAGCCTTCTTTTATCTTGGGGGCCATTCTTGCTGCTTACATTTTTTGGACAGTGACAGCTCATTTTCAACCTGTCATCTTTCTTGACGAACCTCAAACTGAAACAGTGAGATTAGAATTGGTAGGAACCCCTAACCACATCCCTACGGCATATACACTCTACTCATACATTCAACCGTATCCTGGGTATCTTTACCCCAGGTCATTTAGGGCTTCAACAATAAGAACCAACACTTTGAATCGATCCCAGAGATGAATGGGTAACCAATGGACCACTTTCAGCAATGGCAAGAGATGTTCCCTGTAGACACGTGTTCCCCCTCCCTGGCAGTCTTCAAGCAGTGGCTGGACGAACACTTGTCAGGGATGCTCTAGGCTGATCCTGCATTGAGTAGGGGGTTGGATTGGATGGCCTTCCAACTCTGTGTGATTCTATGATTCTGTCTGAAACTGCCTTATACAAAATTAGACCGTCAGCCCATCAAGGTCTGTATTGCTTCCTCTGACTGGCAATGGCTGCCCAGAATCTCAGGCTGAGATCTTTCACATCTGCTACATGATCTTTTAAAACTGGAGGTGCCGGGGATTGAACCAGGGACCTTCTGCATGACGAGCAGATGTTCTGACACTGAGCCACAGCTCCTCCCCAAACATCCGCTAGCAGCCTCGCTGCTGCCTCTTGAGCAAAATGAAGTCTTCAAAGGCAGTCCCATGTACAGCCCATTAAAGTACTCTAACCTGGGCATCCTCAGTGCATGGATAAGCATTGCCTGTGTTATTCTGGTGCACAGGGGTTTGGCGTTTGGCCACACTGGTTTGCCTCTGCTGCCACTTTTCTTATAGCTTCCTGAATTATAGGGCTTATTCCCTCTCCTGCAGCTTGGGACAAAGCTTGATAGTACCTTCTGATCTCTACTAATGTTCACTCAACTTGTCTTTGAGAGCCAGTTTGGTGTAGTGGTTAAGAGCACAGACTCTAATATGGGAGAACTGAGTTTGATTCCCCACTCCTCCTCATGCAGCTGCTGGTTTGACCTTGGGTCAGTTACAAGTACTCTCAGAGCTGTTCTCTCATGAGAAGTTCTCGTAAGAGCTCTCTCAGCCCCACCTCCCCTACAGGGTGTCTGTTGTGGGAAGAGGAAGGAAAAGGAGATTGTAAGCCGCTCTGAGACTTCTTCAGGTAGCGAAAGGCGGGGTATAAATCTAATCTCTTCTTCTTTCTCTTTTGTGTTTCATTGAAGATGTCCTGCAACCCATCAAGGGAATTTGACATGTACCTAACTAGGGGAATGCCTGATCTAAAATCGTGGTCTGGATCCCACCATCTTCCCTACTGTATCCCACTCAACTTGCCTCCTCACTGCAGCCTCCTTCCTGCATGACTTTTAAGAACATAAGAGAAGCTAATGTTGGATCAGGCCAGTGGCCCATCCAGTCCAACACTCTGTCACACAGTGGCCAAAAACACCTGGTGCCATCAGGAGGTCCAGCAGTGGGGGCCCCCACCCCCCATCAAGCACCAAGAATACAGAGCATCACTTGCCCCGGACTGAGAGTTCCTATCTATACTTTGTGTCTAATAGCCACTGATGGACCTCCGCTCCATGTGTTTATCTAATTCCCTCTTGAAGCCTTCCATGCTTGTAGCTGCCACCACCACCGGTGGTAGTGAATTCCACGTGTTAATCCCTCTTTGGGTGAAGAAGTACTTCCTTTTATTTGTTCTAACCCAACTGCTCAGCAATTTCATTGAGTTTTCAATTCCCTTCCTAATAACCCCCAGCATAGCGCTGGCCTTTTTCATTGCAGTCGCACACTGTCTCAACATTTTCATTGAGTTATCTACTACGATCTCTCTCTTGGTCAGTCTCCACCAGTTCGGACCTCATCAACGTGTGTTTATAGTTAGGATTTTTTTGCTCCAATGTGCATCACTTTGCACTTGGCCACGTTAAACCCCATTTGCCACGTTGATGCCCACTCGCCCATTCTTGACAAATCCCTTTGGTGTGCCTCACAATCCTCCCTAGTTCTCACCACCCAGAACAACTTCATGTCATCTGTAAATTTAGCCACTTCACTGCCTACTCCCAACTCCAAATCATTAATAAACAAGTTAAAAAGCATCGGACCGAGTACTGATCCCTGCGGTACCCCACTGCTTACCTCCCTCCACTGAGAAAATTGCCCATTTATACTCACTCACTGTTTCCTTTTAATTAGCCAGTTTTTGATCCACAAAAGGACTTGTCCTTATATCCCATGACTATTGAGCTTACTTATGAGGGGTCCTTTTGTGCAGGGGGGTCCTACAGCCTCCAGTATGGTGTTTCTGCTGACCCAAAAAAACCCTCTTTCCCTCTGTTGCTAGCAAAAAAGCCAGTAGGTTGCACATCAATGCTCCCTCTAAGCAAAAAGTCTACTTTGTGAGCTACTGGCATTGAAGTTGTGAACAAGCGATTTGGCTACTGCATAAATCAGTTTGCTCTGGAGCCATCCTTCCTGAGCTAGGACAAAAAAGTGTGAGCCGGAGGATAAAAAACTGTGAGCTAGCTCACACTAATTTAGTTAAGAAGGAACACTGGATCCAACCCAGTATTCTGTAGATCCCGGTAACCTAGGGTTAGCAGCTCTGGGTTGGAAATGCCTGGAGATTTTGGGGGTGGAGCCTGAGGGAGTTGGTGGGGTTTGGAGGGGAGAGGGACTTCAAATGGGGTATAATGCCATCGAGTCCACCTTCCAAAGCAGCCATTTTCTCCAGGTGAACTGATCTCTGTCACCTGGAGATCAGTTGTAATCTCAGGAGACCTCTAGCCACCACCTGGAGGTTGGCACTACAGTAACCACTTAGCACTATGAACAAAACTGAGCGTCTGCACCAATGTTCCCTCGAAGCTTTGGAGTCTTGTGAGCAAAAATTCAACTTTGTGCGCTACTGCCATTAAAGTTGTGAGCGAGCAATTTGGCTACTGCATAAATTAGCTTGCTCTGGAGCCATCCTTCCCGAGCGAAGACAAAAATGTGTGAGCCGGAGGCTAAAAAACTGTGAGCCAGCTCACACTAACTCAGCTTAGAGGAAACACTGGACTCTGCACCAAATCTCCAGGGGTAGGGGAGGCACTCATCCTTCTGAAATGTTTTCCCAGTGGCCCGAGACCATAAGGGAACATTGATTTCCATTGAGAACAAGTTAAAAATCGTATCATTTCCAGACAACCGGCGATTTGAAAATTGCCGTACGCAGCAAAATGTGGAAATTAAGGTTCCCCCTGCTCCCCCCACCCTCACACCCCAATTCCAAACCTCGGCAAATTTTGCATTTAGCTCTGACATGACATGTTTTCTGAAGTGTGGCAATTCAACCAACGGCTCAAGACGTCTCTGGGAGCAGATTGTGGCTGTCATACTTATCACATTTCATTATAGCTGTTGGAATATTCCAAGCATGTTATTATGGTATAATAAAAGGGACCCTTTTCCCTCTCTTTGTGATTTGCAGATCTAAGAGTGATACCATATGTCAGTCATTTCACGGGAGATATCTGGGGAACGGGGGTCTGCGAAATACTTAATTATAGAGCATACGGATAGCTTCTCAACCCCCCCTTCTTTCCTTGAAATGTAGAAGAAAAAGCTCAGTTAATATCAATGAGTTGCACACGAAAGGATTTCACGGGTAATATTAATTCAAAATATAATTTTCATTACAAGATTTCTGGTATAAAAGACCAACTTGCCTGAATGTGGCCGTGCAAGGGGGGGGGGGGGGAGTAGAGGGAAAACATCCTGGGCCCATAACTTTTTATTGTTGGTGCATGGTTTTACTCTGTGAGACGCAGCTGGGGGAGGCACGTCAAAGAGACCCATTTTAGACTGGCACCACAGCTCTGGGAGAGCTCTTCCCGTGCAGGTCACCTGAGCCTCACCCCCTCCCCAAATCAGGCTCTGTCCTAATGCAAATGCAATTATGACTGCCTGAGGGACCTACTTTTTGTGTCTACAGATACAAGAAATTTTTTTTAAAAAATCAACCCTGCCTAAAATGGAGCTTAATTTTCTTCTACCGAGAAGCACATTAGGGAAACATTGGGTACAAAAGCAGACACCGTTTGGGTGGGTTGTAATAAGGCTGCATTTTAGAGAATCCCATCGAGTGTTTTCTTTGTGTTTCAAAAGTGCGTATTGCCGGCTTCCATACATCCCTCTTTCACCTTTGAGAGACAGACCCATAGCCAGGATTTTGTGGCTTGTGGGGCAATTTTTTTTTTCTGGTGGATGCTGACATTCTCAGTGCAGAAAGAAAAGCCATTTAGCCAATAGAAAGCTGTTGCCAGGATAGATTTCTAAACTGCAAGCTGTCAACCGCTTTAGATGACAGTTCTCAGCTGCTGCAAGTTAATCACTTCTGCCAGCCTAAGCAATAATTCTGAAAACAAGCCAGCAGGTATAGGTGATGACTTCTATAGCCCAGAAAGCTAACACATAGGCAGAAAAACTGTCTTAAAGGAGACCAGTTGCTCAACATAGAAGTAGAAGGGATCCTAGAGGTCACCTACTCTAACCCCCTTTATAAGTACAGGAATTAGTCAACTACAGCACCCCACTCTGCTTAAAGGAGTGCACACCTTTTTTAAAAAAGTTTTTAAATGATTGAAAAAAGCATTTACAGGAGACATTCTTGTGGGCCTGTGCTTTTAAGAAAGGAGGCAGAGCCCCCAAAAGCCGCACTGTAGCTACAGGCCTGTTGAGACACATTTGTGAGGCTCTTCTGGAAGTACCATCCATATGTTAAGTTAGGACCTTGAGGGCAAGTGAGGGAGCATTCTTGGGTTATGGAATCACTTCCCTTGGAAAAAAGAAGAAGAAGAAGAGATTGGATTTATACCCCGCCCTCCACTCCCCAAGGGAGTCTCAGAGCGGCTTACAAACTCCTTTTCCCTTCCCCTCCCCACAACAGACACCCTGTGAGGTAGGTGGGGCTGAGAGAGCTCTTTCCCAAGCTGTCCTTGAGGGGACAGCTGGTACAGAGCTATGGCTTGCCCAAGGTCATCCAGCCAGGTGCAAGTGGAGGAGTGGGGAATCAAACCTGGTTCTCCCAGATTAGAGTCCGCGCACTTAACCACTACACCAAACTGGCTCTAAAGCCATCTGAGCCCAAGTCAGATGCAATATCAAAACCAGTGATGATGGTAGTAGTATGCCAACTTCCAGGTAGGGCCTGGAGTTCTCCTGGACTTACAACTGGAGGGACCTTATCAGGGTACAGTGCCATACAGTCCACCCTCCAAAGCAGCCATGTCCTTCAGGAAATTGATCTTTATTGTCCAGAGGTTGACTTGTAATTCTGGAGACTATCATACTCTGGTCACTAGTATGCACTCCAGAGATCATCGCTATTCACTAGGGCCTTTATGGTAAAAGGGTTAAGTGCGCGGACTCTAATCTGGGAGAACCGGGTTTGATTCCCCACTCCTCCACTTGCACCTGCTGCATGACCTTGGGCAAGCCATAGCTCTGGCACAGCTGTTCTTGAAAAAGAGCCGTTTCTGTCAGAGCTCTCTCAGCCCCACCTACCACACAGGGTGTCTGTTGTGGGGGGGAAGGGAAAGGAGATTGTAAGCCACTCTGAGACTCCTACGGGTAGTGAAGGGCGGGGTATAAATCCAATCTCTCTTCTCTTTAGTTGGAGGTGCCAGGGATCGAACCTGGGACCTTCTGCATGCCAAGCAGGTGCTCTGCCACTGAGCCACAGCTCCTCTCCTGAGGGTGGCAGAACATAAATACATCTTGCATTAACAGTAGCATGTGTATCTAACTGGCTTCAGCTGGCCACCGGCACATACAAGAGTCTCATGTCTTTCCCCGTGAGTTGGTGTCTGTATGGATAGGTGCTCCATGTTTAAGGGTTTTGTTAAGTGCCATTCTTTATAATCCACCCCTCCCAGCGTAACCCCCATGATTTGACATTCAGGTGTCTTCTAAATTTGTATTTACTTGCATTAGAGAACACAGAACTGTAGCAATATATCATGGCAGGGGTTTGTTTGACTCCCTCTGTGTTGGTCTAAGAGGGAGTGCCTCTATTTGAATTAGGCAGAAAAGGATTGCAAGCTATTATCTGACTTTGTTATCTGAGCTAGGAGTGTACAAGGAAGTTTCTTCTGCTAATGGCTGCGCCGCTCTTCAGATAAAGCCCTCCGCTGGATTCACCGCAGCCCTAATTAATCAGCTGTTAAAACAGTGGTTGATAAAGACAGGCTTGCTTAAAGTTCGGATTGCCTGCAATTGGAGATAATAGGCGAGTCCCTTTTGGCAGAGAGATATGAAGACCGTAGAACGATCTATTATCAAAGAGAACAAGACACTCCAGTGAGAAATCTGTCCTGCTAAAGAACCTGGCAAACAAAAACCAATCCCAATTTTACTTTTAATAATACAAGGGAAATAATTTCTCCATTTCTGATACTTGCAGTGAGCTAGAGGCGATTCATCAAGCGTGGCAATCAGCCCTTCACAACTGTTCGCACACAGGAGTTTTGCGATGCCGGAGACTTTGAATCTGGTCTAAATGCCACCAATTTTTTTTAAAAAATAAATCCCACTTCTGAATTTCGACATTCTGTTTTTGCATTGCTTTCACATCCAGCTCAGCTGTAGAAATCCATGGCTGAGGTCTGAGAGACTGAACAGAATGATTTATTTCTGTATACGATTAGATCTTGTTACTGAAAAGTAAAAGTTCAGGAGGGGCTGTGGCTCGGTGGTAGAGGGTTTGCTTGGCCTGCAGAACAGGCCCGTAGATACAGTGGGGCAACTTGGGGCTCTGCCCCCTCAAATGTGAGGCAAGCCCCACAAAAGCTGCTGCCCCTCTCCCTTCCCGTGACATCAAAAAGGGCCCTCCAGCTGATGGGCGAGCACGTGGCCTGCTACCCCCTTCCTCCCCTCCTCCCAGATTTAAAGGGCCCTCCAGCTGACCAGGAAGCCCTTTAAATCTTACAGGAAATGAGGGAGAGGGAGGGCATGCCTTCCCTGAACTCCAAGTGATGAATTCACCACTTAGAGTTCAGGGAAGTTGTGTGGCTGCCCCTCTCCCTCCCCCTCCCCTGCTGCCCCACAAAATATCCCCATGCCCTACCAACCCAAAATTTCTGGCTACAGGGTCGCTGCAGAATGTCCCTGGTTCAATCCCTGTAACCTCCAACTAAAAAGGATCAGGGGGTAAGTGATGTGAAAAACTTCTGCCTGGGGGCTGGGAGAACTACCACCAGATCCATCAAGGTCAGTAGCTAATACTGACCCTGATGGACCAAACGTCTGATTCAGGATAAGCGGCTTCATTCCCAAAGAAAACCAATGCCAGAAACGGAGAAGTTCACATAGAACCAATAACCATATTGAGACCAGGGAAATTCCCAGAGTGTCAGTGCAACACTGTGATGTCACTTCTGGGTAGACAACTGTGCCGCCGCTTTTCCTTTGCCTCGCACTTCGCCATCAAGCAGTAGTGGGAGCCCAGAGCCCGGGGGCAGGAGGCCACGCTAGTTCCAACACAACAGATGCTGCCACACCAAATGCTGCACAGGACCAGAAGTAGCACATGCACTCTTAACATGTGCACACACCTGGCTGTAACTGATTTTGAAAATGATGTGGGACCCTTGCCATCCATGCTTGCACTGCAAGACTCCACAGCTTAGAGGGAGCATTAACTGCGGTATGCATAATCCAAGGAAGCCAATAAATTGTGAGAACAGAACCACAGCAGCTAAGTGGGCACTGGCCATATTGGACCCTGTTCATGGTATAGACGACAAAATTATAGAAGTATTCACAACGTTGTTCACGCAGAATTACAAGAGATTGGAACATATGAGGTGGTCAACTTGACAGGAAGCAGGCACTGAGAACAAGTTTGACTTTTGTGCGTGGGTTTGGCAACACATCAAATCATAACTCCCTGTTATTTAGGATGATGAAAAACAAGGCTGACTGTGAAGAGCTCCAAGAGGACCTCCACAAACTGGGTGAGCGGGCAACGGTGTGGCAAATGAAGTTCAGTGTTGGTAAGTGTAAAGTGATGCACAGTGGGACAAAAAATCCCAACTTCAAGTATAGGCGAATGGGGGTTTGAAATTGCTGAGACTGAGAGGAAGAAAGATCCCGGGGTCGTAGCGGATAGCTCAATGAAAGCGTCAACCCAGTGTGCTGTGGCAGTGAAAAAGGAAACTCTATGTTAGGGACTACTAGGAAAGGGACTGAGAATAAAATGCCTAATATTGTAATATCCCTGGTGCAGCCTCATTTGGAATACTGTGTACAGTTCTGGTCACCGTATCTCAAAAAGGACATTGCAGAGCTGGAAAAAGTACAGAGGAGGGTAACCAAGATGACAAGGGGGCTAGAGCACCTTCCCTATAAGGAAAGGCTGAAGAGTCTAGGACTTCTCAGTTTAGAAAGGAGACAGCTAAGGTGAGACATGATAGTAAAGGTAAAGGTAAAGGTTTCCCTTGCTTGAAAGCCAGTCCAATCTGACTCTAGGGGGTGGTGCTCATTTCCGTTTTCAAGCAGAAGAGCCAGCACTGTCTGAAGACTTTTTCTGTGATCACATGGCCGACATGACTAAATGCCAAGGGGCATGGAACACTGTTACCTTCTCACCAAAGTGGTACCTATTTATCTACTTGCAATTTCTTGCTTTCGAACTGCTAGGTTGGCAGGAGCTGGGACCAGGGACGGGAGCTCACTCCATCACGTGGCACTCAGGTCTTGAACTGCCAAGCTACCGACCTTCCAGGCTGCAACTCAGCATCTTAACCTCTGAGCCACCTTGGCCCCTGACATGATAGAGGTTTATCCAGTTACGCATGGGGTGGAGAGAGTTGAGCAAGAGAGCTTTTCTCCCTCTCTCAAAATACTAGAACTTGAGGGCATCCAATAAAGCGAATGGGCAGTAGGTTCAGGACAGAAAAAAGGAAATACTGCTTTACACAGAGAATGATTAAAATGTGCAATTTGCTACCAGAGGATGTAGTGATGGCCACAGGAATAAGGGGATTAGATAGATTCATGGAGAATAAGTCTACTCGACTTGTCCTGACTCATGTCCATCCGCAGACTTATCTTCCGTGAACGGATCTGATCCGGCGGAGGAAAAACAAATAAATAAACAACCTTCTAAACTGATGATAGAAAGAGATTGCTGTGGAAGACAGAAGTGGCATTTTCCCGTACAGATTAACCGTGTTAATCTCTCCGCAGTGCAAATATAATTAAATCAGCAAACAAATATAACAAAAGAGCCAGCTTGGTGATTGCACTTCTTGTTCACATGAGGAACCCCGACCAACCTGCGCACATCCCGTATGACCCCAGAGATCTTGGGGATTCAGTGAGCATGACGGTAACATGTGTGGGAGGGTGGCTTTTTCTACTTTGTGTGTAAAGTGCCATCAAGTCACAGCCGGTTTATTGGCAACCACAAAGAGGAGCTTTCAAGGCAAGTGAGAAGCAGAAGCGATTTGCCATTGCGTTCTCCTGCAGAGCCTTCTTGGTGGCCTCCCCCTCCCCCCCCGAGTATCGACCCTGCTTAGCTTCTGAGATCTGACAAAGATCAGGCTATACCATGCTACCTTCCCTCTCACTTTTTCTACTATGTGCTTATTATTGCTTATTCCAACCGCAGAAGTCATTCCTGAGTGATCGCAAGCAGAGATTTCTGTTTTGTACAGAGCTCAGTGCTACTTAGGGTTGCCAACTCCAGGATGGGAAATCCTGGGATATTTGAGGATGGAGCCTGAGGGAGGGTGGAGTTTGGAGAAAGGTGAGACCTCAGAAGGGTATGGCCATAGAGCCCACCCTCCAAAGCAGCCATTTTCTCCAGGGGAACTGATCTCTGTCACCTGGTGATCCGTTGTGATTCCAGGAGATCTCTAGGCCACACCTGGAGGTTGGTAACCCTAAGTTTGCTACAGATACTATACCCACACCCAACAGGGCTCACTAGCATAGACTCCAAAACATAAGGTTGGATTCGCCAGAAACTTTCTGCTAATGGTAGATGGGTGGTTGATCTTCCTGTCTCACTGCCGATCTCCATCCCCCTTCATGCTGTATGGGGTCTCATGTAGAATAAACTTAGATTTCTGTAGCACTTTTAAGACCAGCAAAGGTTTTTTCAAGGTATGTACATGAAAACTCATACCTTGAATAAACCTTAAAGGTGCCACAGGACTCGAAATTTGTTCTGCTGCTTCAGACCAACACGGCTGACCACCGGGTTCTCTTGTAGTAAGACTGTGGGGATAATTTGGATGGAGGAGGTAGGGAAAGTCCTGTGATGCTGAGGCAAATCTCATCTGTCGGCAAAGATTTCTCACAGGATCCAAGCTGCAATATTTAAGCAGAACCAAATATTGCATGTCCAATATTTCACCCATTCCTATTAAAAGAAACACAGGCTAGAGATCTGTGTCATCCACGGTCATAAACCCACAAGCAGGAAACAGATTAGTCAGGAATTTCTGAACAAAAAAAAAGCTCTTTGCCTTAGGTGCTTTAATGAAAGGCGTTTAACGCCTTTAGAAGATAAGATAAGATAAAATTAAGTCTTGCGGTATTAGTGAGGGATATTAGGGCACCTGACACTGACGCTATGTATCCTGTTGTATAAACGTTGATTAGTTAAAGCTACAAATTGGAGCCACCCGGGAGTCTCCTCCTTGCTTCCGAAATCACACCCGGGTTACAGCTATAAACCAGTTTCACAGATGTTGCTTCCTTCAGCCCTCCAAACTGGTTTTGTCAGGGAGCTCAGATGTTTCTTTCTCAGAAATCGTTGATCTGTTTTCCGGGCAGGGTGTGACTTGGGGTTGTCAGCTCCTGGTAGGGAAATATCTGGAGATTTGGGGGGTGGAGCATGAGAAGGGTGGGGTTGGGGAGGAGAGGAGAGGGACTTCAGTGGGGTAGAATGCTGTACAGTCTACTTTTCAAAGCGGCCCTTTTCTCCAGGGGAATTGATCTCTGTTGCCTGGAGATCAGTTGTAACCCCAGGAGATCTCCAGCCACCCCCTGGAGGCTGTCAAACAAGATATACACACCGCGAAAAATGACGAAAATTATACTTATATAAACAATTCAATTTATGTAATGCAACTGGCATCTCAATTTCTACGTACCAAAAATTCAACAATCTTTTAGTGTACTTTATAAACTGCTGCAGTCACATTCCTTCATTCAACAGGTGAACTCCATCTGTTCCAACCAACAAATGTCCTTGCTATGATTTGACCTTGTTAAAAACTGGAAGCAATGGAAGTTTATCTTCCATTCTCTGCTTCTACAAGGCTCACAAACTTGACTCCAACAGGCCAGCTATGATTTCACCAGCTTCTTTATGGGAAATCGTGCTAATAATGACACATTTTGAAAGCCAAAAACATCATTAGGTAAAGGTAAAGGTTTCCCTTGCTCGAAAGCCAGTCGAATCAGACTCTCAGGATGTGGTGCTCATCTTCGTTTCCAAGCCAAAGAGCCAGCATGGTCCAAAGACGTTTCTGTGGTCATGTGGCTGGCATGACTAGATGCCGAGGCACACGGAATGCTGTTACCTTCCCACCAAAGCGGTACCTATTTACCTACTTGCAATGTCTTGCTTTCGAACTGCTAGGCTGGCAGGAGCTGGGGCCAGAGACAGGAGCTCACTCCATCACGTGGCACTCGGGTCTCAAGCTACTGACCTTCTGGTCTGCAGTTCAGCGTCTTAACCACTTGAGTATTGTTAAATAAATATATTAATCTCTTAATCAAAAGTACTCGTCAAAACTATTTAATGTTCATTCAGTGGGGCTTGCTCCCAGGAAACTTTTTTAATAGGGCTGCCAACCCCCTTTTGGGGGCAGAGGAATCCCCTGATGCTGATTGGCTGACGAGCAGGGTGACTTGACAGGGGCAGAGTTTGGGGCAAAACCCAGCATGTCCTGCACTGCTGGCAATACACAGATGCCACTTCTGGTGTGGACCCACTGGTTTTTGTGCCCTTGGCAGCAAATGTGGGGGTGCCAACTATGGGTCTGAAAATTCCTGGAAATTTGGAGGCGGCGCCTGGAGGTGGTGGAGTTTGAGGAAGGAAAAGAGCTCAGTCGGAATGTGAGGCCATACAGTCCACCCTTCAAAACTGCATTTCCTTCATGGTTTCTGTAGTCTAGAGATCTCTTGTAGTTCTGGGAAATCTCCACACCCCACCTGGAGGTTGGCAACTATAGGCAAATCTCTTCACCACCCCCTCCCATTATTCAGGGAAGCCACTGCTCCACCTCCTCCCCTTTACACTGTGGGGACGTGGGAAGCAGCTGCCCGTTCAACTTACCCTAGGGCTGTCAGGCCTCTGGCCTCAACCCCTGGGAGCTTATGGAAGTAGAGTACAGGGAGAGGAAGCATCAGTCACCATTGCAAGGTCACAGCCCGGTTTTACCCGGAAGTGATGTCATAACACTCTGGGATTTTCCCCAACCTTTATGGTAAACCACAGAGTTTTGGGGACTTCCTAGAGATTATGACCTCCCTTCTGGGTGAAACCTGGAAGTGACATCATGTTGCTAATTACTTTACCCCTCATTTTTTCCTCACCTCTCATTCAAGCTGCAGTTGGGGCTGGAGGTGGTCAGGAGAGGTCTCCCGTTCTTCTAGGCCTGACATAGGCAAGCTGGTTACCCTTCCCAGGTGGAGTCTGGGGAAGGTGGGGTATGGAAGGAGAGGGACCTCAGCAGGGTATAGTGCCATAGAGTTCACCCTTCAAAGCAGCCATTTTCTCCAGGGGAACTGAGCTTGGAGAATAAAATCATACATTAAGTTTAAGAATTGTTTGTATTATTGTAATGTCTGGAGCCATTCTGTAACAACACTATTCGACCACTGAGGAAGGCCAACTGGCCAAAACGTGTTTGGTCAGGGTCAGTAATGTTCTACCTTTGGAATTAATGTATGGTTTTATTCTGGCTAATACATGGGCCTATATTTGTCTTTATTGAACTTGTAATAAATACATGTATATTTTTGTATTTTTGGTAGTATTCGTGCTTCAAGTTTAGACACAGAACTACTTGAATTATCGTTTCGTTCGCCGAATTTTGTAGGCCGAGAAAGCAAAGACGGTGAAAAAGAGCAGCTGCCCCCATTGGCTTTTCTGTTGTTTTGACTGGGAGTTTCTTCTCTTGCCAAGTGGCTGCGGATCCAAATGGGGAATGGCTGCTCAGCCTTCTGTTGTTGATATGGCGGATTGGCTAGTATATCGACTGGCATCTTGGTGAGGAGGGACCACTGAGAGCCTGGAGGGTATATCTGTAAACATCGCTTGGCTACCTTCCCCCTCTTCCTGTCACCCAATGTGCGAGCGTGAATTGTGTATTTACTCTAATTGAAGTCAATATTGCTTCACTTGATCTTGTTAATTAGACTCTGTAATTGATATTAAGCCACTGAACAGCTTGTCGAGCGGCTTCCAACTCAAGCGGCTGCCTTGAAGGCACTTGGATTTCAAACCAGTGTGCGAACCCATAGAGCTGTGCATGACATCGGGTGGTAATCACGCCATTCTTGCAACTTCCCTCATTCTAAGTGGCAAAAACCCCACCAGAAAACCCCAGAGACCCGAGTTCAGCACAATTTGCCCCCACATGATCCCAGGACTGTTGTCATGCTTCATGTATTAGCTGCGGATTTGTGCTGGATTTGGAACTAATCATGGACTGGCGGTAGGAAGCGCTGTTGCAGCCGGTTTGTTGCAACCCCTCACGGTTCTCAAGGCAAGGGATGAACGGACATGTTTTGCCACTGCCTACCTCTGCATAGCAACTCTGGATTTCCTTGGTGGTCTCCCATACAAGTACTAACCCGGGCTGACCTTGCTTAACTTCTAAGATCAGGTTAGCCTAGGCTATCCAGGTCAGGGATAATCATGGATTACACTTGGGCAACCCTTAGTTCTGTCAGAGCTGTTCTCTCGAGAACAGTTCTGGAACAAGCTCTCTCAGCCTCACAGGGTGTCTGTTGTGGGAAGGGGAAGGGGAAGGAGTTTGTAAGCCGCTCTGAGACTCCGAGTGAAGGGCAGGGTATAAATCCAATCTCCTTCTCCTCTTCCTTTTCCACTGATTTAACTGGTAGAATTATATCTCGCTAGCACGTATATGACCTCAATAGCCCAGGCTAGCCCAATTTCATCAGATCTCGAAACCTAAGTAGGCTCAGCCTGGCTAGTGCTTGCATGGGAAACCTCCAAGGAATACCAGGACCGTGATACAAAGGCAGGCAATGGCAAACCACCTCTGAATGTCTCTTGCCTTGAAAACCAGGGGTCAGCTGTGACTTGACAACATTTTCCACCACCAGGATATACCTATCCACCCCTTCTTCCATGGAGCTTAAGGTAGCATATACGGCTCTCCCTTTTCCTTATGTATATGCCTATCAGTCCTGTGAAATAGGTTGGGATGAGAGATGGTGACTGGTCCAAGCTCTTCCAGCAATCTTCATGGTAGTGTGGGGATGGGAATGCATTAGGGATGCCAGCCTCCAGGTGGGACCTGGGGATCCCCTGGAATGACAGCTCATCGCCAGACTGCGGAGATCAGTTCCCCTGGAGAAAAGGGATGCTTTGGAGGGTGGACTCTATGGCATTGTACCTCACTGAATTCCCTGTGGTCCTCAAGCTCCACCCCCAAATCTCCAGGAGTTTCCCTATGTGGATCTAGCATCCCTAGAATGTATGACTCCCAGGTGCAAGGCCAGCACTCCAGTGACTATTCAACACTAGCTCACTGTCTTCTCTCTACATACTAGTGTGTATAGCAGGCAACACCAGTTTGGTGCCCATGGGTGCCATGACACACTTAAAAACCTTTCTTGGTGTCCACAAAATTTGTTAGAAAGTAGGTGGAGCCTGGTCTAGGTTTTGCCCAGCAAGGCTTCCGATTGGCCATTGAAAATTTGATTGGCTGTGCAGACTTTTTAAAATGTTGCTTTGGCAGTAGCTGCCAACCCAGTACAAGGATCTGCACGGTATGACTGAAAATAAACTTGTGGCTGCCATTTTGTGGCTTGATCTGCTTCCTCTGGCAGCCATTTTGTGGCAGCGTCCACCACACTGTGTCAAGATTCCAAAGGTGCCTGCAGGTTCAAAAAGGTTTGGTACCATCTGCATATTGTTGGCTCCTCACCCCAAATCTCTGGATTATCTCTCTCAATTGGTGTGGAAAAGAGGATGATAAGACTCCTGGGAGCAAGGAGGAGGGGCTCTTGGGTGCTGATTCCATCGAAGCAGACAGAGCTGTTAACTGAGGTCTGAGGGAGGGGACCATTGCCATATGCTGGCCTGCACACCTTGAAGGAGGGTTGAAGGTAATGGCACTCCTGTAAAGATCTACAACTTTCTAAACTGAGGAGCCTGACTTATATTTAACATCTGCTATGGCGTGTATAGAGGGAGGGACAGAGGAATTGCATTTTACCCTTTTCTTTTGAAGCCCTTGCTCAGTCTGTTGCTGTGCTAAAAGTATGCTTGTGGACATTTTCTTTTGAATAAATGCTTTATAACTTTTGATCCTGAGAGTGGTTCTCTGTGCCAAATAGACCTCCACAGTCTTGGGAGCACCAGCTTTAAAAGGAGCACCAGGAGGAAGGGGAGGGAAGTCGGTTGGCAAGTGGCTCCTCCCCTAGTGATGCAAAAGAAAGTCAGCGGTCCCCGTGGCTGCCAGATCTTGTATGTGCTTGCTGCATGCACCCTAGTTTTATCCCTCTTTCTTTTTGTTCCAATAAAAAATGTACCTATTTTTTTTTAAAAAGCAAGAAATGTTTTTGGAGCGCAGCTAGGCGGATTCAGTTGGCTCCAGTCATGCTTTGTCCAAGGTCTGTCTGCTAACACCTCCTCGGATGAGGAAGAGATGGAGGAAGCCAGGCCCAGCCCTTGGATGCTGCAGGGAGGCCCCCCAGACAAGGTGGAGACTTCATCATAAGAACCTAATAGAAGCCAATGTTGGATCAGGCCAATGGCCCATCCAGTCCAACAATGGCCAAAAATACCAGGTGCCATCAGGAGATTCAGCTGTGGGGCCAGAACTCCAGGAGCTCTCTCACTGTTGCCCCACCCCCCCAAGCACCAAGAATACAGTGCATCTATTGCCCCAGACTGAGAGTTCCTATCTATACCTTGTGGCTAATAGCCGCTGATGGACCTCCGCTCCATGTGTTTATCAAATTCCCTCCTGAAGCCGTCCATGCTTGTAGCCGCCACCACCTTCTGTGGCAGTGAATTCCACCTGTTAATCACTCTTTGGGTGAAGAAGGACTTCCTTTTATCTGTTCTAACCCGACTGCGCAGCAATTTCATGGAGTGCCCACGAGTTCTTGTCTTGTGAGAAAGGGAGAAAAGGACTTCTTTCTCTACCTGCTCTATCCCATGCATAATCTTGTAAACCTCGATCCTGTCACCCCTCAGCCGTCGTTTCTCCAAGCTAAAGAGCCCCAAGCGCTTCAACCATTCTTCATAGGGAAAGTGTTCCAACCCTTGTATCATTCTAGTTGCCCTTTTCTGCACTTTTCCCAATATCTTTTTTGAGGTGCTGAGGGGGAGTCTCAGTCTGAAGTCAGCCTGTCACACCTTCAGTCCTGCCACCCAGGATTTGAAGCTAAAGCAGAAACTCCACAGCCACTAACCTCACTGCTGGGATCGCCAGAGCCCAAGGAATGCTGGAGAAGGCTGGTCTGGAGGGAGGTGCCGAAGCAGTGCTGCTAAGGCACAGCTGGCTTATGGAGACCTCTACAGGGGTTTCAAGGCAGGAGATGGTTAACCACTGCCTGCCTCTGCATAGCAACCTTTGTACTCTGACCCTGCTTAGCTTTGGAGATCTGACGAGATCAGGCTCGCCTGGACCATCCAGGTCAGGGTGAGGTATAGAGTACAGCGAAACAAACTGAGCTGAGCCAGCACCTATTTGCATAGCCCCGCCCTTTTGTCTGCATAGCCCCTCCCACAGCTCTGGTTCTTGGTCACCCGAATTCAGGAAATGACGGTATGCCTCATTCTGAAAATGGAACCCGTCTGCAGCTGAGAAGGCTGCAGTACAATTCCCGCTTCTTCTTACTTATAAGCCCATGAAATTAAAACGAGATTATTTTCATTTTGGGGGGGAAGATTCTATTTATGGCATTGCTTTTTTTTTTTTTTTAAATCACTACTTTCAACAGTAGCCCCACGGACCAAGTTTCCATGTTGTGCAAACACGCTCCTAATTGGTCCGCTGTTACCTTTTGTCCACCTTTCAGAAAGGGATATTGAAACCGCCAGCAACAGTCTGAATGCTTTTCTTCTCCAAATTGGATTAATTAACATTATCACAAAAACAGGAACAAAGCGAACAGTATGCGGAGCATTAATCATATCGTGAGTAATTAGCGCCAGAAAAATAGGAAACACGACGCACAACAGAGAAGGAAGAAAAATAAGTCTAATGTCTGGACATGTTCTGTTTTCAGAAGTACTGTCAAAGGAATACTCATGGGGTCCACATTTCCATGTCTTACCATAACTCACAGGCCAGACCCAAGTTATCTGGGTCACTGGCAATGGAAGATGGAAGGAATGGAGAAAATCAAAATGGGAATCAGGAGCCTGGACCAAGAAGCAAGAAGTGTAGTCCAAAAAGAAGAAGAAGAAGAAGAGAAGAAGAGATTGGATTTATACCCCGCCCTTCTCACTTGGAGTCTCAGAGTGGCTTACAAACTCCTTTCCCTTCCCCTCCCCACAACAGACACCCTGTGAGGTAGGTGGGGCTGAGAGAGCTCTTTCCCAAACTGTCCTTGAGAGAACAGCTGGTACAAAGCTATGGCTTGCCCAAGGTCATCCAGCAGGTATAAGTGGAGGACTGGGGAATCAAACCCGGTTCTCCCAGATTAGAGTCTGTGCACTTAAACACTACACCAAACTGGCTCTCCAACAGTCCAGGATCAAAGCACAGATATTCAGAAAGTCCAAGTGTCCAACCCAAAGGGCAAATCCAAAGAGCACAAGCTCAGTCACTGTACAGAAGGTCAAGGTAGGAGAAGGAGGAGGAGATTGGATTTATACCCCGCCCTTCACTACCCTAAGGAGTCTCAGAGTGGCTTGCAATTTCCTTCCCCTTCCCTCCCCCACAACAGACACCCTGTGAGGTAGGTGGGGCTGAGAGAGCTCTTTCGAGAACTGCTCCTGAGAGAACAGCTCTGAGAGAACTTGTAACTGACCCAAGGTCACACCAGCAGCTGCATGTGGAGGCATGGGGAACCAAACCTGGTTCTCCCAGATGAGAGTCCACGCTCCCAACCAGGACAGCAAACTGTCTCGGTAAATGAATCACCAAACTGGATCCCTCTCCTTTAAAGAAAGCAAACAGCTCCCTAGTTCTGTTGCCCACAGTAGCACTAGCTCCCCCGAGTTGAAAGGATGACTGACGACCGCCTAAGGCGCTTGCAAATGTCTGCAGACCCAGTTGCCTCACTGCGGCCCTCTGAGGAGGCTCATCTCTTTAAGACGGGTGTCGCTCAAGATTATCCTTTCACTCGGAATCCTCAGAAGAAATGCCAGTTTGTTTAATGGAGACAGTTAATCTGACAGGAGCAGAGTCAAGTTCTGGCAAAGATCTGTGGTGGAGATACAACGCCAAGCTGCCAAACGGCAGGCGTGTGTTGATTTGTGTGTGTGTTTGCGCGTGTTTTTGTGTGTGTGTCTGTGTGTGTGGAAAAACTGACGTGACTTCCCCATGTGACCTGCCAAGGGTGCACACCAACATCGGGTTCTAACGTTTCACAGAATTTTTGTTTTAAAAAGTAAAACAAAACCACCACGATATTTACAGATGAATTAAGGCCTAGTGCTCATTCCGCCTGGAGGCAGCACAGTCATCGCAGAGACGGGCTTTTAATCACTCCTGGGTGGTTTTGGAGCATCGGCCTTAATAAACGTAAAATACGCTAATGGTTTTTTTTTTTTGTTTTTTTTAGGGAAAGCCATTCTGAACAGGCAGTGGTCCATGGGCCAAAGGGGTGGGCGGGTCACATGACTTGGGTCACTGCTGGCAATCCTAGCCACAGGAGGGTCACATGATGGGCCAACCGCCAAGGCACCTCCTCACTCCTCCATCCAGAACTGACTGGGGGGAGGAAATATTCCAGAAAGGAATAGACTTATAACTTGCTCTCCCTTTCCTTTTCCCTTTGTCGAATGTTTACACTGAATGAAAGCAAAGATGTCTTCAGTCGGTTCCTAGACTACCTTTCCCTGTCTGTCAAGATGGAAGTGGCAGATAAGTGGGTTGCAAACATTTCGACACCTAGAAGGGAACCAGTCTTCTTCTGTTATGCTCTGTATTCTTGGTGCTAGGAGGGGGGCAATAGTGGGAGGGCTTCTAGTGTCCTGGCTCCACTGGTGGACCTCCTTATGGCACCTGGTGTTTTTGGCCACTGTGTGTGAAAGAGTGTTGGACTGGATGAGCCACTGGCCTGATCCAACATTGGCTTCTCTTATGTTCTTATGATCACCGTTGGCAGGGGTCATTTCGAGCAGGAGCTCAGGGGAGCGCAGCTCCAGGAGTTGGTGCCAGCCCGCCCCCTTCCTGCAGGGGAATGCCTGCTTGTATCATGGTTGCAGCAAAATGACCCCGTCCCCTGGAAAGGTCCTTGTTCCTCCGACCAGCCTTCTGAAGGCTTCAGCCACCACTGAAGCTATCTTCCCAGAATAGTGGTATTTCTGAGGCTTGGATTAGTAGCTGTCCCCTCTCTGCCAGCTCTTTCTTTCTTTCTTTCTTTCTTTCTTTCTTTCTTTCTTTCTTTCTTTCTTTCTTTCTTTCTTTCTCTCTCTCTCTCTCTCTCTCTCTCTCTCTCTCTCTCTCTCTCTCTCTCCTTTCTTTCTTGCCTTCTGACATACTTCTGGTGATGTCAGGTGGTGTAGCATATGCAAATAAGTTACGGTAATGAGTTATGCTAATGAGCTCCTGCACCTCTTTTTCTACAAAATGACCCCTGACCGTTGGAAAATAAGCCTGCATTTGATGCCTCTGCTGTTACTAGGTGTAGTATGTCCAACAGCTTTCCCATAGGCTACTGGAACTATGGGAAACTCTCCCTATCAGGGAATGTTGGTGCCAACACAGGTTTATCATTAGGGTTGCCAACCTACCATTTCTCAATGAAGGCTAATGGTTTGACCATAACTGAGTATAGTACTATTAAACTGTGATTGTGATAAACTTGCCCTTTTGTATGCTTCATGCAACATACCAAATTCTTGTTCGGATGAAGTCCATGATGGATGAAACAAGAGAATTATTCTAGAAAACCTCGTCAAAACATCTTGTAAACATCTTGTGAAAACCCTTTGGAAAGAAATGGACTCATGATTTTGATTACATCACTTTGATTTATTTATTATTATTACAGTAGCATTTTTCACAACCTTTGTGTTTCTTTGTTCATACTGTTCATCAGCAGCCACCCTATGAAAGCCATTGTGATGTAACAGTTAGAGCTTCAGATAGGGATCTGCGAGACCCAGGTTCAGATCCCCATCTTGCAGTGGAAGCTGACTGGGAGATTTTGGACCAGCCACATACTTTCAGCCAAACCAACCTCACAGGGTTGTTGTGCAGATAACAAGGAAGAAATAATAATGTAAGCTGCTTTAGTCCCCACTGTGGAGAAAGACTGTAATTTTCCTGGGTAGAGGCTGCGGGGGAGAGGGGAGGAGATGGAAAGCTGAAGACAGATAAAGATAGGTTGGCTGTTGGGTGGGAAGGAAATAGGGTTGCCAACTCCAGGTTGGGAAATTCTTGGACATTTTAGAAGTGGAGCCTGGGGAGGGTGGGATTTAAGGAGGGACTACAGACCAGTATAATACCATAGACTCCACCCTCCAAACCAGCCATTTCCTTCACTTAAACTACCATTTCCAGCCTCCAGACAAGGGCTGGAGAACACCCAGAATTACAACTGTTGTCCAGGTGACAGAGATCGGTTTCCCTGGATAAAATGTCTGCTTTGGAGGGTTGCTGAGGCTGCTTGCCTCCCCAAGCCTCACTGTCCCAAGGCTCCACCCCCCAAATCTCCAGGAATTTCCCAACCTGGAGCTGGCAGCCCTAAGGTGAATTGATCTCTGCTGCTGGGAAATCCATTGTGATTCCCAGAGCACTGCTGCTTTGGGGGGAGAGGAAGCAGGCAGGAGGCTGGGAGAGTGATGGGGGCAGAAAAAGAGAGTGATGGAGTGGGGGTCGGAAAGAGAGAGAAAGAGTGATGGAGTGGGGGGGGCAGAAAAACAAAGAGAATGATGATGGGTCAGAAAGAGAGAGGAAGTAACATACATGGAGGAGAGAGAGAGAGAGAATGAAAGGGGGGGAGAAGGGAGAAAGAGTGTGAGAGAGGTAGGGGGAGAAGGGAGGAAGCAAAGGTGTGAGGAATGGGATAACCATCCCACCAGTTTCTTGCGGGTCTCCACTAATTTCTTTTATTTCCCTTGAAACAGAGATTTAAATCCTATTGCTTTTGTTTGATTTGTCCAGTTTCTAAAACTAATTTTACATTTGCAGCTTTAATTTTTCTTCTGCTATTTTGAGGTTCTTTGAACACATGTGAGAAAAGTAACAGATTTTTTAAAAAAACCAAATGATGAATAATGGGAAAGCAGTAAGTGGCAATGATACTGGATGGAGAGTCACATTCCTCTCTATAACTTCTTACATGTCAGTATGCTAGCCTGCCCACCATTCCCTCCTGAAGTTGGCATGGACACCGACACAGCATTTATCACGTTCTTTCTGTTGTGCTCACAGATTCTTTAAACATGATGGGCATTTTAGGGGAGGGTCTAGTTGAGGCAACCGAGAGGTTCTGAATGTTCCTAAAGATGCACCCTGCAGCACGGTCACAGGGCATCATGGGAACTGTAGTACCATGAGCAGTGAGTCCAGGAAAAGAAGACATGGAGAACACCATGGCACGGTGGCCTAGCAACTGTCTTGCCTCCCTCCATACAAGTCGATGTGGGGCAACATTAATTGGTTGCTTCTCTTTAACAATCCCTCTCTTGCTTTCAGGAGTTTTGTATGTCCCAAATTTCATCCTTGGGCTGACGTGATCCCTCTCGACGAACGGCTTCTTGCAAATTGCTCAAGCACGATGCTTAGTTTGAAGGGTGGCGGTAAAACCCCAGAAAACATAATCTCCTTGGATAGGAGAGTTAAAGCTCCAAACAATGGGGAGGAAATCTGG
The DNA here is from genome assembly GCA_029233225.1 of Lepidodactylus listeri. Lineage (NCBI taxonomy): Eukaryota > Metazoa > Chordata > Lepidosauria > Squamata > Gekkonidae > Lepidodactylus > Lepidodactylus listeri. The sequence continues at coordinate 14,106,741 of JARCFY010000005.1, read as the reverse complement.
GATAGAAACAGACTGTTTACAGCACAAGCAAGTCTGTTGTCTCCTTTATTTATCTTCTGAGCTTGAAATTAGCCGAGGTTTAGATCTCGATCCAATTGTTTTACTTCTGCTTTGCTGGGCTGTGCCTGACTTCCCCCAAACAGGTGTTCTAAATGGATTTTCTAATGCGGTGGGGGTGGTCTTGGAGTTTCACTGTCATCAGGTGTTGACGGGAAGGGTGGAAGAGGAGACTGAGTGAGGTTAAAGGAGACAGATCCCAATCCAGAGAGCACCAGATGTGCTTTTAACTTGGCGGTGGTGGAAAGGGCCCTCAAGTCTCAGCAAACTTATGGCGGTCCCCATAGGGTTTTCGAGACAGGAGACACTCAGAGGAGGGTTGCCATTGCTTGCCTGGGTGTAGTGACGCTGGACATCCTTGGTGGTCTCCCATCCCAGTACTAACCAGAGCCAATTCTGCTTAGCTTCCAGGATCTGATGAGATTGGGCTAGCCTGAGCCATCTAGTCATGCCTAAATCCTGACCCATTAATTTCCTTGGGATTTAAAATGAATGCCAGCGCCTAAAAAACAGCCCTGAGTCATGTTCCCTCTAAGATGAGTTAGTGTGAGCTAGCTCTCAGTTTTTTAGCCTTCAGTTCACAGAGTTTTTGTCTTAGCTCAGAAAGGATGGCTCCAGAGCCAACTAATTTATGCAGTAGCCAAATCACTTGCTCACAACTTTAATGCCAGTAGCTCACAAAGTAGAATTTTTGCTCACAACACTCCACAGTTTAGAGGAAGAGTTGGCCCTCACTAATATCTGTTCAATCCAGCATTCTTTTCCCCCGAAATGGTTGACCAGATACCATTGGAAAGCCTACAGCAATGAGGCATGTTGAAGAAGGAGGAGAAGGAGGAGGAGATTGGCTTTATACCCTGCCCTTCACTTGGAGTCTCAGAGCGGCTTACAATCTCTTTTCCCTTCCCCTCCCCACAACAGAAACCCTGTGAGGTTGGTGGGGCTGAGAGAGCTCTGAGAGAATTGCCCTTGAAAGAACAGCTCTGAGAGAACTATGGCTTGCCCAAGGTCATCCAGCAGCTGCAAGTGGAGGAGTGGGGAATCAAGCTCGGTTCTCCCAGATTAGAGTCCACGCACTTAACCACTACACCAAACTGGGGTGTCCCCGATCTTCTATGATGATACTGGAACATTTGGGTTGGAGGACCAAGTTGACAAGCGCCTCCACCCCAGGCATCCATAGTTGTTGCCATATCATTGTATCTCCAGAGGATGCTGTGAGCCTAGGGGATATATTATCCCCCCCCCCCTCCATAGCTGCTGAGCAGCTTTGGCAACAGATATCATCAGTCAGTGGAGGAGAAACAAATGAGTCGCTGGGGTTGTCACAACAACTGGCGTGCTGACTCAGAACCTTGTTAAAATTACCTTTAGCTAGATAAGTTTTATTCACGGCCATTGACCAAAACATAAACTAATGGCATTTTGTAACATGGGTAGAAGATATGACATTAAAATGGAAACAGGATTTGAAGACTGGTCATAAAAACACCGTAGGGCAAGCCATCCGAACCTAGCCACCTGATAAGTAACTTCTGCTCAGCTATCCGATAGCAAATTTCTTAAGATGCAGATTCTTTGCCTGCGAGAGAGGGGGGGTGTCTTAGGGAAAGGAAGAGACACGAGGACGTTATTAGACGCTTTACAGTCAAAAATTACCTTTATGAATATCTGGAGTCAGGGGTAGAAAAAGAGGTGCAGGAGCTCATTAGCATAACTCATTAGCATAACTTATTTGCATATGCTACACCACCTGACATTACCAGAAGTATGTCAGAAGACAAGAAAGAAAGGAGAGAGAGAGAGAGAGAGAGAGGAAGGAAGGAAGGAAGGAAGGAAGGAAGGAAGGAAGGAAGGAAGGAAGGAAGGAAGGAAGGAAGGAAGAAAGAAAGAAAGAAAGAAAGAAAGAAAGAAAGAAAGAAAGAAAGAAAGAAAGAAAGAAAGAAAGAAAGAAAGAAAGAAAGAAAGAGCTGGGAGAGAGGGGACAGCTACCAATCCAAGCCTCAGAAATACCACTGTTCTGGGAGGATAGCTTCAGTGGTGGCTGAAGCCTTCAGAAGGCTGGTCGGAGGAACAAGGACCTTTCCAGGGGGCGGGGTCATTTTGCTGCAGCCATGACACAAGCAGGCATTCCCCCACGAGGGGGGGGGGGCTGGCACCAACTCCCGGAGCTGCGCTCCCCTGAGCTCCTGCTCAAAATGACCCCTGTCTGGAGTGAGGTTACCCTCACTATATAAGCACAAAAGCTGTTTCACAGTATCCCTGCTTCTCCATGTTTCCTGGTTAAGGGGGAAAATGCTGTTCAAACAAATTACAAAGATAATCTGACTCCAGTGGTAACAAGAGAAAGAATTTTTACTTACAAAAATAGAAGCACATCTTACATGACATATTCAAAGAGTTGGACGCTACCTCCAGGGTTATCGAGACCAACCCTCTGCACAAGGCAGGAAATTCACAAATACCTCCCCCTCACACACACACACACCCAGTGACCCCTGTTCCATGCCCAGAAGATAACAAAAAACCCTCCAGGATCGCCAGTCAAACTGGCCTGGAGGAAAATTGCTGCATTTAGGTACATGTAGCTTATTGTGAACAAATTAGCTTCAAAAAGGTTAACTTGCTTATAGCTCCAAGCCCAGGTAAAGACAAAGAAGAAGAGAGGCCTATATAAGATGAAAACAGAAGGCAAGCCGCAGCCAAAGGATCTCAGCATTGAATCTATGAGAGGGCGGGGCCAACTGCCCAGTGTACCCCAGTGACAGAATTCTCTTAACCCTATCCCTCCCAGATCCTTTTGCATGCAGAGTTACAATATCTGACCATCTGGAAGGAGAAAGAACGGAGGGTAAAAAAGATGATCCAAAGTATTCCTAGCCAGCCTCCAGGTGGGGCCGGGGGATCTCCAGAATGTGGGGATCAGTTCCCATGGGGGAAACGGATGTTCTGAAGGGTGGACTCTGTGGCATTTTACCCCATGGAAATCCCTGTCCTCCCCAGGCTCCACCCCCAAATATCCAGGAATTTCCAGACCTGGAGTTGGCAACCCTACCAGCCAGCCTCTTTCCATCCTTTTTCTTGCTCCCCTCTTCTTTCTGCTAGCTTCTTGGAAGCAGACGCAGAGACAGGTGTGAACAGGTAGGGCTGCTGGCTTGAGCACCAAACATGAAATAGGACACAAGATACCGGGGACACAAACAGATACCATCTCTGGAAGAAGACAAGAAGAAGAGATTGGATTCATACCCTGCCCTTCACTTGGAGTCTCAGAGCGGCTTACAATCTCCTCTCCCTTCCCCTCCCCAAAGCAGATACTCTGTGAGGTAGGTGGGGCTGAGAGACCTCTCTTGAGAACTGCCCTTGGAAGAACAGCTCTGAAAGAACTATGGCTTACCCAAGGTCATCCAGCAGCTGCAAGTGGAGGAGTGGGGAATCAAACACGGTTCTCCCAGATTAGAGTCCACGCACTTAACCACTACACCAAACAGGCTCCTGAAAGCTCATTTGCAACGAATTTGTAAATGTGTGTGTGTGTGTGCGTGCGGTGGCTGAAATGATAAGAATTAAAAATAGTGGAGAAAGACTGACTAATACTTTTAAGAAAGCTAAAATTAACCTAATTGTCACCGGCGGAAAAAAAAGCATAATTCTATTAATGAATGCAGCAGCAGAGACTATTCTTGTGTATAATAACAATTTGCTCAAAGGAAGAGAGTAGGAAGATTGTTTCCTGCAAATTTCAATGACTACGTCCTTAATAAGATAGGAGGGAAATTGTACACTTGAGGCTCAAAGTTCTTTCCAGGGAGAGAGCCACCATGAGGGGGAAAAATTAATCATGAGTTAAGGGTCTGTTGGTTAAATGTCAGGATCGCCAAAACTGAAGGCAGCATTACTATAACTAAGAGTAAAGAGCCTGGTTGCCAGGCCATCCCAAAAGAAGATAGGGATTTTCATGTCTTGGGAGACCCACCCCCAGGTATACGGAAAACCTGACTTTGTACATTAAGAAAAAGAGGAAAATCCCTCTCCCCCAAAGTCTGATGTGAAGCAGGCCTCAAGAGGTACAGAATGCCAACAGCTAGGGTTGTCAGCTCCAGGTTGGGAAATACCTGGAGATTTTGGGGGTGGAGCCTGAAAGGGGTGGGGTTTGGGGAGGGAAGGGTCTTCAGTAGAGTATAGTGCCATAGAGTCCGTCCTCGAAAGCATCCATTTTCTTCAGGGGAACTGATCTCTGTTGCCTGGAGGTCAGTTGTAATCTCAGGAGATCTCCAGCCACCACCTGGAGGTTGGCAGCCCTACTAACAGTGGTTGTCAGTCAAAGTGAAACACTGATGGGCTGAAGTGATTCACAGCTTATAAGATCTCGAAAGGGAAACATGTGAGAGATTTCTAAATTTTTCCCTTCTGTGTCCCCCATAGGCTCAGCCTCCCCCAGCAAAATGGAGCATCCACCAGTCCCGCCCGCTCGCTTGCCTGCTTGCCTGCCCACTCGCTTGCTCACCCATGCGTCGGCTGGCCAGCCGGCTGCCACCCCTCTCCCATTCCTGGGTCTGGCCTGGCCACTCCTGCCTCCGTGGGGCCAGCTGGGCAAATGCCCAGCGTGCTGGCGTCACCCGGAAGTGATGCCAGCACGCTGGGTACGTTGCCGGGGTGACGCTGTAGCAATCGCCCCGAAACTCTATGGCACTATGGGGAGAGGTGGTGGGGACATGGTCCCGGCGTGCATGTGCGCTTTGTGCGCACGCACACAAGAGCCCCCGCCCCCCCTGGGGATTTTAAAAGTCAATGCCTCTGGTGTCCCCTCAGGAATGGCCATTTCACTGACACTGTGGCATGGACCGTGAAGAAATCTGGAAAGGGGCACAAAGCAATGTAGGGTTGCTGGCCTCCAGGTGGGGCCTGGAGATTGCCTGCTTTTGCAACTGATCTCCAGCTGACAGAGATCAGCTCCCTTGGAGAAAATGGCTGCTTTGAAGGGTGGACTCTAGGGTATTGTACCATGCTGAGGCCCCTCCCCTCCCTAAACCCTGCTCTCTCCTGGCTCCACCCCCAAAGTCTCCAGGTATTTTCCAACCCAGACCTGGCAACCCTAAAGTAATGCCACAGGGCTCACCCTCCCCCCCCCCAAAAAACAGCCATTTTCTCCAGGGGAACTGATCTCTGGAGATCAATCGCCAATCTGGGAGATCTCCAGGCCCCACCTGGAGGTTGGCATGCCTACTTACTGGGCATGCCCCCATAACAGCCAATTCTGGCCGAGAATCAGCAAGCCACTAAGCTGGGAGGGGTGAGACAAGGCAAATGGCAGAAGATCTTGACGGGATCATGAAATAGGAGCTCTCAGTCAGGGGCAGGAGAGCCCGAAACATGTACCGTCCCATTGCTCCACCAAACACAACCCTCTGTAATTAACCAGTGGCATTTTCCAGGCCTTCTTGGATGACAGAATGTGGATTCCCCCCTCCCAAGCCTGTCTTGTTTTGTTTTCCTAAGCCTCCATTAATGTTGAGAAATTGAGTTGGCTAGAAACGCTGGGTAACCCCATGAACTAATGAAGTAAACATTTGCCACCGCCGAGACATGGCAATGGGCCAGCCCTCCCCAGCGTACACCTGCAGGAACCTGTGATTCACCTCTGAGTCATTCGGCAAACCTTTGCCGGGTGAAGCCAACTGCAGGCCTGAGAACCGGCTGTGCTGCCAGCAATTTTCCTTCCCCCTCGGAAACGAGCCGAAGGAACGGGCACTTCCAAAGGGGTTCTCAGGGTTTTCAGAAACTAGAGAGCAGGGAGAGGGAGGTGGGAGACTCGTGGAGCGGCCTGGTTTCTGGACAAAAACGCATTAAGTGAGGCCTTGCGTGTGTTATGGGCTCGTGTTGGGTTAGGCAATAGATCTGTGCTGGCGAAGCCGACGGGGTGAGGGAGCGGAGAGCTTTCCAGGGCAGGGAGAAACCTTAAGCTTACCTGAGCAAATAACTGTACATCTTCTGGGATGGGGGGGAAGTACCACGGTGGAGACGGATCAAATGTGATTCGCCCCCCTGAGGCACAGTGATGACTTTGCAAAAATATTCTCCACCCACCTACCCACCCACCCACCCATTTTCTTAAATGTAAAAACCGAAAGTGAGGGATTCACAAATGGTTGCATAAGGACAGACTGTTCTATATACTAGATAGCAGAAGTGGCGGGTGGGGTAAAAGAGTGCTGCAAGGAACCACCCGCCAAGAGAGTGTTTAGCTGCTGGGGTTTGTTTCCTTCCTTCCTGGAAACTTAACTACTACCTCTTTAACGCGAGCAAAACATGCCCCCACACTGGCAAATTTAGGTTTGCCGGCCTCCAACTGGCACCTGGAGATCCAGAGCAGTTCCCCCGGAGAAAACGGCTGCTTTGCAGGGTGGACTCTATGGTATTATTATTGGGATATTTGGTTAATGTAGCAGTGTCTTTTTGCCCAGTCGTAGAAGCTGAGTGCAGTAAATAAATCTCCCAAGAACTATATTGCAAAGGGAAAAAAAAAAAGGTAAGCTTACATTTATTCAAGTAGACCCAGTTCACATTCAGGCTGTGGTCAAAAGAAGAGAAAGAAGCCTCATCTAAAGAGTCCTTTCCCTGTCACAAATGGCCAGCTTGTCTGGCATCACATGTATGGGTGTATGAGGGCACTGTCTCTGCGGGAGAGACCTGCAGAGACGTGCTCCCCGTGGAAGGCCATGTTAAGCATGAGAGATGACAAAGCGAGAAAGAGAGGAGGGATCAGAGGGCAGCTCCCAGGTTAAGACAAAGAGAGGCATCCCATTCAAGGAGATAACACCTACACACCCTTAGAGGGATGTGGCACCCCCAATGTCCAGGCATGCCGAGTTGCTCACTCCAGCGATTATACCATGCTGAGGACCCTCCCCTCCCCAAAAGCCGCCCTTCCCAGGGCCCACCCCCCAGACCTCCAGGAATTTTGCAACCCAGAGTTGGCAACACTAGACACATCTAGCTCCTGTATTGGTAACATTTATAGAGCCCCCAAACCGGTGTTCACAGAAGATGCCTTCCTCAAACATGAACCGGACTTTTGTCTGGTTTGGTTGTTCAGGGTCATTTACACCTAACAGCTAAGCAGAGTGGGGTCCACAGCTCAGCTGTTAAGTTGCAATGGCTGCCAGTTATTTCAACCTAACAGCCCCCCAGTGAACCACTGCCAGGAGAAAGGGGGAACTGAACTTACCAGACTGGTTCAGTTCAGATGCGGGCCTTTTGGCTTGGTTCAGTGTTCAGTTTGCGGGCTGCCCTGAACCTTGAACCAGGTTTTTGGGTCCATGCGTTTCCCTAGTTGCAATATCTCAGAGTTCCACATTTCCTCCCTCCTGTTCCATTCTTTGGGATACTGAGAAGTGTCGTATATATGCTACCAGCGGGAGATCATAGAATCATAGAGTTGGAAGGGACCTCCAGAGTCATCTAGTCCAGCCCCCTGCATAATGCAAGGAATTCACAAATATTCCCCCCTCCACACCCACAGTGACCACTGTTCCACACCTGTAGGGTTGCCAGATCCAGGTAGGGAAACTCCTGGAGATTTGGGAGTGGAGCCTGGAGAGGACAGGGACCTCAGGAGGGTACAATGCCATAGAGTTCCCTCCTCCAAAGCATCCGTTTTCTCCAGGGGAACTGATCTCTGTAGTCTGGAGATCAGCTGTCATACCGGGGGATCCCCAGGCCCCACCTGGAGTTTGGCAACCCTAGTTACATGGCACACGTTGATTATTATTATTTATTATTACCACACTAGATGTCAGTTGTTACTAGTCGAATTAGTTGTTACTGGTCAAACTACAGTGGTGGCGGTGCTGACGGTGGTGGTGGTGGCGGCGGAGGCTCCAAAGGCCTGGCGGAAGAACTCTGTTTTACAGGCCCTGCAGAACTGTAAGAGGTCCCGCAGGGTCCTGATCTCCTCTGGGAGCTCATTCCACCAGAATGGAGCCATCACCAAAAAGGCCCTGGCCCTAGTTGTAGCCAATCTGGCCTCCTTGATGCCCGGGAGGACCAGTTGGTTCTGGGTCCCTGAACGCAGTGCTCTCCAGGGCATATATGGGGAATGGCGGTCCCTCAGGTATGTCGGACCCTGGCCATAATTGATGTTTTCATGGGTAGCAGCCTGGTTTAAGCCAGTTGCGCTGTAAATGCCAAGTCCCATGCATGAGGGGTTTGAGTTTTCTGTTTTTTTACCTCAGCCAGCGTCACATTTAAACCAGGCTTTTTTTGTAGGGAAGCAAGAATTTTACAATCGTATTTATCTGTGTAGAATCTTTTTCTTAAAAAAAAAAAAAAATTGGCTTCAAAGCGAGCCCAGCGCTTCACAACAAAATTTCATTACATCCCAACTGAGTTCTATTTAACGGCATTAGATTTCACCCTTTCTAATTATCTTCTGGAGTAGACAATCTTTACAGAATCATTAGTAATAGAAGTACACAATAGATCATTGTCTTTGCCACGACAAAAGAAATCCTAGAAGCAGCCGCTAAATCTTAAGACGAGATCACACGAAATGCAAAAATATCTTGCCCACTTCCCCCTGAATTATGTAACATTCCACAAAGTCAGTGTAATTTCAGCACAATTGTTGTAATTTAACTTCTTTAAATGACCAACTTTAAGGGGTTTTTTAATAGAATAATATCCATGATTCCATTCTAATTAATTAAGGCTGTAGATAAACAATCTTTTTGTCTTCAGTCTAATTTCCCAGATTTCAGAAACCACAGACAAATGGTCTTGTGTAGTGTGGTTTTTTTTTTAAAAAAAAGGCATATTCCCCCATACTCAGTCCCTCTCCCCTGCCCAGGCATTTTTCCTGTTTCATTGTTTTAACACATCTTATTCACATTCAGGTAAAGGAGTATATTTGAATAACTTCTGAAAATGTGATTTGTAAAAACCAGAAGTAGGATCTATACTCTGGACATCTATAAATTGTATGTAGTTCTATGACTCTATGTGGGCGTGTTCTTATGGTTTTGATTCGTAAAGGTAAAGGTTTCCCTTGCTTGAAAGCCAGTTGAATCCAACTCTAGGGGGCGGTGGTTATCTCCGTTTCCAAGACGAAGAGCCAGCACTGTCCAAAGACTTCTCCATGGTCATGTGGCCAGCATGACTAGACGCCAAGGTGCATGGAATGCTTTTACCTTCCCACCGAAGCAGTTCCTATTTATCTACTTGCAATTTCTTGCTTTCCAATTGCTAGGTTGGCAAGAGCTGGGACCAGAGACAGGAGCTCACTCTGTCACACGGCACTCGGGTATCAAACTGCCAAGCTACTGACCTTCCAGTCTGCAGCTCAGTGTCTTAACCTCTGAGCCACCGCGGCCCCTGAATTTGAAGATACTCCACGACCCCAAAGTGATCTCCGAAGCAACTTATATGAGCAAATAACAGCTGACTGACACATTATTTAGAATCAGACGGTCGAATTCTAGATTGTTCCATTCCAGACTGCAAGAGGTTGCCAGAGCGCTGGACTAGGTGGACCTGGGAGACCCCAGTTCACACAACTCTGCTCGCCCACAGAAGCTCACTGGGTGACCTTGGGCCAGCCCCACACTCTCGGCCTAGCCTACCACACAGGGTTGTTGTGGGGATAAAATGCAGGACAGGAGAAAGATGTAAGCCGCTTTGGGTCCCCATTGGGGAGAAAGGCAGAGTGTACATGAAGTAAATAAATAAATAAATATGAACGCTTCACTGCAATGGAAACAGCACCTCCTTGCATGTAGTGAGCTAGCACATCAGGGGAAAAGATTCAGGTGGGTAGCCATGTCGGTCTGAAGCAGCAGAACAAAGTTTGAGTCCAGGGGCACCTTTAAGACCAACGAAGTTTTATTCTGGGTAGAAGCTTTCGTGGGCAGGCACGAATAAAACTTTGTTGGTCTTCAGGGTACCACTGGACTCAAATCAGCTAGGGCTGATACAATAAATTAAATAAGATGGCGTGTTGGAGTAACCGTACGGTGAGCTCTGATGTTTAGGCAAATTTTATTTTTATTTTTTTGTAAGCTGTAATCTTCTGATAACCATACTGTTGTGTTTTTAACCACTGGGAGCCACCTTGAGCCGGCTAACCCTGGCTAGGCGGGATATAAATCCCAATAGTAAATAATAATAAATAAATATAAATAAATACTGCCAAGCAGTTCGCCACTCAGAGATCTTCCTGGGCACCAGGGGAAAAGGCCAGACGTTAGGGCTACGGGCCGGGCTCTTTGGTAGCAGTGGGGGTGGCTCCTAGTTGAAAGCCTGGTGGAAGAGCTCCGTCTTGCAGGCCTTGCGGAACTGCAAAAGATCCCACAAGGCCCTGATCTCCTCCGGGAGCTCATTCAAGCAGTATGGAGCCACCACTGAAAAGGCCCTGTCCCTAGTGGTGGCAAGCCTAGCGTCCTTGGGGCCAGGAAGGGTCAGTCAGTTCTGATACCCCGCCCTCAGTGCTCTCTGGGGTATATACAGGGAAAGGCGGTTCCTCAAATATGTCGGACCCTGGCCATATAGGGCTTTAAAATTAAGTACCAGCACCTTGAAGCGAATTCTGGCTGGCTTCCTGATATGAGCAACTAGGAACTATGTTCTTGATGGCTGCAAGCAGCCTTCGCATTTGCCTAAAGGAGCTGGGCTTAGAACTTTCACTTACGAAGCCAAACTCCGGCACGTAGTAAACAAGGCCCGTGTTACCTACGGTACTGCCAACCGGTAGCAATCCGATTATAAACGGTTCATACTGAATCCTGGAAGTAAAGAGTGATGCCAACACAGCTAGCTCTCTTGTGGTTGAAATGCCTTTCGGCTGGCATGAAATGAGTCATGCCCCAGTCTTCCATCTCCCTCTCGCCCTATCATGCTCCCTCTCAGCTTAATTCTGTGTTGCGCAACTGCCTTGTGAAATACCAAGACGTTGCATGCATCAGACTGCAGAGCCAAGGCTGACATGACAGGCATCACTTCCACCCAGTTTGAAACCAGGATTTGTGAGAGCCTGGTTTGTTGCTGGATTCATGTACGTGCCTCACTCATCCTCCCTCCCCTACCAGCTAGGATTTCCAATACTGCAGAGGCAAATGCCAGGAGGTTTGGAGGGTGGTGCCTGGGTAGAGTGGAATTTTCCCAGGTGTTACTTCCAGGTGACACTCTGGGAATTTCTTCTAATCTCTGTTGTAAAGACCATAGGATAGTGGAAATTCCTAGAGGGTCACTGTGGGGACCATTTTTTCCGCTAGTTTCTCAATTTCTTGAGGGCAGAAGATTGGGGCTAGGAGCAGGAAGTCTCCACTGGGCCCAGGCCATTAGGAAGCCTATTTCCAGCATGGAGAATTCTGGTTGGTTAACCAGGATTAGTTAATTAATCTGGTTGGTTAACCAGGGTTAACCTGGGGAAATGGAAAGTGTGCATCAGGGGTGTGCAGGCATGTGACTTCTGTTGAAACACAGAAGTGACATCACGATGGGGCCAACACTCTAGGACATGCCAAAGCTCTGGTTGAACCATAGAATTTGGGGAGAATCCTAGAGTGTCAATGCCAATGTTATGATGTGACTTCCAGTTTTCCACCAGAAACTACATTGTATGCCAACATGCTGCCAGCACACCTGTTCCTGTGCCCCCAGTCCTGCCAGTGGTTCCCCAGCTGCAGCTGGCAACCCTCTCTGTGCCACTTCAAGCTGCGGTGGATGAATTCTAATTCTGAATGACCCTTCGCAGGAACAAGAACATCCACACAACCAGAAAACTTGCATCGAGAGGAGAAAAGTCCTACCCCTCTCTTTGCTTGCTTTGCAAGGAGCTGTTAACATGGCATTCCCTCTGCAGTCCTCCATCTGGAGTCTGAAGTGGTACAGTCTACACTACCACTGCAGGACTCTGCCATATCTGTCTCCTGCTGATGTGAAGTGAGTCTATAGGCTTTGACCACCAGTATTACTACAGCCATTGCTTCAGATCATAAATCCTGGGATTGGAACTAAAGTTGCCAGTTCTGGTTTAGGAAATACCTGGAGATTTTGGGGGTGGAGGCTGAACAGGGTGGGGTATGAGGAGGGGAGAGACCTCAGCAGGATATAATGACACAGAGTCCACCCCCCCCCAAAAAAAACAGCCATTTTGTCCAGAGGAACTGATCTTGGTCACCTGGAGATCAGGTGTAGCAATGGGAGACCTCCAGGTGGCACCTGGAGGTTGACAACCCTCTAGGTAACCCAGGGGCTCTCACAAGGAAGATCATCCATTTCCTTCTGCTGTAAGCGACAATGGGAGAAACCAGTTTCTGTGTTAGGGATGCCAGACCCCTGGTCTGGCAGGGTTTACCCGCTTTTGGGGGGGTTCAACCCATTGCTGGCCTGCTGGGCAGTGGGGGAAGCCCCTCCCCCAAGCCCAATCACCCACAGCCACCCCTCTCCCTCCTCTCTTGCGGGCAGCTGCGAACCACGTGCCTGAATTCCAAGCGGCAATGCCACTGGGAGATCGGGTGAACAGGGCCAGCCAGCTGCAAGTGAATTACAGTATCTCCAGACTACCTAAATCATGGTGGTTTGGAAGGTGGGCTGCATGGCATTATACCCTACCAAGGTTGTTCCCCTCCCTCAACCCCACTCTCCCAGGCTCTGCCCTCAAATCTCCAGGTATTTCCAAATACTGCATCAACCACCCTAAAGTTCAGTGGGAGTTGCAATGAGATTTGTTTAGTGCTGAAATGCTGTTTGCTGGCACAGCCACTCCGGCACTTCAAAAAGCCTCACATATCTTTAAATCATCCCCGCCTCTCAAAAAGACAAGGGACAATTAAAAATATCTAGGAAGAGCTTTTATTTGTAAGAAACCAAATTTGTTAGTGGTGAAACGGGTCAATTTTCTAATCAGTCTTGATGAAATTCATCCTCAATCAATTAAAATTTACTTGTAAAGTTGCGAGGGAGGGGGAAAAACGCGTTAGTGTCCTTCTTGGACGGCTAGTCTTTATCGTTTAATTTGCGGAGAGTTTAAAATTACGGTAATTGTCCTGAAATCATTGACATTATTTGACCCAACAACAACAGAGAAGTGGAAGTGAGTGACAAATGTACAAAAGACTTTTTGTTACCTTTGTTTGTCGGAATAAATCTCAACAAGCTGTTTGGAGATTCATGTTTTATAGCATATTTAAATTGCCATTAGATGGTCAAACCTATTGACTCTAAGCTGTGTTTCGCTGGTAATGAAAAGCTGCGAGATCTGATTCTAAGCGACTTGGCTTATCAACAATCCATGTGCAAAATTATAACCTTCAAATATAAAGTTGGAGTGCCCATGCAGGACTCTTCCCCACACACACACACACACACAAAATGACATTATTTTTCTTCAAAGGATTTTGAACTTCCTGTTCTTTCCCCTTCATCTTTCAAAGTTATCCATATAAGTATTTCAAATGCTGTCTTCCATTGAGAGCCATGTAGTCTGAAGAGAGGGTTGCCAGCATCCAGGTGATGGCTGGAGATCTGGGATTAAAACTTGATCACCAGATGACAGAGATCAGTTCACCTATAGAAAATGGCTGCTTTGGAAGGTAGACTGTAGGACATTATGAGAGGAGGAGGAGGAGGAGGTGGAGGAAGGGTAGGTTGGATTTATACCCTGCCCTTCACTCGGAGTCTCAGAGCAGCTTACAATCACCTTTCCAGTTTGGTGTAGTGGTTAAGTGCGCGGACTGTAATCTGGGAGAACCGGGTTTGATTCCCCACTCCTCCACTTGCACCTGCTGGATGACCTTGGGCAAGCCATAGCTCTGTACCAGCTGTTCTCTCAAGGACAGCTTGGGAAAGAGCTCTCTCAGCCCCACCTACCTCACAGGGTGCCTGTTGTGGGGAGGGGAAGGGAAAGGAGTTTGTAAGCCACTCTGAGACTCCAAGTGAGTGAAGGGCGGGGTATAAATCCAATCTCTTCTTCTTCTCTTCTTTCCCTTCCCCTCCCCACAACAGACACCCTCTGAGGTAGGTGGGGCTGAGAGAGCCCTTTTGAGAACCGCTTGTGAGAGAACAGCTCTGAAAGAACGTCACACTAGCGGCGGCGTGTGGAGGGGTGGGCAATCAAACCCAGTTCTTCCAGATTAGAGTCCATGCTCCTAACCACTACACCAAACTGGCTCTCCCTTCCCCAAACCCAGTCCTCAGGCTCCACCCTCCTCAAATCTCCAAGTGTTCCCCAACCAGGAGATGGCAACCCTGTCTGGAGATCAGTTGTCATTCTGGGAGATCTCCAGCCCCCACCTGGAGTTTGGCAACCCTATTAAGAATCCTTCCTTTCCTGCCTTTAAATTCATTTTAGCTCTATCCAGGCAAAGGATTTTTAGGGTGTTTGTGGAGCAGTGCTGTACCGACCTGTGCTTTGTTGCCTGACATCCAAAGCCCCAAGACAGAGGAAGAATTCTGGGAAATTTTCTAACGATCTTGTTGTTGACTCCCATTTTTCATGGACAAGACACTGGCGTGCTCAACATCTTTTTTTTATGCTTTAAAGAAGGAACTGGGAGTCAGCAGCCTGGCCTTTGAATGCCCGCTGTGTGCTACCAGCCTGATAGGATCAGCAAACTTCCGAAAGCCAACAAGGCAGATTGATGTATTTCAAAGACTTGTTTGGTAAAACAAGGAAACGCAGGCTCACAGCCTTTCATGCAAGGGAGTGGGGAGGGGCATCTCCAAAAGGGATTATGCCCTGGTTGATTCCATTCAGAGGAGAAGGAGACATGGGGTTCTGACAAAGTTTCCCCTTTGCCTTGTCTTCATGTGTCTTTGCAAGAGCCCTCCTCTGTTTTCACATGTAGAGGAGGAGGGAAAGAAGCCGTGTTTTTCCAAAGGATACGCGCCGCTGCCCATGAGAGTCTGAAAAGGTATCAGCTACGACTACAAGGAGGAGCTGATGCACATGTGACATTGTGGTGTGTGGGGGGGTTAATAGTTTCACAGGCACCAGAGTAACATCAAGAAGGCTTTGCTATGGTGGCAATAGAGTTGCAGTGTACCAAATGGATCCAGATGGGGTAGCCGTGTTGGTCTGAAGCAGCAGGACCAGGGGTCCTTTCGTAAAAAAAGAGGTGCAGGAGCTCATTAGCATAACTTATTTGCATATGCCACACCCCCTGACGTCACCGGAAGTGTCATAAGGCCACACATCCCTGACGTCAGGTGTGTCAGAAGGCAAGAAGGGAGGGAGGGGGAAGGAAGGAAAGGAACAGGAAGGAAAGGAACAGGAAGGAAGGTAGGTAGGTGGGGGAGAGAGAGAGAAGAAAGAAAAAGGAAGGAAGGAAGAAAGGAAGGAAGGAAGGAAGGAGGGAGGAAGTAAGAAGGGAGGAAGGGGGGAAGGAAGAAAGAAAGAAAGGAACAGTAAGGTAGGTAGGTAGGTGGGGGGAGAGAGAGAAGGAAGGAAGGAAGGGGGGAGAGAGGGAGGAAGGAAGGAAGGGAGAGGGGAAGGACGGGGAAAGGAAGGAACAGTAAGGTAGGTAGGTGGGGGAGAGAGAAAGAAGAAAGGAAGGCAGGAAGGAAGGGAGAGGGGAAGGAACAGGAAGGTAGGTAGGTAGGTGGGGGAGAGAGAGAGAAGAAAGAAAAAGAAAGGAAGGAAGGAAGAAAGGGAGGAAGAAAGAAGGGAGGAAGGGGGGAAGGAAGGAAGGAAGAAAGGAACAGTAAGGTAGGTAGGTAGGTGGGGGAGAGAGAAAGAAGAAAGGAAGGCAGGAAGGAAGGGAGAGGGGAAGGAACAGGAAGGTAGGTAGGTAGGTGGGGAGAGAGAGAGAGAGAAGGAAGGAAGGAAGGAAGGAAAGAAAGAAGGAAGGAAGGGAGAGGGGAAGGAAGAGGGAAAGGAAGGAACAGGAAGGTAGGTAGGTAGGTGGGGGGGAGAGAGAGAAGGAAGGAAGGAAGGAAGGAAGGAAGGAAGGAAGGAAGGAAGGAAGGAAGGAAGGAAGGAAGGAAGGAAGGAAGGAAGGAAGGAAGGAAGGAAGGGGGAGAGAGGGAGGAAGGAAGGAAGGGAGAGGGGAAGAACGGTAGAGGAAGAAGCAGTGGGAGGGGGGAGGGAGCAGTGGGAGGGGGGAGGCTTCTCCTTCCTGGGGCTGGCGGAGCGCTGCCGGCCCCGGGACTATTGAAGGGGGGGAGGAAAAAGGCTTCCCGGGGCCTGCAGCGCTCTGCCGCGGCCCCGGGAGCAGGGGGAGGGGGGAGGGACAGGCTTCTCCCTGGGGCCGGCGGAGTGCCGCCGGCCCCAGGACTATTGAGGGGGATGGGGGGGAGGAAAAACGCTTCCCGGGGCCGGCGGCGCTCTGCCGCGGCCCGGGAGCAGTGGGAGGGGGGAGGGAAGGGCTTCTCCTTCCCGGGCCGGCAGAGCGCCACCGGCCCCGGGAAGCATTGATGGGGGGGGAGGACGGGGGGGCGGGGCTTTGTCAAGTGCCTACCCCCCGCCTCCTCTCTCCTGGAGCGGCGCTCCGGCGCGCCCCAGCCCCAACGGAGCCCTGAGCAGGACAAAGTCCAGTGGTACCTTTAAGACCAACAAAGCATGCGTATGAGGAAGAGGAGGAGGAGATTGGATTTATACCCCACCCTTCACTCACTTGGAGTCTCAGAGGGGCTTGCAAACTCCTTTCCCTCCCCCTCCCCACAACAGACACCCTGTGAGGTAGGTGGGGCCGAGAGAGCTCTGACAGAAACTGCTCTTTTTCAATAACAGCTGTGCCAGAACTACGGCTTGCCCAAGGTCATCCAGCAGGTGCAAGTGGCGGAGTGGGGAATCAAACCCGGTTCTCCCAGATTAGAGTCTGCGCACTTAACCACTACACCAGACTGGTGCCGATGTCTTTAGGACTGTCTTTAGGACTTCACAGACCTATTTCTATTTCTTTACCCAGTGCTACAGCCTCAATGTTGCATTTTTGCGCTAAAACTTGCTTTCACTGTGTTGCCATTATATTTATACAACCATTTGGAGAGTGGCAACCCTACACCCTTGCACTGCACAAGATGGGCAAGAGTGAGATGGCAGTGCTCGCCCCATGCACAGTGCGTAGGAGGTGTGGCGACCCTCTGCTAGAAGAGGCAGGGAGTTTTTCCAAGGCCATTTTGGCATCCCAGTGGCTTGATGTGCCAGCATTTCTTCACAGGCACAGCATTATTGATTTAAAACATTTACTAGCTGCCTCTCTACCTTACAGGCACTCAAGACGGCTTACACTGCAAACAGGAATAAAACACAATTAAATACATTAAACCACTCATTTGAAATCAATACTTTATAACTGCCGATAGGCAGAAGAACTAAAATTACTCAAAGAAGAGTTGGTTTTTATACCTCATATTTCTCTACCCTAGGGAGTCTCAGAATGGCCTACGACCGCCTTCCTCTCCCCACAACAGACACCCTGTGAGGAGGAGGAAAAGATTGGATTTATACCCCGCCCTTCACTTGGAGTTTCAGAGTGGTTTACAAACAACTTTCCCTCCCTCCCCCCCCCCCCCCCCCACAACAGACACCCTGTGAGGTTGGCGGGGCTGAGAGAGCTCTTTTCAGAACTGTCCTTGAGAGAAAACTCTGTCAGAACTATGGCTTGCCCAAGGTCATCTAGCAGCTGCAAGTGGAGGAGTGAGGAATCAAACCCGGTTCTCCCAGATTAGAGTCCGCGCACTTAAGCACTACACCAAACTGGCTCTCAGGTGGGGCTGAGAGTTCTGAGAGAACCGTGACTGGCCCAAGGTCACCCAACAGGCTTCGTGTGGAGAAGGAGTGGGGAATCACACCTTGTTCTCCAGATTACAGTCCGCCACTCTTAACCACAACACCATGCTGGCCATCCTGAATAAAATCATCTTTGGCTGCTTCATAAAGATAAAAGGGGGGGGGGCGCACAGGCATCTCCCTGAAGAGGTTGTTTCACAATCATGGGGCTGCCACTGAAAAAACCCTCTCTCGTGTATCTAAAAGACGAGCATCTCTAATTGATGGGACAGTCAAGAGGGCCTGACAGGTGTGCAGAGGGGCCGTGGCTCACTGACAGAGCATCTGCTTTGAACGCAGGAGGTCCCAGGTTCAATCCGAGGCATCTCCAGTTAAAAGTGCGAGGTGATGGGAAAGACCTCTGCCTAAAACCCTGGAGAGCCGCCACCAGTCTGAGTAGTCAGTACTAACTTTGATGGACCAACAGTCTGATTCAGTAGAAGGCAGCCTCAGGTGTTATCCATGCATCATCTACAGGTAGCTCTAGCAACTCATACGTTGAAAATCATGCTGCAGCAGGAGATGGGTAGGCATGCTGAGGGCTTCAGAGTGAAGCAGGTCACCAGCAGAACATACCTTTGTTTGAAATCCATCAGGTATTTGCAAGATGAGTTTCTGATTGAATTGGCTTGATGTGCTCTGGCCAAGTTCGGCTCAAGCACAAGACTTTGCTGAGCAGCTTTTGCCCAGTTCAAGAAATAAACAACCTGATCTGCCAGTGAAATGACAGGGCCCCTGTCATCGCCATAGTAAAAGTAAAGGTTTCCCTTGCTTGAAAGCTAGTTGAATCTGACTCTAGGGGGCGGTGCTCATCTCCGTTCCAAGCCGAAGAGCCAGCGCTGTCTGAAGACGTCTCCATGATCATGTGGCTGGCACGACTAGATGCCTAGGTATATAGAACGCTGTTACCTTCCCACCAAAGTGGTATCTACTTGCAATCTCTCGCTTTCGAACTGCTAGGTTGGCAGGAGCTGGGACCAGAGACGGGAGCTCACTCCATCATGCAGCACTCGGGTCTCAAACTGCTGAACTAGTGATCTTCCGATCTGCAGTTCAGCGTCTTAACCTCTAAGCCACCGAAGGTCATTAAAATGACTGACAAAAAACCATGGAATCACGTGATGATTATTTCGTATTTATTAATGGCTTTAAGATATGGTTTTATTATGTTTTAAATTTATTAGCTGCTTTGATGGGCCCTTATGAGGGCAGAAAGGCAAGATATAAATTTTGTTATAGATATATATTCTCTTGGTTCAAGGTGGCCTACAGTGGGCAATTCTGCATTGGCTTTTCCCTCTGTTGTTTTACCAAACCCTCGTTGGAACAGAAATTCCCCTCTGCATTGCATGCTGCTTTCACTTTCTTAGATCACTGGATTTTATAGCACCCTCTGCATTGCATGCCACTTTCACTTTCTTTGATCATCAGGTTTTATGGTACCTTCTGCAGAGATTTATGGCTGTTCAGGGGTGACTTCGCAGTCAGCATAGCATTGCCCCGAGGTATCTGAATGTGGTCATGAGTGGCATCTTTTCCTCTGTGCTGAGAAAATGTGGAGCGAATGCCAGATGCAGAATCGCCCGATAATAGTTAAAACACCCCTAGCTAAAACCAAACATAAACTAGCAAGCCCCCCCCAAACCCTCCCCCTCCCCCCTTTAAAGACGCCTACTATTCAACCCTTTCCAAAACCCTGGGAAGCAGGCAGGCCTTGCAGCAGTCTCCAAGGAGGGGCCCCCTCTCACCTCTTCAGGGAGCCCATTCCACAGAGCCGGGGCCACGACAGAAAAGGCCCAGGCTCTGGTCAATGCCAGATGCCAGCATATAAAATGCTTTTGATTGATTAGGTGAGAAAGAAAATGGGGCTCCTCTAAACTTGCTGGATCATGAATGCAGGGACAATGCTTGGATTCAGGCTGCGGGCCTTGGGGTAGACCACAGGGGACTCTTCTAACTTTGACGCTCCTAACAGCATGTCAGTCTGTTGGCCTTGGCTGTTTGTCAACATCCTATTTGCAGCTACTCAACGAGTATCTTTAAGCTAGCCCTCCTCAGCGCCCGAAGCACTAGCGCAACACTGATTCTGTATGGGACGTCCCGCTGTTTTGCCTGAATGCGAAGTGTCCCATTTACATTTGGCATGGATAGCGAACAAATTTGTTGTTTGCCAACTAGGACGCGCTGAAGAACACTCGAGTGTCACCGGATTAGCGTGCCGCGAGGTTTTCGCCCAACTCTCCGAGCGAGTTGCTGCCTTATTTTTATTTTTTTTTGCAGACTTGCGCGTAGCTCTCTTTTGTGTTACAGATCCAACAGGCACTCCTCTGATCCTTCTTCTTTTTCTCTTTTGCATTTCTCAGATGGTTAAATAAAAGCATCGTGGACAGAGCAATAAAAACACGGGGCGCCTACGGCCTGTTAACAGAGGCTCGTTCATAAATCAGACCCGGCAAAAATACAGAGATGAAGTTGTTTGATAGAAATGACACCAAACCGCCTTGCAACAGTCATACTTTGAATGGTCGATTTGATCGATAAAAGCTTTATTGGATCACATATCATGATTTTTTTTTAAGTTTGTTGAAAATCTTCTGGTAGGGGACTGGCATTTGGGGAACAACAGCAAGAGACAGGGCTGTGCCATCAGTATTATTAAGAACATAAGAGAAGCCAGTGTTGGATCAGGCCAGTAGCCCATCCAGTCCAACACTCTGTGTCTCACAGTGGCCAAAAACACCAGGTGCCATCAGGAGGTCCACCAGTGGGGCCAGGACACTAGAAGCCCTCCCACTGTTGCCTCCCCCAAGCACCAAGAATACAGAGCATCACTGGCCCCAGACAGAGAGTTCCTATCTGTACCTTGTGGCTAATAGCCACTGATGGACCTCAGCTCCAGATGTTTATCTAATTCCCTCTTGAAGCTGTCCATGCCTGTGGCCGCCACCACCTCCTGTGGCAGTGCATTCCACATGTTGTTATTTATTGTACATATTTTACACGTTATTAATTATTGTACATATTGCACTCGTTAAATATTTACATATAGATTCTGAATGTTATTTTAATGTTTACATGTTTTCAGGCCTGATGTTCTCTGCCTTGGGGACCCTGTTTGAGTGGAAAGGGGGCATAGAAATGTTTGAAGTAAACAGATAAAAACCAGTAAAACCCATTCACAACTCGCATCGAGCCAAGCTCTCTATTCGTTTGCTTAACACCTCTCAAGCGTCCACTGCTCCATTATTAATATAACTTGTTCGGCAGGCATTGCACCCACATCTTTTAAAACAACAACCCGCATTCCCCCCGGTGACGTGAAATAACACACAAAAGCGGCTGCGTGCAGCACGGATCGGTGCCAAAGACGCCACTCTGATTCGTTTTAAATGGTGCTTTTCAAAGTGTCTGGAAAGCTCCGTCCGCTGAAGTGGAAAAGGGGGTTAGAGGGTGTCTCCGTAACCCGCCACCTGGCTAATCTGGGCAAACTCATTTCCCAGGCTGACCTCAGCGCCTTGGAACGTGGAGGTGGAGTTGGCAGGGTGGGGGGGCCACAGCAGGCGCATTCAGGGTTTTGCAGCTGGGCCTGCTGTAGTGGGGACCATAAGGAAAGAAGCTGAAGCCGCCTGACAAGGATTTGGGGGGGGGGGGAGAGTTTCCATCAGGCTGGAGCGCTTCCTTCCCATCCCCATGCCTTGGATTGGTGACTCCAGCCGGCCAGCACATCCCACCCCACTGTTAAACCGGTGCTTCAGCATCTTTCTTGCATTCTAATTAATTTATAGGCACAATTCTAGAGTCCTAAATGACAGCGGTGCATTTGGTATTTGCATATTAACACTGGCTTATGTTTCGAGGCTCAGGCCTGAATGTCCCGAAACAGTAAGTTTTCATTCGGTTGCAAATAGGGTTGCCAGCCTCCAGGTAGGATCTGGCGATTTCCTGGTATTACTATTCATAAACTGACCGAGGTCAGTTCCCCTGGAGAAAATGGCTGCATTGGAAGGTTGATGCTATAACATTATATCCACTTGAGGTGACTCCGCTCCCCAAACCCTGCCCTCCCCAGGCTCCGTTCCCCAAATCTCCAGGTCTTTCCCAGTCCAGACTTGGCAACCCTAGGTTGAAACCTCCAGGCGGGGCCTGGAGATTTCTCCCAGTTTAACAGCTGACCTCTGAACAATAGAGATCAGTTCCCCTGGAGAACATGGATGTTTTGGAGGGTGGACTCAATGGCATTATACCCCGCTGAGGCCCTTCCCTTCCCTGAACCCTGCCCTCTCCAGGCTGCATCCCCCAAATCTCCAGGAATTTCTCAACCTGGAGTTGGCAGTCTTAATTAATTCAACTAACTTGAGTGTTCACAAATGGGCCACTGCCCTATCTCTGCTACACCAAGATCTCAAGCTAGGGTTCGAAGTTAGTTGACTCAGCACAGATAGTCTTAAGTGTGGCTTTACATATCAATACAGAATCCTGGCTTAATCCTGGGCCTGTGTGAGGGAGAAATTTGTTTAGGCAAACCCAGTGGATCTGCATGGTCATCTGTGAATTAAATCCTGAACTTCCTGGCAGTTTGAGCGGTTCCTCAGTGGAACAGGCTTCCTCGGGAGGTGGTGGGCTCTCCTCTTCTGGAGGTTTTCCAACAGAGGCTAGATGGTTGCCTGTCAGCAGTGCTGATTCTGTGAACTTGGCAGATCATGAGAAGGGAGGGCAGGAAGGTTTGCATCAGTGCTTAGTTCTCATGGACCTTTCCTACATGCCCAGGGAAATGCTGATCACCACTTTGGAGTCAGGAAGCAATTGTCCTCCAGGCCAGTTTGGCTGGCGGTCCTGGAGGATTTTTGTCATCTTCTGGGTGTGGAACAGTGGGCACTATGGGTGTGTGTGTGGGTGGGGTATTTGTGAAATTCCTGCATTGTGCAGGGGGTTGGACTAAATGACCCTGGAGATCCCTTCCAACTATATGACTCTGTGATTCTACGAACCATAGTTAAAATAAACCATGGTGTCATGTGACATCTTCACTCATCCCAAAGGCTGCAGACCAAAGGATAAGTTGTTGGTGGTGGAAAGTGCCCTCAAATCACAGTGACCTTATGGCAACTCCTTAGAGTTTTCAAGGCACTTCCTTGGTGGTCTCTTATCCAAGTACTATCCAGGGCCGACCCTGGTTAGCTTCTGAGATCTGATACGATCAATCTAGCCTTGGTCATTCAGGTCAGGGCGAGGATTACTTGATGGTGGGAAACAGTGCCATGAAGTTGCAGCCCACCTGTGGCGACCCCATGGGGTTTTCCAGGCAAGAGACTTTCAGGGGTGGTTTGCTGTTGCCTACTACTGCACAGCAATCCTGGACTTCCCTGGACTTCCCTTCTAAGTACTAACCAGAACTGGCCCTGCTTAGCTTCTGAGATCGGACGAGATCTGACTAGCCTGGACTATCTAGGTCAGGACAAGGATAACATGATGGTGGTGGAAAATGTCATCAAGTTGTAGCTGACTTCTGGACCTGAGACCTAGTGTGGTGTATTGGTTAAGAGTTCCGGACTCTAATCTGGAGAACTGGGTTGGATTCTCCACTCCTCCTCCACTGGGTGACCTTGGGCCAGTCACAGTTCTCTCAGAACTCCCTCAGCCCCACTTGCCTCGCAAGGTGACTGTTGTGGGGCAGAAAGGGAAAGAGATCGTAAGCTGCTTTGGGATTCCTGAGGGTAGAGAAATGCAGAGGATGGCTGGGATCACATGAGCAGTTTGGCCCGACACAGACACTCCTCCCCTCCGGATCCAACGGGTGCAGTCAGACAGCCACATCTTGTTGGCATAATAAGACTCACAGCCTGTGAGCACATGGAGCTGTCAGTCTAGATGACAGGTAACAAAGAGCAGTGGGTCATATGACTTGAGCTGGTGACCCTATACAAGGACAAGTACGGGCATGCTCAGAAGGAGTGACAATGACTCATCACTGGACAATGACTCAGCAGCAAGCTCACTGGACAATGGGCTGCTCTGATATGTATATAGCTGGATGTATGTGATACTAAGTTCTCTTCCCTCTGTAATATGAGTATGGCGAAGCATTTTGCTGGTATGAGCCAGAATATACCTCACTTGTATAATAAAACTGTATATACACTGTATATGGTATTGTGCAGTTGTCTGGTCTCGTGGACTGGAGTCTTCTATGCTGGTGCTGTTGAGCACGCCACAAACACCAACACATCTGTCAGGCGTTTCCCAGCCATACGTACCCCATCATAGGACGACTTGGAGCCGGGTTAAAAAGGCACCACATTGCAAGTGGTGTCTTTGGTTTCCCATGTGGTCATTGCACATGGCCGGACGTCTGAACGCGGGGGAGTGCGCACAGAACAGATCTGGCAATCCGAATTGGCAGATCCATTCTGCCACGAGGGAGGGGGTTTTTTTTACCCACAGATGTGTCAGAGGCGGCACCATATTGTGCCAAGCCGCCAGTGTGAAAACAACCTATAAAAGCCAAGTCTTCTTCTTTGCACCTTCAGTGGTGGCCTCCCATCAAAGCACTAACCAGGGCTGAGCCAGCTTCTAGACCCAGATCTAAGAACATAAGAAGATGAGAGAAGCCAATGCTGGATCAGGCCAATGGCCCATCCAGTCCAACACTCTGTCACACAGTGGCCAAAATTACCAGGTGCTCTCGGGAGGTCCACCTGTGGGGCCAGGACACTAGAAGCCCTCCCACTGTTGCCCTCACCCAGCACCAAGAATACAGAGCATCGCTTGCCCCAGACTGAGAGTTCCTATCTACACCTCGTGGCTAATAGCCACGGATGGACCTCTGCTCCAGATGTTTATCTAATTCCCTCTTGAAGCCGTCCATGCTTGTAGCCACCACCACCTCCTGTGGCAGTGAATTCCACATGTTAATCACTCTTTGGGTGAAGAAGTACTTCCTTTTATCTGTTCTAACCTGACTGCTCAGCAATTTCATGGAGTGCCCCCGAGTTCTTGTATTGTGAGAAAGGGAGAAAAGGACTTCTTTCTCTACCCGCTCTATCCCATGCATAATCTTGTAAACCTCGATCATGTCACCCCTCAGCCGTCGTTTCTCCAAGCGAAAGAGCCCCAAGCGCTTTAACCTTTCTTCATAGGGAAAGTGTTCCAACCCTTTTATCATTCTAGTTGCCCTTTTCTGCACTTTTTCCAATGCTATAATATCTTTCTTGAGGTGTGGCGACTAGAACTGTACACAGTAATGATGAGATCAGGCTCGCCTGGGCCATCCAAATCAGGCCACCAAAGCCTTAACATGCATGGGAAACATCTGTGTTGATCCATTCACATAAAATGGGGACCACGTGTACACTTCCATGATGCGTGGCTGGGGCATCAAAATCAAAAGGGTGAACAGAATTCCTGTATCCCCCAAATGCCGCATGTTTGAGGAATGCGTCCTCTATGCTAAGCCTGATCTGAACTGAGAGAGCACCTCCATAGAGCTGAGAACTATCCGGTCAGCTTCCCATCGAAAGGTGTTCGCTATAAAGCTGGATCAACATGTTCTGTTTGCCAGTCTTTTTTTCATGCTAGAAACTGGTCTGTCAGTTCATTTTGGCAACAGTGCCCTGAGCAAATGGTGCAGATAATCCGTGATGCAAAACAGTTTGTTTTAGATTCTTGTGGATAGCCAGAAGAGATTTGCATCTAAGTTGTAATTAAATTCCTAGCGTGGCAGGAAAACACCTCTTGCCCCTGCACAGGTATTTGTGCGAATAAGTTATTGTTTGCATAAGCCTTTGCACTGTATAACATTATCTGTCTGTCTGTCTGTCTGTCTCCCTTTATTATTTTAACATTTCTATTTCTTTTCTTTTTTTATGGGCCGCGATGGCTCAGTGGTTAAGACACTGAATTGCAGACCAGAAGGTTAGTAGTTTGGCAGTTCGAGACCCGAGTGCCGCATGATGGAGTGAGCTCCTGTCTCTGGTTCCAGCTCCTGCCAACCTAGCAGTTTGAAAGCAAGAAATTGCAAGTAGATAAATAGGTACCGCTTCAGTGGGAAAGTAACAGCATTCTGTGTGTCTCCATGTCTAGTCATGCTGGCCACATGACCATGGAAACATCTTCGGACAGCGCTGGCTCTTCGGCTTGGAAATGGAGATGAGCACTGCAACCCTAGAGTTGGATTCGACTGGCTTTCAAGCAAGGGAAACCTTTATCTTTTACCTATTTATTTTTAGATAATTTTTATTAGAAAGATAAAAGTGTATAACTCTTTGTTTGCTTGAGCCTTTGCACTGTATAACATTATCTATCTATCTATTTATCTGTCTGTCTGTCTTTCTCTCTCTCTCCCTTTTTTATTTTAACATTTCTATTTCTTTGTAAATAATTTTTATTTGACAGATAGAAGTGTATAACTTCTGTTTTCCCCCCATTGGTCTGGATTTTTAAAAGGCATGAAAATGGGGAAAGGGCAATCCATTTTTCTTAGCTAGATTCCAAGACAGAAACTTTACCCTCAACACAAGACCTTCAAATCCAGTCCAACACGTCTTTCTTTACAAACGCTAAGGGATAGTTCCTGTTCCAAAATTCAGTGCCAGGAAACCATTGCTGAGCAAAACAATACCGAGCTTGTATCTTCTGTTGGGATTGCCAGTTCTGGCCTGGGAAATTCCTGGAGATTTGGGGACAGTAACTGTGGAGAGAGGAATTTGGGGAGGGAGTTCAGCTAGAATCTATGGCAGAGCATAAAAGTTGCCCTCAGAAACGGCCGTTTTCTCCAGGGGAGCTGATCTCTGTGGTCTGGAGATCAGTTAGAATCCCAGGAACCCTCTAGGCCCTACCTGGAGGTTGGGAACTGCAATCTTCTTTTATGATTCACATTTTATCATAGAGATTATCTCCATGAGCTCATCAACAATAGCTTTCAGTACCAAATTGGCTCACCGCTTTATCTGAAGAAATGAGCAGTGACTCACAGAAGCTCCTTCCTTGCCACAAATTCGTTAGTCTTTAAGGTGCTACTGGACTCATGGTCTTTCCATTGTTTTTTCAGACACTGTTTTAAATCGTATCCCAATAAATACATTACTGGCAAGTGTAACAATTCAATGGCCATAATATCTCGCATCCCTTTCTGTATATTTCTCCAGAACTCTTTAGCAGTATCACAGTCTGGCCCTGACCTGGATAGCCCAGGCAAACCTGATCTCATCAGGTCTTGGTAAGCAGAGCCGACCCTGATAATTACTTGGATGGGAGACCTCCAAGGAGTACCAGGGCTGGGACGCAGGCAATAGCAATAGAGGCAGGCAATAGAAAGCCATGTCTCTGAATTGTCCAAGCCCCACTAGGGATTGTCAGAAGTCAACCATGACTTCCAGGTGCACACACATACAATACTCACAGAAAAAAATATCACAGTCCCACCATATATGAGTATAGGTACCAATTTGCTTTAAACATCTCCAGCACATACTGAATGCAGTCGTAGACATTTTGATAGTCTGTATGGGTTATAATAAGGTCTATAGATTACTTTTAACAGTTTTCTCTAAATTCGACATTTTGGGGGAAGCTGAAACTCACACGCACGCACACACACACATTTCCATATTTTTGTGCAAATTTCCTTCTTCAAATCCCAATCCCAGCTTTTTTGATGACCATAACTTCTTTGTTGTTGTTGTTGTTCACTGTCTTGGAGCAAATCATATCATTTGGATAGCAATCATTTTTGTACATTTATATTATTAAGCTACCCCATTTGCCGTTCTTAAGGAGTAAATGCAATAAACCAACAAGATTAAGCACCCGGTTTTTTAAAAAAAGAAAAGAAAATACGAAGCAACTCAAAGTCCTGTTGACGTTGGCAGAAGAGATTACAAGACTGCAAAGCTCTGCCAGTGAAATCCAAGAGACATGATAGTGGTTCAGTTTTGCTGGAATGTGTCCTATATATAGAAGAAGAGAAGAGAAGATATTGGATTTATACCCTGCCCTTCATTCGGAGTCTCAGAGCGGGTTACAAACTCCTTTCCCTTCCCCTCCCCACAACAGACACCCTGTGAGGTAGGTGGGGCAGAGATTGCCTTTCCATGTTCTCCTGTCTTTTAAAATTCCGGAGCACTGGGGGGGAAACCAAGCCAACTAAGAATGTCAAACCTATGGCACTTCTGGAAGATGCTCATGCGCAACCTTTGACATGTCGATAGTCAAGAAAAGCATCACAACAGCAGATCAGGAACCACGAGTCCAATCTGAAGCTGAGTTCTACACTTCTACCTTCACTGACATCAACAGGCTTAGAGTGGTATTAACTTTGCTCAGGGTTGTCCTGTATGTATGCATCTCTACCTATTTTCATGGGGAGTTGATGGTACAGTCAAAAGGCTGTTCTTGGATTTTTACCATTATAATGGAGCATAAAAGATGAGGCCATCTCCACACCTATGCTCCACAGACTGCTTTGCCAACATGTGGAGGGATTTCCGAATCACAATGGTCTCTTTCATTGGCATGCCAGTGCTGGGTGAGGTTTTAGAGCCACAGCCTAATCACATGTGCTATGAAGTCAGTCAGTCCTTCTGAGCTCAATGGAGTTTATTGGTCCGTAAGTTGTCTGGCTAGCCTGGCCTTGTCAGATCTCAGAAGCTAAGCAAGTCCAGTCCTGGATAGTATTCGGATGGGAGACCACCCAGGAAGTCCACGGGTCACAATGCAGAGACAAGCCATGGCAAGCCACCTCTGTTTCCTGCAGAGGACGTGATCTCTGTAGTCTGAAGATCAGCCATAATTCTAGGAGATCACCAGGTTCTACCTGGAGGATGGTAACCCTAGCCATTGATGGGTGCAGGACTTGTTGGCTCTTCCACTGGAATGATTCTGTGACATGCAGGAGTCCATGACGATGTCAGGAAACATATACATGTATGCCTTAAGAAGAAGAAGAGACTGGATCTATACCCCACCCTTCACTACCTGAAGGAGTCTCAGAGCGGCTAACAATCTCCTTCCCTTCCTCTCCCCACAACAGACACCCTGTGAGGTAGGTGGGAAGAGCTCTGAGAGAACTGCTCTTGAGAGATCAGCTCTGAGAGAACTGTGACTGATCCAAGGTCACCCAGCTGGCTTCATGTGGAGGAGGAGTGGGGGATCAAACTCGGTTCTCCAGATTACAGTCCGCTGCTCTTAACCACTACACCAAAATGGCTAGTATAGTATAGTACAGCATAGCATAGCACACTACATATAGTATAGTATAGAATATCTACTTAATCCTGAGTGAACACTACTCTTCAGTCACAATGCTTGATGTGCCTCTGTTTTTTTCCCCTCACTCTCCAAAGGAATGAATGAAGCTGAGGGAAGGAACTACACACACACACACACACACACGGGTTGCCAGCGTCCAGGTGGGGCCTGGGGATCTCCTGCTTTTACAACTGATCTCCAGCTGACAGAGATCAGCTCCCCTGGAGAAAATGGCTGCTTTGGAGGGTGGACTCTATGGCATTGCACCATGCTGAGGCCCCTCCCCTCCCCTCCCCAAACCACACCTTCTCCTGGCTCCACCCCCAAAGTCCCCAGGTATTTTCCAACCTGGACTTGGCAACCCTAACACACACACACACACACACACACACACATGCCAAATCCATAGTCGGATGTTGCTCACTTCATATTTAGAGAGACTTGTACAAGAAAGGTGACAAATATCATTTCAGGTTTTAGGTTCTGGGTGGGGTTGCCAACTCTGGCCTGGGAAATTCCAGGAGATTTGGAGGTGGGTGATTTGGGGAGGGATTTCACCTAGAATCTATGGTATGCCATAGAGTTTGCCCTCCGAAGCAGCTGTTTTCTCCAGGGGAACTGCTCTCTGTGGTTTGGAGATCAATTGGAATGACAAGAGAACTCCAGGCCCCACAAGGAGGTTGGCATCCCTAGACTGTCTGGGGGAGCTTTCTGAGGTGGGAGGTCAGGAAAAAAAGTTCAAACATCTGTTTTTGGCTGTGTCCAAGTTTAAAGCTGCATTCCAATGCAAACAGATTCAAGACTCCAGCTGAACTCAACTTAGGGTTGCTATCTTTGGGTTGGGAAACACTTGGAGATTTGGGAAGGGAGGGATTTGGAGAGGGGAGGGATCTCGATAGGCTATAATGCCATAGAGTCCACCCTCCAAAGCAGCCATTTTCTCCAGCAGAACTGATCTTGGTCATCTGGAGATCAGTTGTAATAGTGGGTGATCTCCAGGTGCCACTAACTCAACTAGGCTACTTACTTACTTACTTACTTATTTATTACACTTTTACCCCGCCTGTATGGAAGCAGTACATGCTTCCGTTTTTACTTCTAGATGACTAACCTGGAATAAGATATTTTAAGTGATTTCAGCCCCCAGCCCTGTGAACTGTCTTAGCTCAGGGCGGCTTACAATATGGCACAGAGCCATGTCAAGATAAAACAGTTATAAACCAATTTAAAACAAAAACAAACATTATGACAAATCTGCAGTAAAAATATACACATTGCATAAAAGAAGTGTTTTTATGCAAGTTTTTACTTTGTTTTCCTTGATAATAACTAGTGATCCAGGTGCTTCTGAGGTGCAAAACATTAGGAGGGGAAGCGGGCAGCCTCCCCAAATGGCACCCATAGATATGGTCAGATCCAGGTGGTCAGCCGTGTCAGTCTGAAGCAGTAGAACAAATTCAGAGTCCAGTGGTGGCACCTTTAAAACCAAGAAAGGTTTATTCAAGGAATGAGGTTTTGTGTGCAGGCACACTTTTTCAAATATATTGGAATGGCAGGTAAGGTTCAAACTTATAGACATGGGCTGAACAGCAAATAGATATGGTTAATCATCCACTGGTGATGAGGACAGCACAGTTTGTCATTGCGCCCGGTTTGTGTTTCTGGTCCATGACTGACATACTGTTCATATAAATCTAGTCTGAAATGTTGCTTCCCCAAAAAAGAAATTCTCATGCACTCGATGTGCAAAGTAGGAACTCCGACTGGAACGCAGGAAACCAAATGAACCCCCGGGGCCTGTTACGGTACACGGCGTCGAGAACCGAGGTCTTATTAGATTATGCCCCAGCCTTCCGAAGCTGTTTGCTTACTCCCGTGGGCAACTTGTTGATGATAGGAAGTCTTTTGTAAAGAATGGCCAGCAAAAACCCCCACAAAGCAGAGCGTCAGATTTAATAAAGTATCCGAGAGGAGTCTGGAAACGACACTCCACCCTTACGAGAGGAAGGCGAAATTTGCTTTCCGCGAATTTATGTTTGTCAGGAAGAGTTCCCAGCAGCTTTGTTTGCAATCCCTGATGTGTGACCAAGCGGTAGCCCTCTTGGCCGCCCTCCACCCCTGGCCTTATTCTACCACCGTCCTGCCCACCCATACTGTCACGGCAGGGGGAAGGGTCTCAGAAGAGGCAGAATCAAAAGCTGAGGGGAAGGAGGGAAAGAGGGGGGGAGAGAAAGTGCTTTTCAGAGTCTGATGTGTGGGAATCAAATGAGAGGCCTAGCTCAAATCCGGTCGCCAAGCAACCGGGGTGATATGCTGAGGGAATATCATTAAAGTTGGAAACTAGGCGAGCTCTCTGAATTAGTAAACTGGACCACAGCGTGGACAGACGACTTGCCAGAACTCTTTTGGCCACCCCCCTGGCTCCCCCAACTAAATTTCAACACGCAGATATGGAAAAGGGGGTAGCACAGGAAGGGGGGGGGGTAGCAAAAAAGCAGCTGATCCGAGGAGCTTTTCATGCCAAACGGAAGACAATGGTCGTGTCCAGACATGGAGTTGGTGGTGAGATATGGTAACTGCCACAGTTGCAGCTGGCCTCCTGTCACAAGATTAATAACTTGCCGTTACCTAGCCGACCAGAACCTAGTGGGAACTATCCAGTGTTCTTTCCCCGTGCATTCTGGGTAACAGCCTTACCGCAAGCTGGCCCGGCTCACTGTTCTCGTCCGCCCCCGGTCTCCTGAAGCGCAATAAGCATCTGCGACGACAATGAGGTCATTCGAGAGGGTGTCCAGCAACCCCGAGCTGGCAAAATCGAGCATAACCTTTGCTGATCCCCCAAAGTGCAAGCATTGTTTCAACAGGGTATGTGCCGTAGCACGGCGAGCGAGAGAGGGAGGGCCCTGTCTCTCCACCCCCAGCTCTTTCATGTTTAAAAACAGTTTACAGCTATTGGAGGAAGTGGAAAGAAGGTCCAGAGATATGAAGATACATTACAATAGCGGCAGAAGAAAATATAACAGGACAGGCAGTAGGATTGCCAGGTCTGGGTTGGAAAATACCTGGAGACTTTGGGGGTGGATCCGGGAGAGGGCAGGGTTTGGGGAGGGGACAGCTTCTAGTATTCTAGGGGAGGTTAGAACAGATAAAAGGAAGTCCTTCTTCACCCAAAGGGTAATTAACACATGGAATTCACTGCCACAGGAGGTGGCAGTGGCTACGAGCATGGACGGCTTCAAGAGGGGATTGGATAAACATATGGAGCAGAGGTCCATCAGTGGCTATTAGCCACAAGATATATGTAAAGTACTGGGTCCAGAGGTGTTCAGTGAAATCAGCTCATAAGTTTATTCAGAGGTCGGAATGAGACTGCTTAGCTGGACTCACAGGTCCGCTTATATCCCTGTTCTTAACCGCACCCATGCACACACCCAACACCTGTGATTTGCTATTTACAGTGCTCCTGCATCCTATTGGTCTATCTCAGGATGCAGGCTTCCACGTTGGTCACTACTAGGATCTGCTGGGTCCCTGGGAGCAAAGCTCAATGGCTTCGCTTGGCCATGTGTTTGGCCGACTGCATGCACAGCTCCCCGGCCAGAACATAACGGTATAGATAGGAACTCTCGGTCTGGGGCAAGTGATGCTCTGTATTCTTGGTGCTTGGGGTGGGGAACAGTGGGAGGGCTTCTAGTGTCCTGGCCCCACTGGTGGACCTCCTGAGGGCACCTGGTGTTTTTGGCAACTGTGTGACACAGAGTGTTGGACTGGATGGGCCATTGGCCTGATCCAACACTGGCTTCTCTTATGTTCTTATGAGGGGCCTCAGGATGGTCCAGTGCCATAGAGTCCACCATTTAAAGCAGCCATTTTTTCCAGGGGAGCTGATCTCTGTCAGCTGGGGATCAGTTGTTAAAAGCAGGATATCTCCAGGCCCCACCTGGAGGCTGGCAACCCTAATGGGCAGTTAGAGGCATACAACATGAATGGTGATGGATGATGGCAGGTTTTGGAGATCTCAGAACTAGGGATGCCAGCCTCCAGGTGGGACCTGGGGACCCCCTAGAGTTACAGCTCATCTCCAGATCACAGAAATTAGTTTCCCTGGAGAAAATGGCTGCTTTGGAAGATAGACTCTGTGTCATTGTACTGAGAGCCAGTTTGGTGTAGTGGTTAGGAGTGCGGACTCTAATCTGGGAGAACCACGTTTGAGTCCCCCACTCCTCCACATGCAGCTGCCGGTGTGACCTTTAGTCAGTCACAAGTTCTTTCAGAGCTGGTCTTCCAAGGGCAGTTCTTGAAAGAGCTCTCTCAGCCCCACCTACCTCACAGGGTGTCTGTGGTGGGAAGGGAAGGGCAAGGAGATTGTAAGTCACTCTGAGACTCCGAGTGAAGAGCAGGGTATAAAACCAAGCTCTTCTTCTTGAGGTCCCTATCCTCCCCAGGCTCCATCTCAAAATCTCCAGGAGTTTCCCATCCTGGATCTGGCAACTCTGCTCCCCCGTCCCCCACTGGTGGCCGGGGGGACTGGGCAACTTTACTCAGCACAGAACGGGCTACATGTGGTCACAGATATGTGTAATGTTTACTTCAGTCTCTTGGCAACGCCCAGGAGGAAATCTACAGGATCTCTGAACGTGGCATGAATTCCAACAGCTGAGCATAAGCATATATATATATATATATATATATATATTTGAGAGTCCCATCTTCACACTCGGTGTGACAAGGTGTACCTTTAAAGACAATTGGATCAGAGGAAGAGGGAACCCATGCTTGGCATTTCTTTTTTTAACAGCACAGCATCTCACTGTCATGGTTTGTTTCCCTTTTTCCCCGAAACCAGCAAGTTTAAGAATTGTTTTTGTTCACCTTAAGTATGCAACCACTTCAGACATTATGAATTTCCCACTTGGGAAGCACTTGTGTGTGGGAAATGGTTGTATAAACTGAAGGTGACTGTCCCATGTGACAATCAAGCGCATTTCTCTTTTGCTGTGTGCTCATTCAGCGCACATGTGCCGGGAGGAGATGGTTAATTACGGGCAAACAGACACCAATGGGCATTTTAACATAGTTTGTACAATACATTTTTTTCTCACTACGGAAGCTTCCTTAGCACTTCAGAGTTAGAATTGGTAATGGATGGAGCAGCATCAGTGGGAAGAAGAAGAAGAAGAAGAAGAAGAAGAAGAAGAAGAAGAAGAAGAAGAAGAAGAAGAGGAGGAGGAGGAGGAGGAGGAGATTGGATTTATACCCCACCCTTTACTACCCGAAGGAGTCTCAGAGCAGCTTACAAACTCCTTTCCCTTCCCCTCCCCACAACAGACACCCTGTGAGGTCGGTGGGGCTGAGAGAGCTCTTTCCAGAGCCATCCTTGAGAGAACAGCTGTGCCAGAGCTATGGCTTGCCCAAGGTCATCCAGCCAGGTGCAAGTGGAGGAGTGGGGAATCAAACCCGGTTCTCCCAGATTAGAGTCCGCGCACTTAACCACTACACCAAACTGGCTCCTTTCCCTTCCCCTCCCCACAACGGACACCCTGTGAGGTAGGTGGGGCTGAGAGAGCTCTTTCAAGAACTGCTTGTAAGAGAACCGCTCTGAAAGAACTTGTAACTGACCCAAGGTCACAGCAGCAGCTGCATGTAGAGGAGTAGGGAATCAAACCCGGTTCTCCCAGATTAGAGTCCATGCTCCCAACCACGACACCAAACTGGCTCTGAGTATGTAACAAGGAGCCCACAAGCATCATGGCTTCCCTTGTATCCATTGCACGGACTTCACACAAGCCACAGATGGGCAGCATGTTGGAGCAGGCATTGTGTGGTTTGTGGGGAATGCTTGTCTGAAGGAACACCTGGGGAGGGGCTATGGCTCCACGGAAGAACCTCTGCTTGGCATGTAGAAGGTCCCAGGTACAGTCCTTGACATCTCCGGTTAAAAGGACCAGGTAGAAGGTAATGTGAAAGACCTTGGAGAACTGCTGCCTGAGTAGACAAGACTGTCATTGATAGACTGACGGTCTGATCCAGTATCGGGTGACTTCATGTGTGTTCATGTGTTCCACACACCTCAAGTTTCCTAGCAACCCTTCATATGGACAGCCATTCACTGGGCTTCACACCACGTTCTATGACATGCAGTCTGTTATTGGACAGTCTTTTTGAGTAGTGCTGTACAAAACGGCAGGAAGAACACACACACGGTAACGCATGAACACACATGAACGCGTGAAACTGCCTTATACTGGATCAGATTAGTCGGATCGGAAGTAGCTGTCCAGAATGTCTAGGAGAGGTCTTGCACATCACCTCCTACTTGGCCCTTCTAACCGGAAATGATTGAACCTGGGACCTTCTGCAGGCCAAGCAGAGGCTCTGCCCTGAGTGACAGCTCTTCCTATGGTTGCTAACCTCCAGGTGGGAGCTAGATTTCCAGACTACAGAGATCAGTTCCCTTGCACAAAATGGCTGCTTCAGAGGGTGGACTGTATGACGTTATATCCTGTTGAGGTCCCTCCCTTCCCCAAACCTCACCCACCCCAGGGTATACCCCCATATCTCCAGGAACTTCTCAACCCACAGTTGGCAACTGTAGCCTCTTCCCAGATTGCAAATTTCGTTTCCAGTTCTGTTTCCTGCACCCACACCGTGTGTTTCAGTGGGTAATTCATTGGCCCATTCTGCTCATGAGAATGTTGGCCTTTCAAGTCACCTGTTACCTGATCCTTTGAACTAGAGATGCCGGGGGTTGAACCTGGGTCCTTCTGCCTGCAGGACAGATGCTCTTCTACTAAGCCACAGCCTCCTTTGCTATCATATAGAGGGCTGGGTTATTATTCAACAGGATTTGCAGAACAGGCTACTCTGCATCCTCTCCCTTCTGTGCAGGGGCCTTATCCTTGGTCCAGCGGTCTTTCCTTCTTTCACAGAATGGTGAGTGTTCCCAAGAGCCAGTTTGGTGTAGTGGTTAGGAACACAGACTCTAGTCTGGGAGAACCGGGTTTGATTCCTCACTCCTCCATTTTGGTGTAATGGTTAAGTGCGCAGACTTTTATCTGGGAGAACCAGGTTTGATTCCCCACTCCTCCACTTGCACCTGGCTGGATGACCTTGGGCAAGCCATAGCTCTGGCACAGCTGTTCTCTCAAGGACAGCTTGGGAAAGAGCTCTCTCGGCCCCACCTACCTCACAGGGTGTCTGTTGTGGAGAGGGGAAGGGAAAGGAGTTTGTAAGCCGCTCTGAGACTCCCTTGGGGAGTGGAGGGCGGGGTATAAATCCAATCTCTTCTCTTCTTGTTCTTGATTCCCCACTCCTCCACATGCAGCTGCTGGTGTGACTTTGGGTCTGTCATAAATTCTTTCAGAGCTGTTCTCTCAAGGGCAGTTGTCTCAGAGCTCTCTCAGCCCCACCTACCTCACAGGGCGTCCGTTGTGGGGAGGGGAGGGGAAGGGAAAGGAGATTGTAAGCCACTCTGAGACTCCTTCGGGTAGCGGAGGATGGGGTATAAATCCAATCTCTCCTCTTTTTCTTTTCTTATTGCTTTGGTTAGGGCACATATCCGTAACTGCGCCTTTGTCATTGTCCTTCTGGCAAACAAAAATCATCAGTATTTACAGGTAGGGTAGCCGTGTTAGTCTGAAGCAGCAAAACAAAGTCTTGAGTCCAGTGGCACCTTTAAGACCAGCAAAGTTTACTTCTTGGTATAAGCTTTCGTGTGCAGGCACACACATAGTGTGCCTGCACATGAAAACTTATTATACCAAGAATAAAACTTTGCTGGTCCTAAAGGTGCCACTGGACTCAAACTTTGTTTTATTGATATTTACAGCCTCCTTGGTCTACACAGGACATAAATGGGCATTTTAGACTGGCACTGATCATATTAAACTCGTGTATTTAATAAGAATGGTTTTGGCCTAACAGGGAATCCACAGTATCTTTCACTCCTCCACTGACTTTTTGAATAATCTCTGCTATTTCCAGGGCTTTGACTCTGTGAGGCTGACCCATCTCGCCCTCTTACATTTATAAGAACATTTCTTTGGGTGATCTTCACTTGCTGCCTAGCACAAAGATTAAGTCATATTTTACCTGCCAATGCATATTACTTTCATCAGAATATCTCCCAGACTCCTGTTACGGAGACCATTTGTATCGGGTTTTGACCTCCAGGTAATAGAATCCGCTAGGGTGGCTTGGCTCTACAGACGTGGTTTGATCCCACTAGTCGGGGTCTCTGTTTGAGATCGTTTAACAGGGGAGATTAAAAGCTCATTCGCACATGCAAATCGTAGTTCTCGAGCAATGGCCATGCCAACATGAGCCAGCTTTAGGGAAATGACATTCACCACAAGCAAGCGGCAGCAAGGGCCGCTTCCCAACCTGTGGTCGCGATTCGCTGGCATGTCCTACCACGGGAAGGACCAGGGCTCACTGAAGACTGTGTGCTTTGCATATAATGAATCCCCCTCTCCCTGTTCAGTGACTGGCACCTGCCGTTCAAGGAACTCTTTGGGATGATTCAAGGTGAGAACAAAGAAAGCACTATTTATCAATTAAAGGAACTTGAGAAGAAAGACTTGGAAAGTCCCTGCTTTAGACTTTGGAGAACCACTAATTAATTAATTATCGTATGGCATTGGGTGTAGAATAGCCAGGAGATCCTAAGATTGTCTGGCAGCCAGAAGTTCTAGCTCATAATACAGGAACTCGTGGGCACTCCATGAAATTGCTGAGCAGTTGGGTTAGAACGGATAATCACCCAAAGAGTGATTAACACATGGAATTCACTGCCACAGGAGGTGGTGGCGGCTACAAACATGGACGACTTCAAGAGGGAATTGGATAAGCATATGGAGCAGAGGTCCATCAGTGGCTGTTAGCCACAAGGTATAGATAGGAACTCTCAGTCTGGGGCAAGTGATGCTCTGTATTCTTGGTGCTTGGGGGGGAGGCAACAGTGGGAGGGCTTCTGGTGTCCTGGCCCCACTGGAGGACCTCCTGAGGGCCCCTGGTGTTTTTGGCCACTGTGTGACAGAATGTTGGACAGGATGGGCCATTGGCCTGATCCAACACTGGCCTCTCTTATGTTCTTATATTATGTTATCTTTTATCATTTTATCATTAGGTGGCGAGCTAAACTTTGTTTTTATGGCATGAGACGTTTCAGAGGTGGTTTGCCATTGCCTGCCTCTGCCCCCCACCTCTGGTATTTCTTGGAAGTTGCCCTTCCAAATACTAGCCAAAGCCAATCCTGCTTAGCTTCTAAGATCTGGGCTAACCTGAGCTATCCAGGTTAGGGCACTGGAGAACCACTGCCACTGGATAGAGACCACTGGACCGTGCGGATATGCTTCAGTCTTGGTCCAAACCTGGGATTGCAACCATCTAGTATAAACATACTTGCATGCAAGTTCATGATTTAACGTAAATACTTATACCCCACTTTGGTCCCCAGTGAGGACCCAAAGTGGCTTACAACATCATGCTGCCCTGTGAGGAGGTTCAGCTGAAAGAGAGCAAGTGGTCTAAACCGACCCAGCAAGGTTCATGGCGGAGTGGAGATCCGAACCTGGGTCTTTCAGGTCACAGTTTGACAGTCGGACTACCATATGTGCTGTAATTTAATATCATATTATATTACATGACACAGGAGTCCATTCACACATTCTGTATGAACTAACCAGCCACTGAATGTAGCGGAATCAAGTAATATACGTGCATGTGGGAATTTAAAAGATGGCTACTTCCTGTTAAGTGCAATAATCTGTTAAAGATCTTTTAGCCAAGTCTAGCTTTTAACAGAACTGACCAATTACACTTCCACAGATATACATATAATATCTAGAGTGTCTCTATAGGATCTTTTACATGGAATTTAAGTTACAAGCCAACATTAAAATATAGTTCCTGACTATGGAACCAGTGCATTTTTTAGTGTGAATGTTAATGAAGAATTCCACAACCAGTCTTGGTGTTGTGGTTAGGAGCGTGGACTCTAATCTGGGAGAACCGGGTTTGATTCCCTACTGCTTCACATGCAGCTGCTGAGTGACCTTGGGCAAGCCACAGTTCTCTCAGAGCTGTTCTCTCGAGGGCTGTTCTCAAAGAGCTCTCTCAGCCCCACTGACCTCAATGGGTGTCTGTTGTGGGGAGAGGAAGGGAGAGGAGATTGTAAACCGCTCTGAAACTATGAGTGAAGGGTGGGGTATAAATCCAATCTCCTCCTCCTCCTCCTCCTCCTCCTTTTCTTCTTCCAGACTAAAGAACAAGCTAACCCATATTTCTTCATTTTGGTATATAAAATGCTCTGTTTCTGAAATGTGGATTGCTGTGAGACAGATTTACACTTCCTGGTCAGTGCCATTAAAGTTCAAGAAAAAAAGCTATCAGAAATATTCCAGCAGCTGTTGAGAAGAAGTTATTCAAAGTGTTCTTCATCAAGGAAAGTTTTTGAGTGCAATATTAGATCGCTGTAGCCCTTTTCAGTTGTTATGTTTTCACTGGGAGAACACGATAGATATGATCCTCTCTAATATACGTTTGTTGTAAATAGCTCAATGAATTAGTTTCCAGCTTTGGTGTGCACAAACATAAAACCTTTTTTTTTTAAATCATGAATGTCTAAGGTTACCATATTCTGAAATGCAAAAAAGAGGACATATTTCCCAACTGACTACTTCAAACAAGTGATCGCTATGACAAATCTCATTTTAAGTACCCCTACTGTTTAAACTGTGATAACGGCTTCTAACTAGGAATACGCCTAACTTTCCAACCCCAAAACAGGACATTTTCATCAGTTTTTTTTAAAAAGAGCCCAAAAGAGAAAGAACACCAAAAAAAGAGACACGTCCTCTAAAAAGAGGACCCCTGGTAACCCTTATGAATGATAGATCCATTGCATTAATGTGACGCTGGGTGGGTAGTAGAAAATCCTCTGTGTGTTCAGTAATAGTTCATTCACGCATAGACATACCATCCCTTGATATTCATCTAGTGACGAACACGCCCTTCTAGAGTTGGAAGGGCTCTGGAGATCAGTATCCTTTTGTGGAATGGTGCATTATAACTCTATTACATAACATACATACATACATACATACATGTTGTTGTTCAGTCGCACAGACAAGTCTGAGTCTTGGTGACCCCATGGACCACATAACGCCAGGCCCTCCTGTCTTCCGTTGTGCTCCGGAGTTTACTCAATTTCATGTCATTGCATCGATGACACTGTCTAACCATCTCATCCTTTGCCGTCCCCTTCTCCTTTGACCTTCAATCGTTCCCAGGATCAGGGTCTTCTCCAGTGAGTGCTCCCTTCTCATTTGGTGGCCAGAGTATTTGAGCTTCAGCTTCAGTCTCTGGCCTTCCAGGGAACAATCAGGGTTGATTTCTTTTAGGATTGACTGATTTGATCTCCTTGCAGTCCAAGGGACTCTCAAGAGTCTTCTCCAGCACCGTAATTCAAAAGCATCTATTCTTCGGCACTTGGCCTTCCTTATAGTCCAACTCTCGCAGCCATACATATACATACATACATAATTCTTTTTTCTCTCTGCTGTCACATCACAGCTGATTTATAGTGACCCCATAGGATTTTTAAGGCAAGAGACGTTCAGAGGTAGTTTGCCATTGCCTGCCTCTGTATAGTTACTCTGCTGTTCCTTGGAAGGTCTCCCATCTATATACTGACCAGGGCTAACTCTTCACAATCTGATGAGATTGGGCTAGCCTGGGCTATCCTATCCAGGTCTGGGCTTTCTTCTTTTAGTAAAGGTAAAGGTTTCCCTTGCTCAAAAGCCAGTCAAATATGACTCTAGGGATGCAGAGCTCATCTCCGTTTCCAAGCTGAAGAGCCAGCGCTGTCCAAAGACGTTTCTGTGGTCATGTGCTGGCATGACTAGATGCCGAGGTGCACGGAACGCTGTTACCTTCCCAGTGAAGTGGTACCTATTTATCTACTTGCAATCTCTTGCTTTCGAACTGTTGGGTTGGCAGGAGCTGGGGTCAGAGACAGGAGCTCACTCTGTCATGCAGCACTCGGGTCTCAAACTGCTGAACTACCGGCCTTCTGGTCTGCAGTTCAGCGTCTTAACCACTTGAGCCACTGCAGCCCTTTCCTGTTTTACCTGGGTCTAAATACCTTTCCTTAGAGCTTTGCTGTCAAATTCCTGCCTGCCTGTTTACGAAACCCTCCAAGAAAGGAATCTCTATCAACTCCAAAGGCAGCGTATTCTATATCTAAAAGTGTTTTCTTTTGTCCCAAATACCTACCTTTTTGAAGTTTCAGAATACATGTCAGCCTGTAGCTTTCTCTAATAAAAACAGGGGGAAAATGGACCCAATAAATTTAGGATGTAAATCTGCTAAATAAACAAATGACTTTGTGTCGCTCCAGTGAAGCTTGACCCTTGCCCATAAAAGCTTAAGTCACTGTTCAAATTCCAAAGTGAAGCACTTTGAAGTTATATTGGCAGCTAACTTGGATGACTGTAAAATGAGCACAGGCCAGATATGTGGGAGGTATCACTTCTACCAGTGGCTGTTAGCCATCGTGGCTAAATGGAACTTCCATGTTCAGAGGAAGTCTACCTCTGGGTGCTGATTTCTGGGGGGGGGGGGAGGGACAATGGGGGCAGGCTTTGGCCTCTGTGACCCTGTTTGCAGGCCTTCCTTAGGCATCTGATTGGCCAGGATGCTGGAAAAGGATGCTGGACTTGATGGACCATTGGTTTGATCCACCCAGGCTGCGCTTCTAAGGTTTAATCTCACAGTACTGGTCTTGTCATCCTCACTTAAAACAAATGAACAGTGCTTGGTTTGAGATGGACACATTCTGTACCTGGATGGTGTTCATCTATATTCTAATTCCGAGAGGGGGTTTTTTTCTGTGTGGATGCTTATATCTGCCAAAAGAGAGCTCACTCTCCCCCAACAGCTTTTCCTACATAGTCAGGTCTCTTTCTCAGTCTGCAGAAAAATCCAAAAAGTTAAAAAAAAACTTCAGGGACCATTGAATTCCCCGCAATACCTTTTGAAATGGCATCAGCTCCAGGCATCGACTGTGAGGAGATTAGAATGTTTTTACTGGCAGCAGTCTAGGGATGCCAGCAGTCTACTGGCAGCAGTCTAGGGTTGCCAAGTATACCCCCCCACCCGCTGCTGGCCACCAGCAGCAGATCCAGATCCACTGGATCTGGGATCCTCCTGGGAAACTTCTGGAGATTTGGGGATGGAACCCGGGGACGACAGGGACCTCAGTGCGGTACAATGCCATAAACTCGACCCTCCAAAGCATCCATTTTTTCCATGGAAAGTTATCTCTGTAGTCTGAAGATGAGCAGTAACTCCAGGGGATCCCCAGGTCCCACCTGGAGGCTGGCATCCCTAGGCAGCACCCTTTGGGTGACTTGATACCACCTGATTTGCATGACTTAATTAGGCCCAGCTGCTTTGCTACTGTTCCTCAGAAGCCACCCTATGAAAGCCATTGTGATATAACAGTTAGAGCTTCAGACTGGGATCTGCGAGACCCAGGTTCAGATCCCCATCTTGCAGTGGAAACTGACTGGGATATTTTGGACCAGTCACATACTTTCAGACTAACCAACTTCACAGGGTTGTTGTGCAGAGGAAATAATAATGAAAGCTGCTTTAGTCCCCACTGTGGAGAAAGACTGTAATTTTCCTAGGTAGAGGCTGTGGAGGAGGGGGGTGGAGATGGAAAGCTGAAGACAGATAAAGGTAGGTTGGCTGTTGGGTAGGAAAGAAATAGGGTTGCCAACTCCAGGTTGGGAAATTCCTGGACATTTGAGAGGTGGAGCCTGAGGAGGGTGGGATTTGAGGTGGGAGGCAGAAAGAGAGAGAAAGAGTGATGAGGTGGGGAGGCAGAAAAACAAAGAGAATGATGACAGGTCAGAAAGAGAGAGGAAGTAACATACATGGAGGAGAGAGAGAAAGAAAGGGAGGCAGAAGGGAGAAAGGGTGTGAGGGAGGTAAGGGGAGAAGGGAGGAAGCAAAGGTGTGAGGAATGGGATAACCATCCTGCAAGTTACTTGCAGGTCT
This sequence comes from Lepidodactylus listeri, assembly GCA_029233225.1. Taxonomy (NCBI): domain Eukaryota; kingdom Metazoa; phylum Chordata; class Lepidosauria; order Squamata; family Gekkonidae; genus Lepidodactylus; species Lepidodactylus listeri. The sequence continues at coordinate 14,063,606 of JARCFY010000005.1, read as the reverse complement.
CCACTTGTAAAATTCTAATCCATGCACCCCTTACACATGGCATACAAACACACCTACGGAAATGACAATCTCCACTTTGGGGTCAGGAAGCAATTTTTCTCCAGGCCAGTTTCACCGGGGATCCTGGAGGCTTTTTGTCATCTTCTGGGCATGGGTCACTGGGGTGTGTGTGGGGGGAGATGTTTGTGAATTCCCTGCATTGTGCAGGGGGTTGGACTAGATGACCCTGGAGGTCCCTTCCAACTCTATGATTCTATGATTTTATGATTCTATGATTCTATACAACAGAACATGTCAAGGGGGAGGCAGTCCAGGCAGCTGCCCCACACCAGTGGTGGGCACAGTTCCAATGCAACTTACTAATGCAGAAGGTACACTTGGAGGAGGCATCCCCAAATGAGGGTATGGTAGTGGGCTCAGTGTGAGCATGGGCGAGCATGGACGGGGCCCCAGCGCTTGGGCTTGCTCCCCCTTGATGTGCGTCACCCTAGACCTAGAATCCCACCAGCATGGCTCTCTTGTTTCTTCATTGCATATTGCTTCATTCTGGGTCTCAAGGTCCTTTGTCTCGTGCTGTGAAGCTTCTGACTTCTCTTCTCAGTTGGCACAACTGTTGCAGGATTCTAATAGTTAAGATCACAGGTCAGGGAGTGAAGAAGTGAATGACCCTCCTCCCCCCAATATACACCCCCATGTATATACTAAAGGAGTACTGGCCTGGCCTTCTCCATGGCATGAAAGCTTTCTATCTGATGAGGGTTTTGTATGTGGAGCAGAGCAGCCTTACTTCTTCCCCAGTCTTAGAAAGGATGGTCTTTGTATATCCAAGTATTTGTATTTCTAAGTCACATTCGCTTTTGTGGGATTACTCCTTTGGCCTCCCTGTTACTAGGGTTGCCAGGCCCCAAAGAACCAGTCTGGTATAGTGGTTAGGAGCGCGGACTCTAATCTGGGAGAACCGGGTTTGATTCCCCACTCCTCCACATGGAGCTGCTGGCATGACCTTGGGTCAGTCACAGTTCTCTCAGAGCTGTTCTCTCACGAGCAGTTCTCGAAAGAGCTCTCTCAGCCCCACCCACCTCACAGGGTGTCTGTTGTGGGGAGAGGAAAGAAAGAAATTGTAAGCTGCTCTGAGACTCCTTTGGGTGGTTAAAGGCAAGGTATAACTCCAATTTCTTCTTCTTCTTCTTCCACCCGGCATTTGGGATGGAGGGGTAGAGTTGCCAGATCCAGGTTGGGACACTCCTGGAGATTTAGGGATGGAGCCTGGGGAGGACAGGAACCCTGGTGGGGTATAATGCCACAGAGCAGCCATTTTCTCCAGGGGAACTGATCTTGGTAGTCTGGAGAGGAACTGTAATTTGGGGGGATCCCCAGGTCCCACCTGGAGGTTGGCATCCCTAGGTCTGAGATCTCCAAAACCTGTCATCACCATTCACGTTGTGTGCATCCAACTGCCCGTCCTGTTCTGTTTTCTGCTGCCATTGTTGTGATGTCTCTTCATATCTTTGAACCTTCCTTTCACTTCCTTCGATAGTTGTGAACCAATTTTAACCATGAAGGACTGGGGGGGGGGGGGGGGGAGAGACAGCGCCCTCCCTCTCTCACTTGCCGTGGCATCCCTATCTGTATGTCCCCCATCCTTCCTCCAAGGATCTGGAGACAACACAGGTGGACTCCTCTCATTTCATCCTCATAACAACCCAACAGAGTAGCTGCTGTGACTTGGTCAAGGCTAACCTCTTAAGTATCATAGTGGGGGTTCTGCATTGGCTTTTCCCTCTGTTGTTTTACAAAACCAGCATGTTGCCTGTTGCTTTCACTTTCTTTGATAATCAGATTTTATGGTACCCTCCACACTGCATGCCACTTTCATTTTCTTTGATCATCGGGTTTTATGGTACCTTCTGCCTAGATTTATGGCCATTCAGGAGTGACTTTGCGCAATCAGCACAGCATTGCCCTGAGATATTTGAATGTGGTTTTGAGCTGCACTTTTCCCTCTCAGTTGAGGAAATGTGGAACAAATCACCCGTAGCAGGCATTTGAACCCACGTCTCCCAGTTTCACCCCAACATTATTCACTCAGCTACACCCCACTGCCCCGGCAACTGCAATGCTGGGCCTGAAAATAAACCCTGACCAATTCCTCACAAGCAGCTGTGCCACCCTCACTCTTCCGTTTTCCCCAAATGCATTGGTCAATTTCACACTCTTGCTGCACGGCTGCATTTTGACCCGCATCTCTCCCGATTTCCCCCACGTCTTCTCGATCCTTGTTTTTTGAGATCGAGAAGACACGGGGGGGTATCCAGGGGAGCTGCGGGTCAAAATGTGGCCACGCAGCGAACAGCGTGAAATTGACCAATGCAACCAGGGGCAAATGGAAGAGGGATGGCGGCACTGCTGCTTGTGGGAAATCGGTCCCTGTTTTCAAAACTGAGATTTTAAACAGAGATGCAATTCCACCAAGAATCCCTTCTCCAAATAGCATTAAGAGAAGAGAGAAGAAACTCCATTGAGAAAGGGCTTAAGTGAAACAGCACGAGCTTTTATTTCATTTATTTAAATGGCATAAATATAGTCCGCCTTTCTCACCGAAGGGGGATTACACAGTGACAATCGAACCAATCGACAGGATGGGACATCAGAGAAGCAGTGCAATAGGATTAGGTTTTCCGAAATCAGAAACCAAGCAGAAATCGGAGACAGAGCTGAAATGAAGTGCAAGCATTTAACGCAACACATGTCAAATGATGGCAGAAATTACATAGTAAGATCATACTTACAGCAACAGAGTACGTCCTCGACACAGTAGTATAGTCCACAGCCCCCTGTTTAGGATTGCCAACCTCCAGGTGGCACCTTGAGATCTCTCTCTATTACAGCCAGTGTTCCCTCTAAGCTGAGTTAGTGTGAGCTAGCTCACAGTTTTTTAGTCTCCAGCTCACACGTTTTTGTCTTAGCTTAGGAAGGAGGGCTCCAGAGCAAACTAATTTATGCAGCAGCCAAATCGCTTGCTCACAGCTTTAATGCCCAGTAGCTCACAAAGTAGGATTTTGGCTCACAAGACTCCACAGCTTAGAGGGAGCATTACTGACCTCCAGGTGACCAAGATCAGTCCCCCTGGAGAAAATGGCTGCTTTGGAGAGTGGACTCTATGGTAGTATACCCTGCCGATGGCATTCCCGTCCCCAAACTCCACCCTCCTCATGCTCCACCCCCCAAAATCTCCAGGTATTTCCCAACCCAAAGCTGCCAACTCTATCCCTGTCTATTAGAACATCTATCCAAACCATTCCATTATAGTATAGCCTTATTATCTCAGTAAAAATGCCCTCCTGAATAATGCAGTTTTGCATAGTTTGTGGAAAGCCAGGTGAGTGGGAGCCATCTTAACCTCATCATAGGGTTGCCAGGTCCTCCCTGGCCACTGGCATTGTTTGAGGGATATGGTTGCCAGATCCAGGTGGGGAAACTCCTGGAGATTTGGGGATGGAACCTGGGGAGGACAGGGCCTTCAGCAAGGGTGTAGACTTTCCAATTTCCCAGGGGGGGGGCGGGCTGGGGCTGGGCCAGAGACATCACAGGCCATTGTCTCCGGGGGAGGCTCAGCACTTCCTGGAAAAGTTCGGGGGGGGGGGGGGCTCCAGCTCCCCAGCCCCCCTGAAGTTGACGCCTATGGCCTTCAGTGGGTACAGTGCCATAGAGTCCACCCTCTAGAGCATCCATTTTGTCCAGGGGAACTGATCTCTGTAGTCTGGAGATAAGCTGTAATTCCAGGGGATCCCCAAGTCCCACCTGGAGGCTGGCAACCCCAGGGCAGACCATTCCATAAGGTGAGGGCCATGACAAAGAACACATGCACACAGGCAATGGTTGGTCTTTCCCATTTGCAATGGTGGCGTCCACAGAAGGCCCTGCTCACAGGAGCGAAGCTGTTGGGTCAGAGCATAAAGGGAGAGACAGCCTTCCTGGCTCAGATACTGACCAGCTGTTACCAGTCAGAGTAAGACAGACCAACGGTCTAACCCAGTGTAAGGCAGATGTCTATACTCTGGAGGATAGAGCAACCAGGATTCAAAAATTTTGAATTGTGCTCTGCAGAAGTCGCCTCTTACTTGGCTACTTAATGTTATGAGCCATTACTTGCAGTCCCAGTACGTCTGTGTCATTACATTTGTGTCTGAAACCATAGAGCCGGCAGCTCAGGCTATGTATGTTAAACAACCAAGTCCGGCTTCTCTTTTGTAGGAGTTGGTGATGAAGTGGTAGCGCCCTCTAGTGGGGTAAATTTTAACTAACCACCTCAGCTATTCAGGCGGGGTAGCCGTGTGGGCCTGAAGCAGCAGAACAAAGTTTGAGTCCAGTGGCACTTTTAAGACCAACAAAGTTTTATTCCAAATGTACGCTTTCGTGTGCAAAGCACACTTCTTCAGTCTGGAAAGCTTACACTTTGACTAAAACCTTGTCTTAAAGGTGCCACTGGACTCAAATTTTGTTCTGCCTCACCGATATAGAAAGCCCTAAGCTTTTCAATTCCCTTCTTAGGGACAAAAAATGTCTAAGTTATATTATATGAATGGGGGAGGGAATTCCCCCCAGCAGTGAATTTTCTTTCATTGCAGAACCTACAGGAGGGGTTTCAGTCTTTCAGGATGACTGTAGTTAACTGTTTTAGAGAGACGGAAAACTTTGCTTACTGTTTTTATGCATAAGTTTACTCCAAGCATCTACTCTAGATTGCAGCTATGGAAGTTATCTTCCTATGTCCTAGAGACCAAGAAGGACCTAGAGGCTGTGCCACAGATTAGGAAGTCAAGAAAAAATGAACATGCTGCCTGTAATCCTTGGAACACTGTCATGAAGTTCCCTTGATAGAATATAGAAGATTCCAAATTAAATTTAGAAATAATGGGCCTCTAGTCCTCAACAGTGCACAACATTCCCATCCTGACCTGGATAGTCCAGGCAAACCTGATCAGCCACGTCAGATCTTGGAAGCTAAGCAGGGTCAGCGCTGGCAAGTACTTGGAAGGGTGACCTCCAAGGAATAGCAGGGCTGGGAAAAACGAGGCAGGTAATATCAAGCTACCTCTCTGAAATGTCCTAGCTCCACCATGACTTCCAGGTTCACAAGCACACAAACACACACACACACACAATACTCACTCCCCTCAACCCCCTCCCCACAAAAAAACCTGAAGAAGAAGAAGAGGAGGAGGAGATTGGATTTATACCCCGCCCTTCACTCCCCAAAGGAGTCTCAGAGCGGCTTACAATCTCCTTTCCCTCCCCACAGCAGACACCCTGTGAGGTCGGTGGGGCTGAGAGAGCTCAGAGACAATTGTCCTTGAGAGAACAGCTGGTACAGAGCTACGGCTTGCCCAAGGTCATCCAGCAGCTGCAAGTGGAGGAGTGGGGGATCAAACCCGGTTCTCCCAGATTAGAGTCCACGCACTTAACCACTACACCAAACTGGCTCTCTACCCTTCCCAGCATGCCCAGAACATCCCACTCAAAATCCAGAACAGAAATTAAACAGTGCTGAAGTCTTTCCAATCTCAGTGGAACAGAATGCTATAAATTGGTATTCTCACACATATTTCCAAATTAAACTTAGATTCTTCATAGGAATTTTGTTGCCCCCGCTGCAGTCCTAAGAAAACTCTTAATGCTCAAATTGCTAAAATCTCAGTGGGAATGGAATGTTAATTTTTAAATGTATTTCATTCATTTTGCACATTGTCTTCATTCCCAGGTCGTCGCTCAGATTCCTCAGGAAATCTCCTCTGAGAAAACAGAGGGCCAAATAAAATGGAAAAATGAAATTTTTGCAAATTTGAACAAAAATTGTGTAACAAAGGTGAGGATGCCCAGAGGGAACCGGTGTCGCTTAAAGGCTAAGCCCCTGAATGGCAGAGTCAGGTGGGTAGCTGTGCTGGTTTGAAGCAACAGAACAAAGTTTGAGTCTTGTGGCATCTTTGTGGACTCAAACCGGAATGGCAATAAGCTTTCAAGGGGGAAGGGGGGAGAGATTTGAGGTTGGCTATTTTATTTTTGGGTTTTAACTGAAAATGTTTTCAACTATTATTGTAAACTATCTTGAACCTTGAGGAGAGGTGGGATATAAATATTTACGTAGATAAATCTAGCAGATCCCATTTGATCTTTGCCCAGTACTCACTACGCTGACCTTAGCAAAGTCGCTTTCTCTTGGCCTCCCAACTGCAATATAAGCACTGTCTTTTCCAAGTGGGAAGGCAGCATAAAAATACATATGGCAGTGAGAGCACTGTCCTACATTGCAGGGCTGTTGTGATGCTATTGTATACAAAACATTCTGAACAGCTGAAAGTGCTGTACAAATGCAATACTATTATTCTTGTCGTTATTTTCATGTTCAGCGCTAGCTAGAATGTTTGAGCATCTTGCAAATCGTACATGTAACCACTGCAATGTGTCTGAAAAAAGGGCTCAAGAAACCTTCCCAGAGTAATGAGATGAAAGATTTGCTCACAATCCACCAGAAAGTTCTCCTTTTGAAAGTGCCACCTAAAAGTGACCGTGAGGTGTATGAGGGGACAGTGGTGTTCCTGTGCCAGTCCCAGTCACATCAGTGGAAATCAGGGGTCATTTCGTAGAAAAAGAGGTGCAGGAGCTCATTAGCATAACTCATTAGCATAACTTATTTGCATATGCTGCACCATGTGACATCACCAGAAATATGTCAGAAGGCAAGAAAGAAAGGAGAGAGAGAGAGAGAGAGAGAAAGGAAGGAAGGAAGGAAGGAAGGAAGGAAGGAAGGAAGGAAGGAAGGAAGGAAGGAAGGAAGGAAGAAAGAAAGAAAGAAAGAAAGAAAGAAAGAAAGAAAGAAAGAAAGAAAGAAAGAAAGAAAGAAAGAAAGAAAGAAAGAAAGCTGGCAGAGAGGGGACAGCTACTAATCCAAGCCTCAGAAATACCCCTATTCTGGGAGGAGAGCTTCAGTGGAGGCTGAAGCCTTCAGAAGGCTGGTCGGAGAAACAAGGACCTTTTCCAGGGGACGGGGTCGTTTTGCTGCAGCCATGACACAAGCAGGCATTCCCACACGGGGGGGTGGGGCTGGCACCAACTCCCGGAGCTGCACTCCCCCGAGCTCCTGCTCGAAATGACCCCTGGTGGAAATGAAGCAAAAGCTTCCCATCTAATTGTGAAGAAATTTGTCTTTCAAAAATCGCCAGTCTGTGGCTGAAATGTCATCACCAAAGTGTACACCGAAAGCAAAAACCAATCCCCAAAGTTTTTTCTTTAAAAATCCCTCAACAATAAGACAAGTGTCAGATTTTCAGGGACTGTTCCTTGAACTTCTTCACCCAAAGAGCGATTAACACGTGGAATTCAGTGCCACAGGAGGTGGCGGCAGCTACAAGCATGAGGTTGGTTAGGCTGAAAGTATATGACTGGTCCAAAATCTCCCAGTCAGTTTCCACCGCAAGATGGGGATCTGAACCTGGGTCTCACAGATCCCAATTTGAAGCTCTAACTGTTACATCACAATGGCTTTCATAGGATGGTTGCTGATGAACAGTAGCAAAGCAGCTGGGCCTAATTAAGTCATACAAATCAGGTAGTATCAAGTCACCCAGAGGGTGCTGCCTAGGGATGCCAGCCTCCAGGTGGGACCTGGGGATCCCTTGGAGTTACTGCTCATCTCCAGACTACAGAGATAACTTTCCATGGAGAAAATGGATGCTTTGGAGGGTCGAGTTTATGGCATTGTACTGCACTGAGGTCCCTGTCCTCACCAGGTTCCACCCCCAAATCTCTAGGAGTTTCCCAGCCTGGTTCTGGATCTGTTGCCGGTGGCCAGGGGGATACTTGGCAACCCTAGACTGCTGCCAGTAAAAACCCTGCCTTTTACTGACAGAAACAGCTAGAACCTCCCCCCTCCCCCGAACATTCTAATCTCCTCACAGTTAACGCCTGGAGCTGATGCCATTTCAAAAGGTATTGGGGGAAATTCAACGGTCCCTGAAGTTTTTTTTAACTTTTTGGATTTTTCTGCAGCCCAAGAAAGGGACCTGACCATGTAGGAAAAGCTGTTGGGGAAGAGTGAGCTCTCTTTTGGGCAGATATAAGCATCCACACAGAAAAAAACCTCTCGAAATTAGAATATAGACAAGCCAGTGGACCCGTGATACTCACAGGGGGGACAGGTGAGCCTCTCTCCCCTCCCTCCCCCCATCCCCCTCCCCCCAGCCCTCTCACCCCCGGCTCCCAGGCCCAAGCAGCCAAGCGCTGCTCGGGCCGCCGATTCTCCCCCCTCCCCATTCACCATCTCCCCCTCCCTCCCCCTTCCAGAGCCGGCAGCACGGCTAGGTCCGAGGCCCACTGCACCGCCTCCCCCCTCCCCCATTTCTGAGCTGGTGGCTCGGCTGCAAACCCCCACCACCGCCGCTCGGCTGCTCATCTGCTGCCACTGCCGCCACTCAAGTAAGTTCATTCCCTGCGCATGCGCCGTGAATGGGTTTTTTTTAACTTTTGGGGGGATTTGAGTATCCCCCCGAAATTTTTCTTAAGTTTTTAGATTTTTCTGCAGACGTGGGGACTGCCCCACATCTGCAGAACAACCTCCCTGCCCCCCAGGTGCCCCCTCGCATGGATTTAGGTATCCGCATATGGGGGGCCACTTGGGAATTAGATATATAGATATGGAGCAGAGGTCTATCAGTGGCTATTAGCCACAAAGTATAGATAGGAGCTCTCAGTCTGAGGCAAGTGATGCTCTGTATTCTTGGTGCTTGGGGGGGGCAACAGTGGGAGGGCTTCTAGTGTCCTGGCCCCACTGGTGGACCTCCTGATGGCACCTGGTGTTTTTGGCCACTGTGTGACAGAGTGTTGGACTGGATGAGCCACTGGCCTGATCCAACATTGGCTTCTCTTATGTTCTTGCGTTCTTATACATTTGCGGATATGAGGATTTCCATATGCAAATTAAGAAACAATGGACATTTGTGTGAGAACTTTCTCTCTCTTCCTCCCACACTTTATTTGGACTACAGTTTAAAGTGACCTGTCTTAAAATGCTGTCAAGACCTAGTTTTGCCCATATGAATAAATATTCAGTTGGCCATTAATCTCCTCAGGCCCGGCAAAGACTGCTCATGTTCTTGCACCAGGCCTTTCCACAAATCCCAGAGTTCCCTCAGTGTCTGACTGTTGAGGGCCCAGTATCTGAGCTACAGACCCAAAATGTTGTTGGAAAGTACCGTCAAGTGGCAGTTGCCTTATGGCGACCCCATAAGGTTTTCAAGACAAGAAACGAGCAATGGTGATTTGCCATTGCCTGCTTTAAACTGCTTTAAAAGGGGATTAGATAGATTGATGGAGAATAAGTCTATCAGTGGCTACTAGCCATAGTGGCTATGGGGAACCTCCATATTCAGAGGCACGAATCCTCTGAATCCCGGAGTCTGGAGATAATATCAGGGGAAGGCCTCAGCCTCGACTCCAGGGTTACCAAGTCCCCCCGGGGGTGGGGAAACCCCCAATCCAGCAGCCCATTGCCCACTGACCGGGATCGGGCCGCCGGGGGTAACCCCACCCCCAAATTGCTTGGCTGAGGGTACGTGCCTGGTGCAATGATGTCACCTGGAGGTGACGTCATCACGTCGGGCACATTTTGGGGGGGACGCTTTGTAATTCGAGGGGAAACTCTATGATTTCCCTCGAATTACTGAGGTCCTGCCCCCAACGTCCCCGACACGATGACATCACTTCTGTGTGATGTCATCGTGACACGTGCGCTTTGTGCGTGCACCAGAAGACTCAAGGAACAGGACGGACTCCCCCCCACTTTTTGCCAGGTACGACTTGGCAACCCTATTCGACTCTATGCCCTGCTGTTAGCTGTTCAGAGGAACTGGTTGGCCACTGTGTGAGACAGGAGGCTGGACTAGATGGACCCTCACTGGTCTGATCCAGCAGGGCTCTTCTGATGTTCTTATGAAGGCCTCAGCCTTTCTGCCCTGTTGCTGGCCCTCCAGAGGAACTGGCTGGCCACTGTGTCAGACAGGAGGCTGGACTAGATGGACCACTGGTCTGTACCAGCAGGGCTCTTCTGATGTTCTTATGAAGGCCTCAGCCTCTATGCCCTGCTGTTGGCTGTCCAGAGGAACTGGCTGGCCACTGTGTGAGACAGGAAGCTGGACTAGAGGGACCACTGGTCTGATCCAGCAGGGCTCTTCTGATGTTCTTATGAAGGCCTCAGCCTCTATGCCCTGCTGTTGGCTGTCCAGAGGAACTGGCTGGCCACTGTGTGAGACAGGAAGCTGGACTAGAAGGACCACTGGTCTGATCCAGCAGGGCTCTTCTGATGTTCTTATGAAGGCCTCAGCCCCTATGCCCTGCTGTTGGCTGTCCAGAGGAACTGGCTGGCCACTGTGTGAGACAGGAAGCTGGACTAGAAGGACCACTGGTCTGATCCAGCAGGGCTCTTCTGATGTTCTTATGAAGGCCTCAGCCCCTATGCCCTGCTGTTGGCTGTCCAGAGGAACTGGCTGGCCACTGTGTGAGACAGGAGGCTGAGACAGAAGGACCACTGGTCTGATCCAGCAGGGTTCTTCCGATATTCTTATGCCTCTGTGGAGCAGGCCTAGACTTCCTTGGTGGTCTCCCATCCAAATACTAACCAGGGCCGACCCTGCTTGGTTTCTGAAATCTACTGAGATTGGGCTAGCTGTGACCATCCAGGTCAGGGCAGAGACAAATTAGCTCCTTGTATATTCTCATAAACTTTGGTTGCAATGACAAAGGAAGCCGACATATTGGGGGGGGGGAACCATTCTCCAGATGGGATCTCCACTTAATGGACGCAGTTAAGATGTATGAGAAGGACATAATGGGGGTCTTGTGCCTGACCAGTGGAACTCACAGCCAAACGCAATTTACCACTGAGCCAGACAACTGATTTTCTAAGCAGCAGGGTGAACCATTTTGAAAACGAAAGCCTGTAGAGATTTCATTTTAATATGCTTTGGATTTAATCCTCTGGCTTACCATTTTGTTATACCTGGGCTGGGGTCCAAAAAAATTACCTGTGCACATAGCCAAAAATAAAAGGCATGCAGTACATGTTGCCAGACTAGGGTTGCCAACCTCCAGGTGGGGCCTGGAGATCTCCCAGAATTACAATTGTTCTCTAGATGACAGAGATCAGTTCCCTCAGAGGAAATGGCTGCTTTGGAAGGTAGACTGTATTGCATTATACCCCCACTAAATCTCCTCCTCTCCCCAAACCCCACCCTCCCCAGGCTCCACCCCAAAAATCTCCAGGAATTTCCCAAACTGAAGCTAGTAACCTTGTGCCAGTGCAGCATTATGGTATAAGTGTCAGACTGGTATCTGGGAGACCTGAGTTCAAATCCCCACTCTGGTGTGAAGCTCAGAAAGTAACCTTTGGTCTGTCGCTCTCCCTCCCTCCCTCCCTCTCTCTCAGCTTTATCTACCTCACAGGACTGTTGTGAGAATAAAATGGAAAAAGTGTTGGTTTTATACCCCACTCTTCATTACCCGAAGGAGTCTCAGAGTGGCTTTCCCTTCCTCTCCCCACAACAGACACCCTGTGAGGTAGGTGGGGCTGACAGAGCTCTGAGAGAGCTTTGACTGGCCCAAGGTCACCCAGCTGGCTGCATGTGGAGGAGGAGTGGGGAATCGAACCCAGTTCTCCAGATTAGAATCTGCCACTCTTAACTATTACATCATAGCTGGCTCTCTGGAGAAGGGTGAACTCCTTTCAGCTTTCCAGTTCCGCTTTGCGTAGAGCACATGTACCCACATACATACAAGCACCAAATTTTTTAGATCTGTATTTTTATATTAGATTCTCTCCCTTTTCCTTTATGACTAGATCGATATAGCTGATTTTACCTTTGGCTTCATTTCTGAAATGTGGCAAGCCCCTTGCAGTGATTCTTCCATTAAAATTTAAAAAAGCCCTAATCTCTGGAACGCAACCATCCCATAATGTGAGCTAAAACGGGGGGGGGGGGGGGGTAGCCATGTTTTGTAACCTGTTGGGGATGTGACGGAACACTGCTACTCACTTGTTTATCGGAACTCTTTTTACCTCCCTAAAATCCCCTTCCCAAGATATTGTATAAGTCTGTCTTTTGCACCATGTGCTTCCCCCAAAAAACCCCTCAGTTGTGTATCTTGAGCAGCAATGATCAAGTTCGCTTCGAAACTTGAGGTGAGCCAAATCTGGGCACCAATCAGCCGCTCTGAAATCAAGGTTAAGGTGTGGAGGGTTTTGTGGTTGGTTGGTTGGTTTGGGGGTGTTTTTTTGAGGGGGAAATGCTTAGTGAATTTGAGTGAAACAACAGATCTTTGCTTATGTAGTACGAGAATTGCCAGCTCCAGGTTGAGAAATTCCTGGAGATTTGGGGGGGGGGGGCAAATTCTGGGGAGGGTGGAGTTTGGGAAGAGGAGGGACTTCAATGGGCTATAATGCCATCGAGTCCACCTTCCAAAGCAGCCATTTGCTCCAGGGAAACTGATCTCTATTACTTGGAGATTAGTTGTAATCCCAGGAGATGTCCAGCCACCTCCTGGCAGTTAGCTGGCCTATGTAGTACTGAGCACTTTATTAAAATGAATGGGGCAGCCCTTGAGGGCTGAAAAGGCTCAGGAGCCACACTAAATGAGATGGTGGGAAACCTCCTCAGAGATTTTAAAGGCCAATATTACCCATACAAGTGCCTGGTTTGGATTGGGGCTGCGTGGAGGGTGGGAAGTAGGGACTTAACTCTTCCCTCAAAAAAATGTTACAGCGTGTAAAGGAGACTATGTTAAGTGGCCAGACTTCATGGAGGAGAAGAGTTACCCCTTGGGCTGCCAGCTCATGGCTGGGAAATCTCTGAAGATTTGGGGGTGGACCCTGGAGAGGGCAGGGTTTGGGGAGGGGAGGGACCTCAGTAGGGTTGCCAACCCTGGGTTGGAAAATACCTGGAGACTTTAAGGGTGGATCCGGGATAGGGAGGGGTTTGGGGAGGGGAGGGGCCTCAGCATGGTGCGATGCCATAGAGTCCACCCTTCAAAGCAGCCATTTTCTCCAGGTGAGCTGATCTCTGTCAGCTGGAGATCAGTTGTAAAAGCGGGAGATCTCCAGGCCCCACCTGGAGGCTGGCAACCCTAGACCTCAGCCATAGAATTCACCCTGCCAAGCGGCCATTTTCCTCCTAAGGAACTGAACTCTGTCGTCTGGAGGGCAGTTGTGATTCTGGGAGCTCTCCAGGTCCCACCTGGAGATTGACAACCCATCCCTTCTCCTTCCCACACAGGTCCCCAATTTAAATTGAGCCTGATATTACCACCTTGAAAATGCTGAAAGTTTTCAGTCACGGACCTACCAGCACCCTGTCAGGTTTGTCCCTCGAAGAATACCACAGATTCATTTTCTTTCCTTCATTCGTACCCTGCCTTTCTCCTCAGTGGGAGTGTTCCCTCTAAGCTGAGTTAGTGTGAGCCAGCTCACAGTTCTTTAGCCTCCGGCTCACACGTTTTTGTCTTTGCTCGGGAAGGACGGCTCCAGAGCAAACTAATTTACGCAGTAGCCAAATCGCTCGCTCCCAACTTGAATGCCAGTAGCTCACGAAGTAGAATTTTTGCTCACAAGACTCCACAGCTTAGAGGGAGCATTGCTGAGGACCCAAAGCAGCTCAAATGGTTCCCCTCCACTGTATCCACACAACAATCCAGTGAGGAAATTTAAGCTGAGAATGTGTGGCAGGCCCAAGCGCGCTCCGTAAGATCTCTGCCCCCCACAAGAAATCTCGTCCCCTACTTGAGTCTGACAAAAGGCGCTTTGACTATCGAAAGCTTATACCCTGAAAGTCTCATCGGTCTTGAATCGGACTGTTGCCCTCACAAGAACCGTGTTCGCCTGGATCCCACAAACTACAGCTTCCGAGAATGAAAGAGATTATACCAATACTACACGCTTGGACAACTTCTTTCCCTTTTTCTGGTTTCACATTTCCGGAAACAATAGCATGAGGGCAAGCTGTAAATACTCATCATTCGGGACTGTGACGAAAACCTCCGTTCCACCTTCTGTAAGATAGGAGAACGTTTTTGTTCCAGTGATGAAAAAACTTGTTAAATAAATTGTGGCCACAGAGAATCCCATTTCCCCATCTCTCTCTCAGCTGCAAGGGGAGAAAAAAAAGTTGGAATTTTTAATCCAACGGTTTGCAAGTTGGAACTCCTTTGCCCAGGACTCAGAACGGCTCAGTTCACGGCATGCTAACCACCTGCTACCTATCTTCCAGTCAATTAAGTAGGAAACTGTTGATATTATATTGCCTCCGGTGGAAGCTGAAATATTTCCACGGCAGGGTGAATGCAACAGGCAAGTGGCCCTTTCATCAGTCAATGCTCCTTCCTGCTCATCTCCCACCAACAAACGACGATGCAGTTTTAAGGCCTTACAGAGGATGAGACGTATGCCAGAGTTTGGAGTACCGAAAAGGAAATGAAAACCTGAGTCCGATCTTTCAATCTGTAGCAAGTGGGTTGGGGGGGGTGTTTGCCATCGAATTGCATGCTGACCCCCCTAGGATTTTCAAAGCAAGAGACATTCAGAGGTGGTTTGTCACTGCCTGCCTCTGCGTAGCATCCCTGGGATTCCATAGTGAACACATAAACTGCTTTATACTGAATCAGAACCTTGGTCCATCAAAGTCAGGATTGTCTACTCAGACAGGCAGCAGTTCTCCAGGACATAGGCGTCAACTACAGGGGGGCTCGAGGGCTTGAGCCACCCTCGAAATTTCCCAGGGGGGACTGAGGCCCCCCCAGGAAAACGGAGCGCCTGCCACCGTGTCTCCCCAGGCCCTTCCCAGGGCCGCCGCTGCCTCTCTCTCTCTCTCTCTCTTCCCACCCCCCCACCATGGCTGCCTCCATCCCTCCCTCCCTCCCTCCCTCCGTCCAGGGGCCAGCTAAGCAAATGCCCAGCTGGCCCCTGGACGGATGGAGGGAGGGACGGAAGCAGGAGTGGCCAGGCTGGGGGCGGGGAGGCAGTGGCGGTGGGGACATGGTCCTGGCATGTGCACGCACAAAGCACGCGCGCACAGGCCCCCCCCCCCCCCCGGGATTTTAAAACTTGATGCCCCTGCTCCAGGATCTCAGGCAGAGGTCTTTCCCATCACCTCCTACCTTATCACCTGAACTGGAGATGCCAGGGATTGAACCTGGGACGTTCTGTATGCCAATCAGATGCTCTGCCACTGAGCCATAGCCCCTCCCATCCAAAACTAACCAGGGCCGACCCTGCTTAATTTATAAGATCTGATGAGATCAGGCTATCCTGGGCTATCCAAGTCAGGGTGACAAATGGATTAGCCAGTTATTATAAATACAAGCAGCCCTCCAGTCCAAACTATAGCTGCTGGTCTTGAATCGATGTGCAACATTCGGCTTTCTTTGCACCAGTTTCTGTCTGTCTTCAAGACCAAAGATCATGCCTCAGCACCAGCATGCAACGTGTCTGGATTTTAAGACAACATTGATCTTTGGAGAATGAAATCTAATATGGTAATAAAAGGTTCACATAGATGGCTTTTAAATGTGAAAGGTGGGGATCCAACGAGACACAGACACAATGAAAAGGGGGAAAGCCTCTGGATTCAAGAATAAGTTGTGCTACAGAAGTTCCCACTCTGAAGGAGGCAACCTGCTTTTTCAATTGACTGTGGCTTGTCTCTTCAGCAGTGGGAATGGAGGAAAAGAACACACCACACAGTGCTCAGACCTTCTGTACAGTTTTCTACTACCTATACATACTACTTCTCTAACCTCTGGCTACAATGTGATTTCTTAGTTGTATGGAAGCACATATTGTTGTGAGCTTGGATTCTGAGCATTATGACTCAGTCTATACCACATAGGTTTGCCATTTGCCCACTGGCCACGGCCAAACCCCCCCCCCCCCCGTCCCCACCCTCAACTTCCGGCTCTCAGTAATTTGAGTAGAAGAAAAATGCAGAGAAGTGGTATTGATGGCGATTACACTTGAGGAATGTCACTATTCTCTATGGTAATTGCCATAGAAATTACAGGAAAATTCCTAGAATGTCACCCAGAGGTGACATCACTTCCTCCTGAAACTCCACCCACATCAGCACCACCCTCAAAATCTCCCTGTACTTGCTGGCCCAGGTCTGGGAACTCTAATTATACATCACTAAAGGAATGGTAATATTTCTTAATGACCGTAGATATCTATCATGTTTCTGGGTCCACAGAATGAGGAATGCCTTAAAACAACTTTACTATATTTCTTAAAATTTAAAGATGTCTTCTATGGCAGTTTCTAGAAGAAGTTAAGGTCATGTAATCTTTGAGCAAGTAGATAAATTTCCAAGTACTTAACCCTGTAAAGTATAAAGGAATGCCTCTAAACTATAAGTTTTATCACTATAATATCTCCCTCAAAGGCCTTAAGGCTCTGATCAAGCAACTGGAAGGGAATGGAGATGACCTCCCTCCATTTGTTGGGGGCAGGAGACCTGTCTTCCGAACTACAGTTGCCCACTGCCTGATGCTCAGCTGTGGAAATGCCTGGCAAAAAGGGGAGGGGACGTGATTGGCATCAGTGACAAAACGCCATTGCTCCCAATGCAACCTGAAAGTGATGTCATTACACCAGGGGATGCTCTAGCATTCACCAAAACTCTATGGTTAAACTATAGATTTGGGGGCAAATGCTAGTGACAGCCCCCACCCATATATATGATGACATCACTTCCAGGTCATGGTGGAAGTGACGTCATTGTGCAGAGGAAGTCGGCTGCCCTCCCCGACCCAGAACTCCCCACTCTCCCATGTCTTACTGGTTGCCTGGGCAAGCCTGGCAAGCCTACCCCTGTTAGATGAAGTGGTCATGTATGTGTGCATAAGTGAAAAGAAAGCACCACTTTAGCTGCTCTAGAATGAGACAGAGAGAGAAGCGGACAGAGTTGGCTTAAGAGTTGCAGGAGAATATATATTTAATGTCCTTTGGCTTCTGTACCTCCACCTGTGGTGGTGAAAAGTGCCATTAAGTCACAGCTGATATGGAGCAACCCTGTTAGGTTTTTCAAGTCAAGACACATTCAGAGGTGGTTTGCCATTGCCTGCCTCTGCATAGCAACCCTGGACTTCCTTGGTGGTCTCCCATCCAACTACTAACCAGGGCCGACCCTTCCTAACTTCTGAGATCTGATGAGATTGGGATAGCCTGGGCCATCCAGATCAAGGTGTATGTCCAACTGTACTCTCCCTTCATACCCATATTTGTGAATAAAGTAAATACTGTGGAAATACCCTGTGTTCTCTGAGCTCACTTGCCCAAAGAGAAGCAACCAAAGAGAAGCACAAGTGGGCATTATTTTGAAGTGAATATTCCAAAAATTGCTCAGTAGGGCATTTGGCTTGCTGGAGTCCATCATCTGACCTGGTGTACTGATGGGCTGCCTGTTGTCCACTGTCAGGTGTTGAGGACATTGTACAGAACACCGCTTACCCTTTGCACATGAATGTTGGATATGTTCCGTGTTATTATAGGGTTGCCAGCCCAGGGCTGGAACCTGGCAGGAGATTGTATGGGTCAGGGACCTACCTGATCAGCATCACGCTGATGCTGTGATGTCACTCCCGGCGCAAATCAGAGGTGACAACACCACATTTTTGGCAGCCCTGAGAGAGTCACCCAAAATAATGACAACACCCCTGAAACTTCTATGGCTGGCGAGTCTCCAAATTGCCCCCCTTTCCCCCCTGCCACCCTGTCAAGCAGCAGTGGAGAATAGGGGTCCAAGGTGGTAGGTCTCCCACTATAGCAGGAGACCTGGCTCCCCTACACACTACTAGAACAAACGCCGTGTAGTAGCTCAATACAACATCAGTATTTTTTTGAAACCAGTACATAACACACTATCAGGACAACACACTGCACCGGTTGAATATAGTACTATCCCAATACAGTATAGATTATTTCATAAGTCTTCAAGAACCATTTGGCTGATCTGATAATGACTAGACAGTGGTCACACTTAAGAATAAGCGACTGTGTATTGTTCGGCTGAACTGTTTAAAGCTTTGGTTCCCTCGACGATTTATGCGGTCCCGATGAAGACTGAGGAAACCACTGCCACTCCGGAATAGGGCATTGACCGCTTGGAATCTTCCTGAACTTTTGTTGTGAAGGATCTTCAGACCCTTTTGGACCAGTTGAGGACTCTACCACACTTGCGAAATAAGCCTTACTGTATCGGGATAATAGTATATTCAACTGGTGCAGGGTGTGGTTTTTATAGTGTGTTATGTACTAGTTTCAAAAAATATTGATGTTGTATTGAATTACTACATGGTGTTTGTTCTATTGGACTCCTTTGTTCACCGAGGTTCCTTGGATTCATTATATTCCTCTACACGCTAAGCAGCCTGAGGGATGAGCACTGATTTACAAATTGACATTTTTTACTAGCCTATTGAACAAGTCTTGGGGAGGGTTCAGTGTTATCAATGTGTTTTTAAAAACGATTTCAGCTTTTTTTTTTTTTTGCAAGCATGGGGCTTTTCTCAGGTTTGTAGAAAAATCTGTCTTTTCTGCCCATGGCCCCATTCTCTGGATTTAAATGTCTGCAGATAGGGCCATGTTGAGAATTAGATACACTGAGAATTAAATACACTGGGAGGGCTTCTGGAGTTCTGGCTCCACTGGTGGACCTCCTGGTGGCACCTGGGTTTTGACCACTAGGTGACACAGAGTGTTGGACTGGATGGGCCACTGGCCTGATCCAACATGGCTTTCTCTTATGTTCTTATGATGTCAGTTGTGCATGTTGTGCTCCCACAGTGCATGGAACACCAATGTAATACCTGCAGACAGCTTTTACCTCAAGCAAAACAGCAAGCAGTTTTGAGGGTGTTCTCCTCAGACAAAATATCCTAGGAATTTTTAGGGTAGCCAAAAGTGTATCTGAGCAGAATTTCTCATGGGGTGCTCTTTTCCAAACAGTTAGCAGGCCAGTTCGACACACCCAAATCATAGGAAAGATCAATTCGTGTTGAGTTCACAGCATAAAATATGGGTTTTGGCCACTGTGTGACAGAGTGTTGGACTAGATAGACCACTGGCCTGATCCAACATGGCTTCTCTTACGTTCTTATGAAGTCAGTTGTGCATATTGTGCTCCCACAGTGCATGTAACATCTGCAGACGGCTTTTACCTCAAGTGAAACTGAAAACAGTTTTGGGGGTGTTCTCCTCAGACAAAATATCCTAGGAATTTTGAAAGTAGCCAAAGGTGTATCCGAGCAGAATTTCTCATGGGGTGCTCTTTTTTGAACAGTTAGAAGGCCAGTTCGACACACCCAAATCACAGGAAAGATCAATTCATGCTGAGTTCGCAGCATAAAATATGGTTGTGCAAATGATCCTGCAGGCGCCACTTTATCCTAATGTCTGGCTTGCAGATCTTACAGACGAATGCCTTATCCTACACAGTTTGTAAACTGTACATTTAATACAATGAGAAATAAAAGGGTGAGATTTCTGAGCTGAAAGAGGCTTTCTAAGCAAGCCACAGCCAAGAAGATCCCCAAGAGGGGGATCTGGTGTCCCACACTTGAAAAATATAAACAGGGAGTAAGTCAAGGAGAGAATGCGTAAGAAACGGAGAGATAAGAGGGGAGGGGAATGCAGAGACTCAGCAGAAAGGGGCACATGACTCAGTTTTCAGAGGACAAGAGACGGCCATTCAAAGAAGGAATTCCCTATCAGTCTTGTGCCACCTACATCTGGTAACAAACCACGTCGATAAGTATCATGAGAACACCAAATAAAAAATGGAGCGGCCTAAGAAACAATGGCCAGGTGGAGTTATAGCTGAAGAAATGGCAACAGATCAAAGCAGGGAGAAGAAACCCAACACAAGAACGAGCAAACTGGGGGGAAATATATATATAACGATTAGCAGCTAGCAAATTTGTCTTTCAAGGTACATTTACACATACCGGCTTTCATCAGCCAACACAAGCAAGCAGCCATTGTGTTTCGGTTCCCATTCTCTGTCTCCACAGAAATGTTGCCCCAACAGAAATGTTTACTGGGCCCAAGTGACTTGTGCTCCATCTCTGGACACTGGTAAAGCCGGCCTCGGACTGGGCTAGCAGGCTCAGGTAGTCAGTATTGATGGGGAACAAGCTGTTGCCGAGCAAATGGGCAGAAAAGTCCCTGAACGGGACTCGGTATGGGCAAAAGGGCAAGGCAAAGCTGGCAAGGAGAATCCCAGGATCCAGCAATGGGCAGACTAGTGATGGTGGCACACAGGCAGGTTGGTTAAGCCGACCAGAAACAAATTCCTGAGGTAAACGTACCCCAACAGGTTACATAACAGGAAGTGAATGGTTCCCTCTGATCACATGACTTCCTGTTAGCTGGCTGGAAGTATCTGTGACTGATTTAGCTGTCTTTAGGGGAATAGGGTTGCCAGTCCTTGGCTGGCTACTCCCAGGGGGATGGGGGGTAGGGTTTCAAGACTCTCATGTTCTTATTTACCCGGGATAACAGTTATGTCCACATTGTGATTTCTGAAAACCAGCATCTGTTACAGGGACAACAGCAGGCTTGGATGTTTGGGGAGGGGGGTTGTAAGTAAAACTTATGAAACAATATATTTAGAGGTACAGAGAACCAGGAAAATATTGTAGTGCCTAAGAAGTTAAAACTATGAATTGTGGCATCCCCAGTTCAAATTTGACCTCTGCCATGAGCTCAAATAGTCTGGGCAAACCACCCTTTCCAGCTGAAACCCTATCTCATCTGCAATAAGTGGTCATAATAACCTACCTTACAGGGCTGTTGTGAATAAGCCAATGCACAGGATAACTTGAATGCTCTTCAGAGCTGTACAAATTAGGAAATTATTGTGCAAACCACATCCCAAAGTTCACTGAACCATCCTGTGCACGAGGCGGGGTGAATGGAACCCTCCCGAGGCACGTGAAATGCCCTGTGGTCTTTTTTTTTCCCCTCTAGAAGGGTGAAAATTTGCCTTAAATTGTTCATCAGTAAAAATGCCGCCAGGTTTTGTCCTCGTTGCAAACCACATGTTCCAAAGTGCACTGCTGCGTCTGGATTTTCATGGAGATTTTGGGGCTTATACTTACCCAGCACGCTACACTTTAGAGAAATCTGGCTGCAGACAATAAAATAAAAAACAACGAGCGCTTCTGGAGGTTTTGGGGTTTCCAAAATCACACTGGCATTTGGGTCCCTGAAGGGGAGCTGTTGGCTACTTTGGGCTCTGCTGTCCTTCGACTGCTGAGCCCTTGACAACATCAGACTGGCAAATTGCCCCTTGCTCTCTGCCACCAAAGAGGCCTTTTGGACCCGGAAGCATGCCATGACGATCAGAAAAATAAAAAAAAGACATGAGTCAGATCTTTAGCAAAGAAGGACAGCAGGCTCTTTCGCTTGATCCGTCTTATTTCCTCCCCAAAGCCCCCCCCCCTTTTCTTCCCGCCAGACGACAGGCAATCATTTACATGAGTCTCTCCATTATACGGTGAAATAACAGTGCCGTTTTCATTAACAAAGAGACTGCCTCTTTCCTCTTGGTTTGTGTTGTCAAGATACTTTCGCTGAAATATACAGCGATTTCCAACACTTTACCCTGCTTGTCACACTGAGAGTGAAATAATGGCTGACATTAGGAAGATTATTTCTCCGCAATAAAATTACCTTTCACAACATATTTCTATCTAAGTGGAAATGATGGAAATCATAGATTCTGTTTTCAAATGGAGGGATGGGGTGGCAAAAAAGGGAGAAGAGAAGAAAATCAACAGGATTCCCCCTCCCTAGCCAGCCAGGAGGGCAGAACGGGCAGGCTGGCCCACCTGCAGCTATAGACACAAATGGAAAGCCTTATGATTTTCTAAACATAAAACCAAGGAAGATAAAATGACTTTGGTAAACAGGAGTAACAGGCACCGGCGTGATCTCTCCGGTTCGTCCCCAGGTCCAGCTTAAAATTTTGTGAGAATTTTTACTAAAAAATCCCATGGCTTAGAAGGGACTCACTTTTGTAGGCCTTCTGATAAACAAAATGGCTTCTACCTTTTAAGTAGCCAGGGAAGTCTGTTGAAGGACTTGGAGGCTTCAGTTTACCACAATTATTCCGTCCCTCAGATATTACTTCCTTCCCTCAGTGATTCCTATTATAGCTCAATTATTCCTTCTTTCCCTCAGTTATTCCTTCCCTCAGTTTTTACTTTCTTCCCTCAATTATTCCTTTCATTCCTCAATTATTCCTTCCTTCAGTTATTCCTCCTATACTACAATTATCCTTTCCTTCCCTCAATTATTCCTTCCCTCAGTTTTACTTTTACTTCCTTCCCTCAGTTATTCCTTCCTACCCTCAATTATTCCCTCCATTGCCTCCATCACAAAGATCCCGCTGGTATCTCACCATACTTGTTTATAAAACTATACAAGAAGTGGAAAGAGTTGGCAAAGCAAAATTTTTATCCCTCTCCCCAAATACTAGAATTTGAGGGCATCCAGTGAAGCTGATGGGCAGTAGGTTCAGGATGGATAAAAGTAAATACTACTTTACACAGAAAGTGATTAAAATGTCAAATTGGGTCAAAATGTTGAAATTAATTGGTTGTTTTTTCTTTCTTTTTGTAATACATACTTTCGCTATACATTTTTGTACGTGGGAAATTTGTAAAATCAATAAATAAAATTGGGGGGGAAATGTGGAATTTGCTGGCAGGAATAAACAGCTTTAAAAGGGGAATAGATAGATTCATGGAGGATAAGTCTATCGATGGCTACTAGCAGGGCTATTTTGGGGCAGGATCGCACAGGAACGGAGTGCCAGCTGGCTTCCGAGTTGGCCACACCTACAGCCTCCCTCCCCCAGATTCCTCAGGTGTCTCGCAAGCCACAGGGCACCTGGGGAAGGCAAGTCGATCCAGGGAGGAAAGCCACGGGGCACCTGGGGAAGCCGATCTTGGGAAGGTAGCTGCCCTGTCTGGGGTGTGGCCTAATATGCTAATAAGTTTCTGCTGTTGGGTGTGGCCTATTATGCTAATGAGTTCCTGCTGGGCTTTTTCTACAAAAAAAAGCCCTGGCTACTAGTTATGATGACTGAGGGCAACCTCCACATTCAGAGACACTAAGCTTCTGAGTCCCAGACCCAGGAGGCAACTTTAGGGGAAGGTGCAGAAAAGGGCAACTAAAATGATTAAGGGGATGGAATGCCTTCCCTGTGAAGAAAGGGTAAAGAGGTTAGGGTTCTTTAGCTTGAAGAAACAATGATGAAAGTATGACATGACAGAGGTTTACAAAATTATGCAAGGGATAGAGAAGGTAGAGAAAGAAGTACTTTTCTCCCTTTTTCACAGTACAAGAACTCACTGGCACTCAATGAAATTAACGAGCAGTAAGCTTAGTACAGATAAAAGGAAGTACTTCTTCACCCAAAGAGTAATTAATACATGGAATTCACTGCAACAAGAAGTGATGGCGGCTACACTCTCTAGAAGAGACTGGATAAACATATGGAACAGAGGTCCATCAGAGGCTTTTAGCCACAATGTATAGATGAAACACTCTGTCTGGGGCAGTGATGCTCTGTATTCTTGGTGTTTGGGGGGCAACAGTGAAAGGACTTCTAGTGTCCTGGCCCCACTGGTGGACCTCCTGATGGCACCTGGGTTTTGGCCACTGTGTGACATAGAGTGTTGGACTGAATGAGCCACTGGCTTGATCCAATATGGCTTCTCTTATGTTCTTATGAAGGCCTTGGTCTCTATGCCCTGTTGTTGGCCATCCAGAGGAACTGCCATTTTGTGGCTGCCTCCACCATACTGTGTCAGAATTCCAAAGGTACCCACAGGGACAGAAAGGTTGGAGACCCTTCTTTAAATAAATCAATAAATCCTGGAGAAGAGAATCGTTTCTCCCGCCTCACCGGGTCTTGCGTAAGGAACTGGTCTTGGGAAACTGGGCACCTTTACAAAGACCACTCCACCTCTTTCCTTCAACAATGGGGCATCGTCTTCATTTTCTTTTGATTCCAGATGCCGTTCTCCTCATTTTCATTACTGTCTTCAGCTTTAGCACCTATTTGTCTAAATTTAGATGCAGTAATTTTTGAAAAAAATGCATTCATTTGGGGGGGGACGGGGACTGGCAGAAACAAACAGAAAACAAACAGAAACAGAAAATGTGGCCAAAACAGAAGACTCATGGGTATGATTGTCAGGTATCTCTGGCAATGGGCAGGGAATGGGGGTGACTTACCAGAAGAGGGAGGGAGGCCAACAGAATGCCGCTGGCAACATGGCTATGTTACTTCTGGCAAGCACCAGAAGTGACATCATCATGCTGCACCGTCGCAACAACGCTAAAGGTAAAGGTTTTCCTTGCTTGAAAGCCAGTCAAGTCTGACTCTAGGGGGCTGTGCTCATCTCCATTTCCAAGTCAAAGAGCCAGGCAAAAGCTCTATAGTAAAAATGGCTTCTACCATAGAGTTTTTGCTCGATACCAGTGCCCAGATATCACCAGCATGATGATGTCACTTCCTGTGGATGCTGAAAGTGACATCAACACATTCCCAGCGACATCGCCTGGGCCTTCCTCTTTCTCCTGGTAATTCCCCCCCACTAGCCAGCTGATTGGTGGAGGGTGTGGAGCCATTCTCCACCTGCACCGGGGGTTATGGCAACCCTACTCACGGGCTCCTTTTTCACAACTGAGAAACCAAGTCACGACGGCAATGTCTGAATCAAACTGGCAAGCTCGCAGAATTTGCTCTCAGCCCTTCATGCGCTCCTTTTCAGGAGTTGCCAGGGTCTGACCGTTTTCTCTGTTTCAGTCTGATCCTGTTGCTTTCTCTCACAGATGTTTGCTTTCTTCCAAAATGCAGGAAGCTTACAAGCACAGTGTGAAAAACTATGGAATCCCACACCTCGGGGAAGAGGGAGGAAACATCCCCCCCCCCGCCCCGCCCCGAGTTCTCATAGCGTTCACTGCTCCCTCTTAAAATCCCTTTGGCTCAGCCGGCCACCAGGGCGACCCAGATCACATTAGATTCCCAGAGTAAAGGGAATAGTTCTCATCTATCCGTCACCAAGGAGGCAGACGGGCCTAGGGAACAACAAGCCGTTTGTACCTGAGGAGGAGGACACTCCTGGGAAACAAACAGATGAGCCACCCCACGAATCCGAGCTATTCTCCGCGGTAAACAGAACTGCATGAGAAACGCACAAATTATCAGGGACATCTCGGCAACTCTCCCTCTTGCTTCACGCTGCTGGTGAGGTGGGCACGGGGCCTGAAATCCCACATTGCCCTAGCAGCTGGGCGTGTGAGAAAGTTAAGCCCTGGAAAACAATGAGGATGGGGCAGGGAGAGGAGGCCGCTGGGGAATTCCCCCCTCCCAATCTCGCTCTGCAGCCTCCAGGCATCGTAAAGCGATGTTTCCCAAACCATGCCCTTGTGTGACTTGAGAGACGTAAAGGAAGGACATTCTTGAAAGCTCTTGGGAGGATCTGGACAGGTCTCCTAACAGACTGTCATGGGGGGGGGGGGGGAATTCTGCTACACTGCTGAATCTATGTGGGGTAGTGGATAAAAATGTTGGGTAAGTATTCGGGAGCCCCAGGTTCGAATCCCCACTTGTGCCATGGAAGCTCGCTGGAGGACCTTGGGCCAGTCACTCTCCCAGCCTAACCTACCTCACAGGGTGGGTGTGAGGATAAAACGGAGGGGAGGAGAACGATTCAAGCTGCCCTGGGTCCCCCTTAGAGGAGAAAGTAAATACTAACTGAATGTCACCTGCTAAGTATTACTCACCCTCGTCGGATGCTCCCTGCTACAACTCTGTGTGAATCACTGATCTGGGCTTCCAATGTTATTCATTAAAAACAGTTGCCTACTTTTCTGTTACAACCCAAAAGGAACTCTTTTGAGGCATAATTGTGAAGTCTTTTTTGCTGTCGAGTCACAGCTGAGTTATAGCAACCCTGTAAGGTTTTCAAGGCAAGAGATGTTCAGAGGGGGTTTGCCACTGCCTGCCTCTGTGTGGTGACCCTGTTATTCCTTGGTGCTTTCCCAACCAAATACTAACCGCAGCCGATCCCTCTTAGCCTTTAAAATCTGATGAAACTGGGCTAACCTGGGCTGTCTAGGTAGAAGAGAAGAGATTGGATTTATACCCTGCCCTTCACTGCCCAAAGGAGTCTCAGAGTGGCTTACAATCCCTTTTCCCGCACAACAGACAGCCTGTGAGGTAGGTGGGGCTGAGAGGGCTCTTCTGAGAACTGCTCCTGAGAGAACAGCTCTGAAAGAACTTGTGACTGGCCTAAGGTCACACCAGCAGCTGTATGTGGAGGAGTGGGGGATCAAACCCGGTCCTCCCAGGTTAGAGTCCGTGCTCCTAACCACTGCACCTGACTGGCTCTCGAGCTGACCAAGATCCATTCCCCTGGAGAAAATGGCTGCCTTGGAGGGTGGTCTCTGTGGCCTTCTACCCTGCTAAGGTGGTCCCTCCCCTCCCCCAACCCCACCCTCCCCAGGCTCCATCCCCAAAATCTCCAGATATTTCCCAACCCAGAGGTGGCAACCCTAGGACTGAGTATGCTTCAGGAGGATGAAAAATTGTAAGCCGCCAAGTGTCAGTGAAAGGTAAAAGAAAGAAGATAAATTACGCTGCCGAGGTGATATCCCCAAGAGCTCAGAGTACCCTGGAGAGGGGAGACTGGAGGGTGGGAGGTGGGAAGAGAGTTACGGACCTCTGTTCGGGTTGGTGAGAAGATTTTTCTTTGTTCTTTTGCAGTTGACGAAAGGCTAACATGACTCAGGTTGTCTCAAAAAGCAACCCTTTTCTGTTCAGGCAGTGTAACCATCAGATTTTTTGGTTGGGATTCGTCCCACGGATTTCTTTTCTTATAGGCCCGGGCAGAATCGGATCCCGAATTTATGAATGGTTTCGTAAAGCCCTGCTTAAGAAGCACTGCGAGATCTGCCCCTCGCCTTCAATCTAGGGTTGCTCCCCCCCCCACCCCCCCCGCCGCCCCGAATCTAAATCGTTCAGACTGGCAACTCCAGCTTGTTAACCTATCGTATCATTCAATTTATGAGTGTAATTTCCTCGATTCATGTAGCAATTTGCAATATTGAATTGCTGAATGTACCCCTGGAGAAGGCAACCTTCCACCTCTGTGCAATTAACATCATTTTCAGGTCAGTTCTATAAATTCCACTTTGCACTCCGATCGTCATTTGTGAAATTAGACAGCCTTCGGAAAGGGGTGGCGTAGCACAGTCCGTCGCTTGCTGGGCTCAAAGAGTGTGGCTGTGGTTTCTGTGCTTGTTAGAAATCCCTTCGGGGGGGGGGCATGCTGAAGGCATAAGGAACAGGCCCCTCTTGTGCACGGAGCTTCTGAGCAGAAAGACAGTACTGTATAGTGGTTAGAGTACTGGATTAGGCTGGGGAAACCTGGATTCAGATCCTCCCCACCCAATCAATGCAGTTTGCTGGCTGACCTTTGGCCACTAAGAAGAAAGACAGGGCTGTATAGTTAGGGTTGCCAGCCTCCAGGTGGTACCTGGAGATCTCCCACTATTACAACTGACCTCCAGATGACCAAGATCAGTTCTCCTGGAGAAAATGGCTGCTTTGGAGGGTGGACACTACGGTATTATACCCTCCTGAAGTCCCTCCCCCAAACCCTAAGGATACCAATGCTCCCTCTAAGATGTGGAGTCCTGTGAGCAAAAATTCTACTTTGTGAGCTACTGACATTAAAGTTGTGAGCGAACGATTTGGCTGCTGCATAAATGAGTTTGCTTTGGAACCATCCTGAGCTAAGACAAAAAGGTGCGAGCTGGAGACTAAAAAACTGTGAGCTAGCTCACACTAACTCAGCTTAGAGGGAACACTGCTTTGGAGGGTGGACTCTGTGGCATTGTACCCTGTTGAGGTCCTTCCCCTTCCCAAACCCCACCCTCCCCAGGCTCCATTCCCAAAATCTCCAGGTATTTCCCAACCCAGAGCTGATAACCCTAGGTATAGTAGTTAGGGTATTGGATGAAGGCTGGAGAGGCCTGGTTTCAGTTTCCCCCTCAATCAATCCACTCTGCACATGCACACAGAGGGAGACCACCCCAGGCCATGCTAGATGTATACCATTGTATGCTGTTTCACGCATTTCCATTTGTATCTGAAGAAGTGAGCTTTGACTCACACAAGCTTATCCCAAGGGCCCTTTGCCTTTCTGAGACTGCGGACACCTTTGGAATTCTGACATCGCATGGGGAACACAACTCAAAAATGGCTGCCGCAGGAGGCAAAGCCATCCCCAAAATGGCTGCACCAAGATGCAGCGCCAAACACACAGCAGAAGCTCAAATGCAGGGGAGAAGAGGGGTGATCTTTAAAATACACTGGGGAAGAAGAGTGAGGGAGAATAAAACAGATACTGGTCGATTTCACATTACTGTTTTTAAGCTACATTGTTTCCGTTATTGGCCCACCATGGAGGAAACCAGTACAGGGACGGCTGTTTCACACAGCATTTCCCTTCCGGTAAGGAGCCGTCCCTGAAGCGCTGTGGCCATTTCAAAATGTGCCACTTTCTTTTCCCACCACTTTCCTCCAGGCGTGTCATCTCCCTGAGAGGTTTTTTAAAAAAAACATTCTATTGGGAGTGCTATGACACTGATTTGACATCCTGTTATAGCGTTATAGCGCTCCCAATAGAACATTTTTTTAAAAAGAGGAGAGATTGCATGTGGTGGGGAAGGGCACAAAAAAACCATCACTGGAGGAAGCACTGTGGGGCATTTTACACAGCCCACTGTAGTGATTCAGATCCAGAAGAAGGGATTGTAGACCTGAGGAAAGCAGTTTTCGTCAGCAACACTTCAGGCATGCTTCCCGAATGGGAGACAACCGGCATTGTATGAACAGGTAAATATATTCTGTTAACAGCCAGTTACTAAAATGGGTCTGTCTGAAATGACGGGGGGGGATACGTTAGTAACCAGTTCGTCTGAAATCCTTCACTGTGATGGCACCAGCTGCTGAACAATGTCAGTTTAATCTGCATAGCCAACTGGATCTTCAGTGGCTAATCTGACTTGCCCTACCCAGCATCTAAAAACACTTAGAGGGTGCCAAGAAAGAGGCTCCTGGCTTCTACCCTGGAGAATTTGGTTGGTCTTTAAGATGCTACTGGACTCAAATGTTATTCCCTCTGCTGGAATCTTCCAGCTACCCACCAAAAGACCTGCTCACAGTAAACCTCTCTGTGCGTGCTGTGGAAACATCCCAGAGTTCCTGGTGGAGAACAGAACCAAAACCCTTCAGAGGTACCAAATGGTTCCATTTGGCCCAGGTTCATGGGTTGCAGCCATTATTACCACATAGAATCATAGAGTTGGAAGGGACCTCCAGGGTCATTTAGTCCAACCCCCTACACAATGCAGGAAATTCACAACTACCTCACCCCCACACACACACCCAGCGACCCCTGTTCCATCCTCAGCCCAGAAGATGGCAAAACAAACAAAACCCCCTCCAGGATTCCTGGCCAACCTGGCCTGGAGAAAAATGCTTCTTGCCATAACATTGCTTCCTGACATAACATTCATTACTTAGCAAAAATGTGATTTGAGGGTGGAGACTGAGAAGGACAGGGATTGAGGAGGGGAGAGAGAGACTTCAGTGGTGTATAATGCCATAGAGTCCACCCTCCAAAGCAGAGGTCCTCAAACTTTTGAAACAGGGGGCCAGTTCACTGTCCCTCAGACCGTTGGAGGGCCGGACTATAGTTTTAAAAAAAAAACAACAACTATGAACAAATTCCTATGCACTCTGCACATATCTTATTTTGAAGTAAAAAAACAAAATGGGAACAAATACAATATTTAAAATGAAGAACAAGTAAAGTTAAATCAACAAACTTACCAGTATTTCAATGGGAACTATGGGCCTGCTTTTGGCTAATGAGATGGTCAATGTCCAGTTCCATATTTGTCACTGCTAGTCGTAACAAGTGATGCAAGTGTACATCAGTTAGTCTAGATCTGGTTGGAGATTTCAGATATTATTTTGCGGGTAGGGAAGGCGCACGGGGTGGGGTGGGGGGTGCGCACGCAAGCAAGGCACCCTTGACGGGGCTGTTTTCTTTCCCTCTCCGAAGAAACAAAGAACTCGGCATCCTCACAAACTTTTTAAGGCAGCAAGCCCCCAGCTGCTTCTCCCTGAAACTCCACCACTGCAGGCATCATGATGGGAAAGAGAAACCTCTCTCTCTCTCTCTCTCTCTCTCTCCCCCTCTGATTCCCAGCAGCGCAAAACGCCTCGAAAAAGACCCCCGCCCGGCTCTTGGGACTGGTGCAGGTCTCCTAGCTGGCTGAGAGGCCTCTCAGCCGGCTAGGAGACTTGGGGCCAGCCGGAGCGCCTGCCACCCCACACTTACCCTCTTCCAGTCTTCCTTTTGCCTCCTCCTGGCTGACTGGAAGTAGGGGGGCGGGGCTT
Organism: Lepidodactylus listeri; assembly: GCA_029233225.1. Lineage (NCBI taxonomy): Eukaryota > Metazoa > Chordata > Lepidosauria > Squamata > Gekkonidae > Lepidodactylus > Lepidodactylus listeri. The sequence goes on along the minus strand of JARCFY010000005.1, from coordinate 14,033,022 downwards.
TGTCATGTGGCCCAGGACGAGTCGGCTGCAATTTTTCCGCTGCTTTGTGTGCTGCTGGGAATTGGAGGACAGGCAGTGGCACACCCGGTGGGCCAGAAAAATGCCCTCGGCGGGCCGCATGTGGCCCCCGGGCCATAGTTTGAGGACCCCTGCTCCAAAGTATCCATTTTCTCCAGGGGAACTGATCTCTGTAGTCTGAAATTTCTGAGAGACCTCCAGTTTCCATCTGGAAGCTGGTATAGCATATAGGAAGAAGAAGAGTTGGTTTTTATACCCCTCTTTTTTCTACCTTAAGGAGTCTCAAAGCAGCTTACAATCTCCTTCCCTTTCTCTCCCCACAACAGGTACCTTGTGAGGTCGGTGGGGCTGAGAGAACTGGGACTGGCCCAAGGTCACCCAGCAGGCTTCATGTGAAGGAGGAGGGGGGACTCAAACCCGGTTCTCCAGATTAGAGGCCAGCACTCTTAACCACTACCCCACACTGGCTCATTGTACTGGGTGCACATTGAGAGCCTTGAAGCCTAGACCCTTCCCATCCCTGCTCTCTAGCCAGGGGCTCTGGAAATCAGCTGTGGGCTTTCACCTCAGCAGTGCCACCTCTGCCCCAGAGCAACATCCTTCCTTTAGGGTTGCCAGCTACACAGTCAGAAATTCCAGAAATTTTGGGGGCATAGGGGGAAAAGTTCAGCAGGGTATAATGTCATAGAGTTTGGGTTGTCCCCCTCCAGGTGGTAGCTGGAAATCTCCTGGAATTACAACTGATCTCCAGGCGACAGAGATCAGTTTCCCTGGAGAAAATGGCCGCTTTGGAAGGTGGACTCTATGGCGATATACTCCACTGAAGTCCCTCCCTTCCCCAAAACCCGCCATCAACAGTGGGAGGGCTTCTAGTATCCCGGCCCCAGTGCTGGACCTTCTGATGGCACCTGTTATTTCTGGCCACTGTGTGACACAGAGTATTGGACTGGATGGGCCATTGACCTGATCCAACCTTGGCTTCTCTTATGTTCTTATGCCCTCAGGCTCCACCCCCAAATCTCCAGGTACTTCCCAACCCAGAGCTAGTAACCCTACGTAGAGTATCTATCTATCTATCTATCTATCTATCTATCTATCTATCTATCTATCCATCCATCCATCCATCCATCCATCCATCTAGCTATCTAGCTATCTAGTACTGCTCATACAGCTATCACCTTAAACAGAAGCCTATGTAGAGTCCAGCCTCCAAAGAAGCCATTTTCTTCAGGGGAACTGACCTCGGTTATCTGGTTTTAATTCCGTGAGATCTCCAGGGCCCCACCTGGAGGTCGGCAACCTTGCCTTCCTTGCCACTCCTCACTCCCCCCCCACACACACGCCTGCCCCATTCTTGCAGAGTGAAACAGCGAAGGGCCCAGCCCAAGTCCAAGTTCTCCAGCCCTAGTCTGTGCTCAGCATTTCCTTTTCAGTGGGCCGGGCCCTCTTCCTGTGTCTTTGTTGCCCGACTCCCGACAGCATTATCTTTGTACAAACTGTTTGATTTAACAGGGAGTCGGCAAACAGGAGGTGTGTACAGTGAAAGTGGCCAGGGGGGTAATGTATGGAAAGGACGCACAATAGGGGAACAGGTTGGTTTGTTTAGGCTCCCTTTCAGTGCGGCGCATCCTAAGTCTGCCTTTCCTGTCTGAGTCAAGGTCTTGTCCCCGACTGTATTGTTTCCTTTACCTTCAAAAGCGGAGGTCAGGTGGAGGTAAAGCTCCAGAGGGATGTAAGGACAGGCGGCACCGTTTGGCGATGGGAACTTTTGCGGCAGGGTGTCATTCCGAGGTCACCCGTTTTCACCCTCGCCGATTTTCATAAGTCCCTTCATTAAAAATTGAGGGTCGGCCACGGTACAAAACAGATTGGCAAGCCAGCTTGAGATATCTATCAATAATGGATCAGTCCCTCTATTCTGATTTCTTTTCAAATGCATCCCTTCGTTATTTTTAGCACAAAAGAGAGCGTATCTGGATACCCGGCTCGGCGGAAGGGCAAGGAGACTTCACTCATTGCTCAGCTCAGCTGAAACCTCTTCCTCCGTCCCGGCTGCCTGCCATTGCCAACGGTGGTGGTGTTGGACTCCAAAGGCACATGACACATTTCCAGTCCAGTGCAGGGGTCAGAGAGTCTGACTAGGATCTGGAAGACCCAGGTTCAAATCCTCACTCATGCCATGGGAGCTTGCTGGAGGACCTTGGGCCAAGTATGCCCTTGCAGCCCAACCTACCTCACAGGGTTGTTGTGAGGATAAAACAGAGGGGAGGAGAATGACGCAGGCTGCTTTGGATCCCCTTTGGGGGAGTCAATCAATTCAAGTCAATCAATCAAAACTGAACTCCAGGTTGATTTTTATTACGCTCAGACAAGGTTATACCGTGCAAAAATATGTAGCAAATAAATAAACTCATATAATCATGTAACTCAAAAGTCAATATACAGCCTCTAAGATGTCCATTTCAGACGCTTGGAAAATCTGACATAGGCAAACTTTCTGAAGAATTATCCTGCTGTGTAAGAAAGTCTGATAGCTGGTTGGGTGGGAATCCTTACTTGCTACAAGCTTCATGAGAGCCAGTTTGGTGTAGTGGTTAAGTGCGTGGACTCTAATCTGGGAGAACCGGGTTTGATTCCCCACTCCTCCACTTGCACCTGGCTGGATGACCTTGGGCAAGCCATAGCTCTGTACCAGCTGTTCCCTCAAGGACAGCTTGGGAAAGAGCTCTCTCAGCCCCACCTACCTCACAGGGTGTCTGTTGTGCGGAGGGGAAGGGAAAAGGAGTTTGTAAGCCGCTCTGAGACTCCCTTGGGGATTGGAGGGCGGGGTATAAATCCAATCTCTTCTTCTTCTTCTTCTTCTTTTTCTAATAAAGTCAGGAGGAGGCGAACTTTCTTACACAGCAGGATGATTCTTTGGAAAGTTTGCCTATGTCAGATTTTAACTTTTTGATTTATATGGAGTTGCATATGTATTCTATCTTATTTATAAATACTATTATATTTGGGATAAAGCGCACTTATAGCCAATGCTCCCTCTAAGCCGTGGAGTCTTGTGAGCAAAAATTCTACTTGGTGAGCTACTAGCATTAAAGTTGTGAGCAAGCGATTTGGCTGCTGCATAAATTAGTTTGCTCTGGAGCCATCCTTCCTGAGCTAAGACAAAAATGTGAGCTGGAGGCTAAAAAAACTGTGAGCTGGCTCACACTAACTCAGCCTAGAGGGAACATTGCACCTTTATAATTATATGAGTTTATTTAGCTATTTCATATTTTTTCACAGTATAACCTTGTTTAAGTTACCTATTCATAACTGTGTCCCCTGGTTACAATGATTTGTATTACAGACATGCTAGATTAGGTTAGGACAGGAATCCTTCAGTCACACGGTGAATATGCTGTGGTGGCAGCTGTTGTCTAAGCAATGGTTTTCTTTAAAAAAAAAATCTCCACAGACCAATCAAATCTCCAGTGGCCAATCAGAATCCTTGCTGGGCAAAAGCCCCACCAGACCCTGCCCACTTTCTAAAAAATGTTTGGTGGGGAACATGATTATCATGGGCACCGTATCTGGGATCCTTGGGTTAAGATGGGTAGAAATCTTTGTCCCAGTGTCCATTGGCTTGTTTTCTTGAGGGACTATTCATTCACACAAACAGCTGAACAGATGGAGGTACTGGATATTTGCAGGGGTCAAGCAGGTGTGCAGAGATCAAACAGAAAACACCGCTTCCATATTGCGCCCTCTCCGACAAATGCTACACCCAGCATTCCCCATTTTTGAGTTCTCAGGATACAAACACTGATTTCCATCAGATGGAAATGCTTGGTGGAAAACAGTGTTGTGTAGGGTTGCCAGCCTCCAGGTGGGGCCTGGGGATCTCCTGCTTTTACAACTGAGCTCCAGCTGACAGAGATCAGCTCCCCTGGAGAAAATGGCTGCTTTGAAGGGTGGGCTCTGTGGCATTGTACCATGCTGAGGCCCCTCCCCTCCCCAAACCCCACCCTCTCCAGGCTCCACCCCCAAAGTCTCCAGGTATTGTTCAACCCAGGCCTACTGTTGTGTGAAACATTCCTGTTTTTCGTCCCAGTCCGGTGCCATCTCTTGCTGGTTCTACTCAATGGTCCTTTCCGCACATGGATCTCATCCCCGGTTTTATCAGAGTTCAACTTGTGACACAATACCTTGCATTTATCCCTGGTTATAACAGCATCTGTTTATCCCGGGACAAGCGTGGGGTGGCCTCAATGTAATGTGGAAACAAAAAATACCCCGAGGTAATTACAGGGGTGAACTCGAGTGTAGTGTAGAATGTAAGTTCGGGGACAGGGTTGAACCAGGATTTAAGGTCTAGTGCGGAAAGGACCCCTGACAGCTTCTTCTTCCTCCCCCCTGGCTTGGTCATGGGAAGGATCCCAACCAGGCAGGGATCCCACAGTGAATGAGAGGGCACCCCAATATCGTGTAGCCAATCAGCTTTGGCTATGTGACAGCATCACTGAGGTCCTTTCCACAATTATCTTGGGGTATTTTTTGTTTCCTCTTTACATTGAGGTCACTCCGGTTTTGCCCCACACTTGTCCTCGGATAAACGGATGCTGTGATGACCAGGAATAAATGCAAGGTATTGTGTCACGAGTTGAACTCTGATAAAACCGGGGATGAGATCCAAGTGCGGAAAGGACCTGAGAGCCCCTGAATGCAAGAGAGAGGGGCAGCCAATTGAGGGCGATTCAAAGGAACATGGGAGCGTATTCCCCGAGGTGGGCAGAAATATCATCCAAAAATGGGAAAGCAGCATTGGGCACTGTCAAAACATTCATGAGAAGAAGGCTATCAGAAGAAGGGAGCTTTGACTCTCAAAAGCCTATACCCCCCAAAATCTTTTTGGATTACGGTGCTACTGGACACAAATCCGGCTGTTCAACCACAGAACAACGCAGCGACCCTCCGAAGGAACGTTCACAAGAGACTGAGTCGTTTTCACTCTTTCTCCGACATAATATTTCACAGAAAGGAAGCAGCTTAAACGCTTGACTGCGATCCCTCAAAAGCCCATTTACACCAGATACGTCTTGCCCAGACCATCGGCCCGGGACACACCTGTGCAGGCAGAATGAACCTGTGTTCATGGAGATCATAAATATGCATGAAGGGACTTGTGTGACCTCCCTTTTCAGGCCCGTTCGCTTGGGAAGCAGACCTCGATCACTTCACCCACGAATGTTTCCCTCTACACCTTGTCTCTTCGGTAGAGATCCCTTTCTTCACTTCAGTATATATAGTTCACATGTGCAGAGGGACTGAATTCCCCCCATGGAAACCTACAGGGACTTGGCATCCTTGGCTAGGGCTGGGAGCTGCATGGCCCTCCTCTTAACTAATGGCCTCGCTTACCAGGAAATTAACAAGGACTCTTTAACGTACACTTTTGAGCCAATTGCATGCTCTGAATGTGAACACTGGCAGGTGGATCACAGGTGAAATGTTAAAAGAGTGGGCAGGGCCGCTTATTGTTTTCTCTCTTTTTTTTTCACAATCCTTTTGTTGCTTTTTGTGTGCTGTTTGGTTTTTGCAGGTTTGGTCTGAGCCCATCTCTTCCTCGGCCATTGTTCGGCTTCTCGTGTCTGCCGTGACCTGCCACCTGAACTTCTGGCACCGGTCTTGTTGCTCTGCGTGCGGCTCTCCAAGAGAGACGTTTCCCGCTTGTTCCCACTGATTTTGCTGCGCTGGGAAAGGTACGGGAGGTGAAACAGTCATTTTCAAGCGGCGTAGAAACTCTGGGTTTAGAATTTCTTAGGGCAGAAAGTGAGAGAAAAGGGATATTTATATACCTGTGTGCAACTTTTTTAAAAAACCTCCTTTCCACGGTGAAAAAACACCACAACAGAAGGACCTCGTGGCCAATGTGTAAAATGGGCTATAGTGATGCTATACGGGCGTATTAATGACTATCAAACATAAAGCAGGCATTTGAAGAAGGGGAAAGCTTAAGCTTTTTCAGCGCACAGTGGTTGCTTTCATTTCTGAAGATCCAAAGTATTTGAGGACTCAGAACCATCTCTAGCAGCTTTCCATGAAAGATTTTAACCAGGAACCTTAGGTGGGGACCTTGCTTGGTGGCTCACCATAAACTTCCGTCTTTGGATGGTCAACTGGTCTACTAGCTGCACTCTGGTCTCCAGCTTCCTGCTCAACCTGTTGGGCAGTGTCTTCCCACTCCATGCACCGAAAACTGGAGTTCTCCTGCATTCCTCTCTGTTCCTGCAGTCCCTTCCATTCCCATCATTCCCAGAGTAATAGGACCCATGTGGAGGAACAGTTGTGTGGTGCTGAAGTGAGGGATCACCCCTCCTTCTTCTTGAACACACATAAACACACATGAAGCCAGTTTGGTGTAGTGGTTCAGTGCACGGACTCTAATCTGGGAGAACTGGGTTTGATTCCTCCACTCCTCCACTTGCACCTGGCTGGATGACCTTGGGCAAGCCATAGCTCTCTGGCACAGCTGTTCTTGAAAAAGAGCCGTTTCTGTCAGAGCTCCCTCAGCCCCGCCTACCTCACAGGGTGTCTGTTGTGGGGAGGGGAAGAGAAAGAAATTTGTAAGCCGCTCTGAGACTCCCTTGGGGAGTGAAGGGTGGGGTATAAATCCAATCTCCTCCTTCTCCTCCTCCTTTTCTTCACCGGACCTTTGATCCACCAAGGTCTTTATTCTGAGAAAAACTTTAGTGCCAGTAGCTCACAAAGTAGAATTGTTGCTCACAGGACTCCACAGCTTAGAGGGAGCATTGGTTCCCACTATTGATAGGATTCAGTTTTTGCTCTGTAAAGTGTGTAGGGCTCCCATTAGATCCTGTTGGAGAAGCAAGCCAAGATGGTGGCAGAAGAAGAAGAAGAAGAGGAGATTGGATTTATACCCCGCCCTCCACTCCCCAAGGGAGTCTCAGAGCGGCTTACAAACTCCTTTCCCTCCCCCTCCCCACAACAGACACCCTGTGAGGTAGGTGGGGCTGAAAGAGTGCTTTCCCAAGCTGTCCTTGAGGGAACAGCTGGTACAGAGCTATGGCTTGCCCAAGGTCATCCAGCCAGGTGCAAGTGGAGGAGTGGGGAATCAAACCCGGTTCTCCCAGATTAGAGTCCGCGCACTTAACCACTACACCAAACTGGTGTGTCCCCCCCACACCGCTGTATATGGAACACAAGCTTGCCTCTTTCTTACTCAGAGATGAACTGGTCACATTAATCCATGTTTATAGTAGTCTCAGGACCTGACTACTGTAACATGCTCTGTGTGGGGCTGCCCTTGAAAACAATTCAGAAGGAAGGAGGCAGACATTTCTGGGTTTATTTACTTATTTATTTACAAAATTTGTATCCCTCCTTTCTGCTCTTAGAAGGGCCACCAAGGCAGCTCATAATTTAAAATATACACCATAAAAATCACTCTTCTGGCATCAAGTTTTCCCAAAGCAGGAGTGCCAAAGGCTAGTGAGCTTTATATTTTAAAAAAACCATTTAAAAAAGACTCTCCGAAAGATGTCAAGGCATTGTTTTTTCGATAAGTGTATAATAAATAGGTTACATGCTGCAAAACTACCAACCATTCTAGGACGTTGCTGGGTCCTTTCCTCTGAATGTACAATGATCTAAGCAGAGCAAATTTCAAGAAACTTTAGCTTTTGGGAAATTTTCTAGCTTTCCTCCAGGAGGAACACCTGACTTTGCTTCTGCATGTGGATCTGAAGTGAGAATTGGTCTCCTCCTGCTGGAGAGCAAAGGGTCTTCAGCTTCTGAAGCAGAAGGGTCTCCTTTTCCCCAGCACCTGTCTCCCGAGTCATCAGCATTCCCAGCATGCCACTGAGGAAGGCCAAGCCACATGTGTGGCCACGGGTCTCAGAATCGTTTTGCTTCACTCCCCCTACAGGTGCCGAAAGATTTCCACATCCTACACTCTGAGCAAAGCCAAATGTGAACATACTCCGTCTGTCACATCCGTATCCTGTGTTTTCTCCAGGGATGCACATAGAGAAGGGGAGATTAGCTGGTGTAACCAGTTTGGTGTAGTGGTTAAGTGTGTAGACTCTAAACTGGGAGAACTGGGTTTGATTTCCCACTCCTCCACTTGCACCTGCTGGATGACCTTGGGCAAGCCACAGTTCTGCCACAGCTGTCCTCTCAAGGGCAGTTATCTCAGAGCTCTCTCAGCCCCACCTACCTCACAGGGTGTCTGTTGTGGGGAGGGGAAGGGAAAGGAGTTTGTAAGCCGCTCTGAGACTCCTTCGGGTAGTGAAGGGTGGGGTACTAATCCAATCTCCTCCTTCTTCTACCATCATAGCAACCCTGACAAGACAAGACTTGTTGAGAAAGCAACAAGGCTAGGAGAAGCTGAAAGGCAGCAGGGAAAGAGGAAGACCCAATATGGGAAGGATGGACTCAGTCAAAGAAGCCCCAAGGGCCCTCCGTCTGCAAGACCTGAGCAAGGCTGTTAATGACGGGACATTTTGGAAGACACTAATTCATAGGGTTGCCATAAGCTGGAAGTAACTTGACAGCATATAACACACATAAGGTAGTTATAAAGTACTCAGTACCTTTGGGGCAGTCGGCAGTGCGGGGAAGCACTGGAGCCTAGCGGTGCCGGTTGCCGTCGGATCGGAGCTCAATGCTGCCCTGGAGTCGGTGCTGGTGTCGCTCAGCGGGATCCCACCTTCGTCGCCAGTATAAAGTACTCAGTCCAGAGATGCGTTCAGGTGAAATCAGCTCATGGTTTATTGAAGGGTCAGGAACACATGTCTGAGCTGGGCTCGGGGGGGGGGGGGGGGTCTGCTTATACGCGCATCTAAACCATGCGCCCAAACAAACTGATAGGATTACAGTTAAGTCCCCCCAGATCATTGGTCCCTATTTGCATCCTGGCTGACCGATAGGTCTAAATCACAATCCGGCCTGTCTATTGTGTTCAGGAGCGAAGCTCTGTCTGTGCCCAGCCATGTGCTTGCCGCGTGGCCAGACCGCTTGGCAGTCGCCATTAGAACACAATGCCAGTACAAAAAAATTGAGAGTCCAATGGCGCCTTTAAGACCAACAAAGGTTTATTCAAGGGATGAGCTTTTGTGTGCAAGGCACACTTTCTCAAATACTTGGAAAAGGGTGAGTGCGCACGAAAGCTTATACCTTGAATAAACCTCCGTTGGTCCTAAAGGTGCCACTGGACTCTCAGTTTGTTGTACTGCTTCAGACCGACACGGCTGACCACCTGGATCTATCTTCATCATGAAAGGCAATGCGTAAGGTTGGTTAGGCTCCCCAGGAAACTTCTTGGTCAAGGAAGGATCTGAACTTTGGTCTGTTGGGCCAAAAGCACGCTGTGGTTGAACCTCTGTTCTCTCTGCTCAGGCCTGTCCTTATCTGCCACCCCGTCGTTCCACCAACATGGTGTCAATGTTAGGATGTTGGAATAAGCTCCGGGGAACCCAGATTCAAATCCCCACTCTCCCCTGAAAGCTCTCTTGGGCTCCCTTGCAGTCTTGCCTACCTCACAGGGTCATTGTGAGGATAAAAGGAATGATGGGAGAAGTATGCACATCATTCTGAGCTCACTGGAGAAACTGTGGGACAAAAATGTACTAAGGAAGGGCCGTGGGTCAGTGGTAGAGCGTGTGGCAAAGAGCCAGGGTGGCAGAGAGCCAGCATGGTGTAGTGGTTAAGAGCTGCGGAATCTAATCTGGAGAACCGAGTTTGATTCCCCACTCCTCCACATAAAGTCTGCTGGGTGACCTTGGGCCAGTCACAGTTCTCTCAGGACTCTCTCAGCCCCACAAGGTGCCTGTTGGGGGGAGAAGAAAGGAAGGCAATTGTAAACCACTCTGAGACTCCTTAAGATAGAGGAAAGCAGGTATAAAAGCTGCCGCCTCCTCCTCTCCTTCTTCTTCTAGAGCTCTGCTTGGCATGCAGAAGGTTCTGGGTTCAATCCCTGGCATCTCCCCTTAAAAGGACCAGATAGTAAGTTGGGTGCCAGCTCTGGGTAGGGAAATACCTGGAGATGGGGGTGGGGGAGCCTGGGGAAGGCGGGGTTTGGGAAGAGGAGGGACCTCAGCAGGATACAATGCCATAGACTCCACCCTCAAAAGCAGCCATTTTCTCCAGGGGAACTGGAGAATCTGTAATCTGGAGATCAACTGTAATTAGTGGGAGATCTCCAGACCTCACCTGGATGTTGGCAATCATAGTAGTAAGTGCTGTAAGCAACCTCAGCTTAAGACCCTGGAGAGTCGCTGCCAGTCAGAGTAGACAGTACTGTCCTGGGTGGACCAACGGTCTGATTCAGGAGAAGGCAGATTCATACGTGGGTTCAATAGTCTCAGTCCTGGATTGCAATTGCAGAAGAGGTCCATCAGTGGCTATTAGCCACAAGGTATAGATAGGAACTCTCGGTCTGGGGCCAGTGATGCTCTGTATTCTTGGTGCTTGGGGGGCAGGGACAGTGGGAGGGCTTCTAGTGTCCTGGCCCCACTGGTGGACCTCCTGATGGCCCCTGGTGTTTTTAGCCACTGTGTGACAGAGTGTTGGACTGGATGGGCTGTTGGCCTGATCCAACACTGGCTTCTCTTATGTTCTTATGAGCTGATGCCAAGAAAGATTCACTTCCCTCAAGCCATCTACGGAGCTCAGAGCATTCCATGCAAACTAGGAAAACGTACGCACACTAGCAAAAGGTATGGAGGTTTTCTTCATTTGGTTTCTTGCTGGGGAAACATGGTGACCACAGAACGATATGGCAACAGGCATAAGGGACTGGGGGCATGAGGGAGCGATAAGTAGACCAAGAGAGCAAGAGGGTCCATATCCTTCTTCAGCAGCAACACCTTCTGCAGACCCTGCCCCTCCTCCAATGTTCCTCCTGAACAATGAGGAATAGGAAGTTATTTTTGAATGGAAAGTAAAAGGTGTTTTTGAATGGGAAGTGAAAGGCTCCCCCAGACTTGCCAGATTGCAGTGACGGTACACGGGTGAGCACACATGGGCATTCCGTGTCTGCACATGCTCCGGCAAAGCACACAGGTCAGACCTGCAGGCAGGTGAAAAGAAACAGGCTGCATGCAACGAAAGCCAAGACCGGACCAGGACAAAGCTCCTGTGGTCTAGACATATGCTCCGTTGCATCGGAAAGCAACATTGTTGGCTGTCTATGGCTCCCCCCCCCCCCCCGGCACATGCCGGGAGCAGCATTTCAAAGCCACAAAGCAGATGCAAATGCAGATGTTTCAGTTAAGACATAAAATATGACATGCTGGTCGTCTGCCAGAGATTTAATGAGGAGTTAAAAGGCCTGAGGCAGTTTGTGTTTGTGTGTGGGTATGTTGCACTCCACAACAGAATGGCTTTCCTCTACTTGCCCTTCGGATAAAAAGAATTCTTTTCTTTTTTTTTCGAGAGAGAGGTGCTTAGCATTTTTTTTAAAAGAGAGGTATTTGGTCCCCCCCCCTTTATTCTTTAATTGGAAAAAGAGAAGCTATAGACATCAGTTTCACTTAGCCCTGAACTGAAACAGAGGCCATGTTTTTGTGAAACATTTTTTCATTCCAGCAAAACATGCCCCCTTCCCTTTTTTTCACACTCCTTTGCAAAAGGGGCACAAAACCGTTCACAAGGGCAGAAGTCGGGAAGAAGAGAAAACATCCCTGGACAATTGGAGAGGGAGGGTGTATTTGTGCTGGAGTGAGCGACTCAGCATGCCAGGACATTGGGATGGGGGCGCTACATAAGTGTGTGTAGGTGTTATCTCCTTGAAGAGGCTGCCAGTCTTTGTCTTAACCTGGGAGCTGCCCTCTGACCTCTCCTCTCTCTCGCTTTTTCTTCCCACTCTCTTCACATGGCCTTCCATGGAGCCAATTGTCTCTGCAGGTCTCTCCCGTAGAGACAATGCCCTCATACTCCCATACATTTGATGCTGGACAAGCTGGTAATTTGTGATAGGGAAAGTACACTTCAGATGAGGCTTCTTTCTCTTCTTTTGAATGCCGCCTGACCGTGCACTGGATCTCCTTGAACGAATGTAAGTCTTTTTTTGCATCATATTTCTTGGGAGATTTATTTACTGCACTCAGTATCCCACTTCTATGACTGGGCAGAACTCTGCTATACGAACCAAATCTTCCAGTAATTTGGCTGAGCATCTGATTATGCTTCCCCCACTCCAAGTGCTTTGCATGACTACGTGCGACTCATGCTGAACAGGTTCCAACGTCTTCCCTGCAGCCCTGCCAGAAAATAGAACTGCCAATAAACTTGGAAACACATGCAGCAGCAGCATGTTGAGTATGATCCCTGATTGGCTGGGATCATGTCTAGAAGAAGCCCTTCTCCAAAGCTAGCAGCAGGCTGTGGAAACAACGGGTGCAAACAGGTGTGGAGGAATGCAGAGAGAATGGTAGCTCATTTCCCCCCCAATTTTGTTTTTGCTCACATCCCAAATGCAACTATTGTACTGTAAGTACACTAAGAAAGCAATTTTAAGTGGGTCTATTCAAAACCCTACTTAGGTCTATTCAGTGGGACTTAGAATCATAGAGTTGGAAGGGAACTCAAGGGTCATCTAATCCAACCCCCTGAACAATGCTGGAAATTCACAAATACTCCCCCACACACACACACACACACAGTGACCCCTGTTCCATGCCCAGAAGATGGCAAAAAAACCCCTTCCTGGATCCCCAGCCAAACTGGCCTAGGGAAAAATTGCTTCCTGACCCCAAAGTGGCGATCAGCATTTCCCTGGGCGTGGAAGAAAGGGCCACAAGAACTAAGCACTGATGCAACCCTCCCTGCCCTCCCTTCTCATGATCCGCCTATGTTCACAGAATCAGCATTGCTGACAGATGGCCATCTAGCCTCTGGTTGAAAACCTCCCAAGGAGGAGAGCCCACCACTTCCCGAGGAAGCCTGTCCCACTGAGGAACTGCTCTAACTGTCAGGAAGTTCTTCCTCATGTTCAGCTGAAAACTCTCCTGATTTAATTTCAGCCTGTTGGTTCTGGTCCGACCTTCTGGGGCAACAGAAAACAACTCCACCCCATCCTCTATATGACAGTCCTTCAAGGACTTGAAGATGGTTATCATATCACCTCTCAGGCATCTCCTCTCCAGGCTAAACATACCCAAGTCCTTCAACCTTTCCTTACAGGACTTGGTCTCCAGACCCCTCACCATCTTCGTTGCCCTCCTCTGGACATGTTCCAGCTTGTTCCAGCAAAGTGTTCTTAGGATTACACTATAAGTCATTAAGAGCATCTCTGGATAATGCTACTAATAGATACCCTAAATATGTAAATATATGCTGCGTTTAAATTATTTATAGTTTATGTCAAGCCTCTTTCCTTGGAGAATCATGTCCAGTGTGTTGTGCAGATCATAACAAGATTTTTAACAAAGCAAAACTACCCAAAGGCTCATTCTCCCTTTCATTCTGGAATAGTGAGGATGGAGGAAACTTGGGCTGGCTGGAAGACTTTCTAGAGATTAGCTAGATTCGAGTCCAGCGGCACCTTAGAGACCAAAAAGATTTTTGAGGTATAAGCTTTCGAGAGTCAAAAGCGCTTGGTATCTGATGAAGGGAGATTTGACACTTGGAAGCTCAGACCCCAACAGTCTTATGGTCCCAAAGGTTCTACTAGACTCAAATCCAGCTGTTCTATTGCAGAGCAACATAGCTACCCTCTGAGACTTTCAAGAGATTGGCGCCCTGATGAAGGAACTTGTTGAATCCAGTGACAGCTTCTGTTGAGTGGCCCCTGCATCACCTCACCCACTCCCTTCAGACACAGGGTTAGCACCTCTGTCCTGGCATCTACCACCAGCTATCTGTCCTGGCAGCATGCGTCCTGGAGCAGGAAGTACCCTTTAATTCAACCCCCAAGTCAGTCCAGGAAATCCACAGCTAGAACACGTGCAACAGATGGCTGTTCAACCTCTGTTTGAAGACTTACAGCAAAGGAGTACCCATAGAGGCCGAGGCCTTCATAAGAAGAGAATTGCCCTTTGTACGCCACCCTGAGCCCATTCGCGGGGAGGGCGGGGTAGAAATACGAAATAATAAATAAATAATAAAGAGCCCTGCTGGATCAGACCAGTGGCTCATCTAGTCTGGCCTCTTGTCTCACACAGTGGCTAACCAGTTCCTCTGGAGGTCCAACAACAGGGCAGAGAGGATGAGGCCTTCATAAGAACATAAGACCACAGCTGGATGAGGCCAGTAGTCCACCTAGGCCAACATCCTGTCTCCCCCAGTGACCAACCAGTTCCTCTGGAGGGCCAACAACAGGGCAGAGAGGCCGAGGCTTTTCCTCCATGTTGCCTCCTGCCATTAGGGTTGCCAAGTCTGGGTTGGAAAATACCTGGAGACTTTGGGGGTGGATCCGGGAGAGGGCGGGGTTTGGGGAGGGGAGGGGCCTCAGCATGGTACAATGCCATAGAGTCCACCCTTCAAAGCAGCCATTTTCTCCAGGGGTGCTGATCTCAGTCAGCTGGAGATCAGCGGTAAAAGCGAGGGATCCCCAGGCCCCACCTGGAAGCTGGCAACCCTACTATGAATGTGGAGGCTCCCTGGCTAGTAGCCACTGATAGACCTCTCCTCCACAAATCTAAGACCCTTTTAAAGCTATCTGTGCCTGTGGCCATCACTTCGTCCTCTGGCAGTGAATTCCACATTTTAACCGCTCGCTTATGCGAAGGGTCGCTATGCAGAGGCAGGCAATGGCAAACCCAGCCTCTGATTGTCTCTTCCCTTGAAAAGCCCATTGGACTGCCATATGTCAGCTGCAGCCTGACCCCATTTCTCACCACCACTGATGCCCCTCTGATTTGCTGCAGGTCTAGGGATTCTTAAGCACTGGTGGACACCCTGTCCTACCCATTTCCTTCCTTTAGGCGTACAGGCATCCTAGTTTACAAACAGATCATCTGTGCCAGTCACAACAATACGTTTTTCCTATGGCAGGATGTAAGTTAAGTCAGTGTAGAAGGAGTCGGATTTGTTGGATTTCTTCAGCCAGGGTAATGGAGCCTTTCCCTTAGGACAGGGCCACCCACAGACTCACTTTAGGATGTGCTCCTCCTAGAGGCCAGGCCAGGTATTCTTAGAGGTAAAGGGATTTTTTGTTGTTCAGGCGCACAGACGAGTCCGACTCTTTGCGACCTCATGGACCACATCACGCCAGGCCCTCCTGTCCCCTGTCGTCCTCCGGACTTTGCCCAACTTCCTGTCTGTTGCATCGATAACACTGTCTAGCCATCTCATCCTTTGCCATCCCCTTTGATCGTTAAGCTTTCCCAGCATCAGGGTCTTCTCCAGTGAGTGCTCCCTTCTCATTTGGTGGCCAAAAGATTTGAGCTTCAGCTGCCTGATCTGGCCTTCCAGGGAACAGTCAGGGTTGATTTCTTTTAGGATTGACTGATTAGATCTCCTTGCCGTTCAAGGGACTCTCAAGAGTCGTCTCCAGCTCCATAATTCAAAGGCATCTATTCTTCAGCCTTCCTTATGGTCCAACTCTCGCAGCCATACATCACTACTGGGAACACCATCGCTTTGACCATACAGACTTTTGTTGGCAAAGTGATGTTTCTGCTTTTTATTACGCTGTCTAGGTACAAACAGAATGGATTTCTTCTAATCAATTCCCAGGACAGAAAGAAGGACTATAGAAATTATCCTGTGGTATCCATTGCAAAACAAACGAACAAACGAACCAAGATAGATCAAGATGTTAGTCTGTATTAGTCAATCTCAGGCAGGGTTCTCGTAACAAATCTTCAGGGCTATTTTTGGGCAGGAACGCACAGGAACAGAGTTCCGGCTGCCACAGCCAGCAGGAACTGATTAGCATAATAGGCCACACCCAACAGCAGAAACTCATTAGGATTGGCTACATTAGGGGTGTGCGGCCTAGCATGCAAAGAAGTTCCTGCTACAAAAAAAGCCCTGGGTTTTGACAACAAACAAGGTAAACAGAATAAGAAGCAGAAGGTGGGTGTGGCTGGATCACCACTTTCCTGGTAACATGGGGGTGTGGCCCAATATGCTAATAAGCTGTGCTATCAGTGGTGTGGCCTAATATGCTAATGAGTTTCTGCTGTTGGGTGTGGCCTGTTATGCTAATGAGTCCCTGCTGGGCTTTTTCTACCAAAAAAGCCCTGCAAATCTTCGATAACCAAACCAACCCTGCCTTTGGGGGGGATTCCATCTACTTTATCACTTACATGGCATTAACATTCTTTCGGAATGGGCAGATGGACCTCATTCAAGTTCTGACAGTAAGTCTTTTGTGACGGGGACAAACGGCTTCAGAGGTATTTAATTACCATTAGTAATCATCGGGTTCCCTGCTCGCCGGTGACTTTGGGCATAGTAAGTAGGCTGCATTCTTTTGTAGCCGGTGAGTTCATAGAAAGTTAAACCTACTTTTGACAAACAGGCTGAAGCTTCACCACCACGAACCCCTCTTCAGTTACCGGAGGATGTGTTTGAATCGTATGAATGATTAATCGAGGCTAAAGAGGGCCCTTCCGAACCTTTTAAGAAAACCTTTTGTCGCTGGCAAGGGGGTGAAGCAGCTGGCAAGGTGAGCAGGAATTCGAGGGCTGGGGTCTTGACTCCTCAGACAGGAACTCGTTTCATGCTGAGCACTGTTCTCCCAATTCGGCACCCATTCCCATCTTTCTCGAAAGCAGGCAGGGCCTTGTCTGGTGGGCTTGCGATTGATAGGCGGTTCCCACCTAGGGTGTCAAGTCCCCTCTGACCACTGGTGGGTTGGTAGGGTTGCCTGATCTAGCTTGGAAAACTCCTGAAGAATTCAAGATGGAGCCCGTGGAGGGAAGGTACCTCAGTTGGGAATGGTGCCATAGAATCCACCTTCCAATGCATCTATTTTCTCCAGGAGATCTGATCTTTGTAGTCTAGAGATTCTAAGAGATCCCCAGGTCCCACCTGGAGGCTGGCTTCTCTGTTCCCACCACTGGGGGAATGAGTACGGGCCAAGCCTCCCTGAGGCACAGGCCTCAAGCCAGGGATGGAAGTAAATATGGCTCTTTTGGTTCCTGGTAACTGGAGATGTGCCCTGACTGAAATGGCCCAGGCTAGCTCAGGCTCATCAGATCTCAGATGCTAAGCAGGGTCAGCCCTGGTTAGTACTTGGATGGGAGACCACCAGGGAAGTCCAGGGTCACTGTGCCGAGGCAGGCAATGGCAAACCACCTCTGTAAGTCCCAGAAGTCAGACCAGAACCAACGGGTTGAAATTAAATCGAAAGAGTTTTTGGCTAAACATTTGGAAGAACTTCCTGACAGAGCAGTTCCTCAGTGGTGAGCTCTCCTTCTTTGGAGGTTTTCAGACAGAGGCTAGATGGCCATCTGACGGCAATGCAGATTCTGTGAACTGAGGCAGATCATGAGAGGGAGGGCAGGAAAGGTTGCCTCAGTGCTTAGTTCTTGTGGCCCTTTCTTACAAGCCCAGGGAAATGTTGATCCCCACTTTGGGGTCAGGAAGCAATTTTTCTCCAGGCCATTTTTTTGTCATCTTGCAGGCATGGAACAGGGGTCACTGGGGGGAGGCATCTGTGAATTTCCTGCATTGTGCATGGGGCTGGACTCGATGACCCTGGAGGTCCCTTCCAACTCTCTGAATCTATGATTCTTGACTTGAAAACCCAGTGACTGCTCGCCGTAAGTCAGGTGCAACTTGATAGCACGTTCCACCACCGATGGAGAACCTGTCTTTTCGCAAGCCACATAGTGAGTTCTACTAGGTTAGAGTTCTGGACTGGGCCTAGGAGGTCCACAGTCATATCCCTGCTTGCCAAGACACTCCGTGGGTGATTTGGGGGTGTGGCTGTGTTTCAGCCTAATCTGTTTCACAGGGCTGTTACAAGAATAAAATGAGGAGAGAAGAGCTGGCATTACCTAGATATCTCCTGGGATTACAACTGGTCTCCAGACTACAGAGATCAGTTCCTCTGGAGAAAATGGGTGCTTTGGAGGGTGGACTCAATCACATTAAACCCCACTGAGATGCCCCCCTTCCTCTCCCACAAACCCTACCCTCCTCAAGCTCCACCCCCCAAATCACCAGGAATTTCTGATCCTGGACATGACAAAACTAGGAAGAGCCATAGATGTCCTCCTGACCTTCTTGAACATACACATCAACACACACATGAACTGCCTTATACTGAATCAAACCATTGGCCCATCAAGGTCATTATTGTCCAAACTCGACTTAAAGAGGCAGCAGCTCTCCAGGGTCCCAGGCTGAGGTCTTTTCCATCACTTGCTGCCTGGTCCTTTTAACTGGAGATGTCAAGGATGGAACCTGTGATCTTCTGCGTGTCAAGCTCATGCTCTATCAGAGATCCATGGACCCTCCCCTTCTTCTTGGAGGAAAGATGGAATAAAAAATGTGCTAGAAATGAGCAATAGAATAAGCATAGGTATGTACATATCTTTTCTCATGTCTTTCGGATTTCAAATATTGCCATTTTCAGTATTTGAAGCTCTCCCCTTTTTCCTTGCCATCAATTTTTTTTTCTGGTTGGCTCCCCCCCCACAGTTTAAACACCTTTTTATACCGTTTAGCATGCAAAAAGAAAATAGGAAAAATGTGTTATTTTTATTGGAGACAATGGTGTGAAGAAAGAGAAACTGGAAGACCAATAAAAATCCACAGGTAAATTTCTCACAAGGGAGAAGCAAAATAAAAATGGAGATGTTCAGACTGAACCCTGTAGCTTTTAAAATTGAGCCGCCTCCCTAAACGAGGGGTATGTGGAACCCCTTTTACTCTACTTTCATGTAGTTTTACAGATCATCTCCCCACACTCTTGGACATCCATGGAAAGTCTTATCGGGGTCTGAGATCTTTGCTTGTTCACATAACTTCCATACCCCCCACCCAAGATTTTGGGGGGTTTCCTCCAGAAAAAAAGATATCAGCAGGTTAACACTGGTGTGTTGACTAACAATGCACACCCCACTGAGAGGAATGTGATGCTGAAAGACATCTGCACTTGGATATACATTCCGTGCAATGGGATCCCCTGCTCCCCCCCACTTCCACTTAGCTTGCACAACTAGTTTAGTTGCCAATTTGATTCTTTTTCTTGATGGAAAGTAAATTGGATAGAATCAGATGTCAAGGAACTTGGTGTAAAATGGCCCACGCCGGCAGAAGAACACCATGCCATGGTGACCATAAAACTATCCATCCACTTCTGCCTATCTATTTTTATCAGGCCCTTCCACCAAGGAGATCAGAGCAGTATCTACATTTTCCTTCTCCATTTTGTAATAGAATAGAAAAGGAGAGTCAAACCCCTGACCAGTTGACTGAATCAAACCTCCTGAACACACCACTGTTGATTGGTGTTGACAGGAGACAACAACTCAAGACAGTATTTGGAAGGATGTGGAACGCGCCATCAAGTTGCGGCCAACGTAGGGCAACCCTGTAGGGTTTTCAAGGCAAGAGACAAACAGAGTTTGTGTTCAGACAGCTCTTTTGAGCTGCGCCAGGTATGAGTGCCTGGTGGATTTAAAGTGCACATCCAGATAACAACATCTGGCAATTGTGCCGCTTCCATGATCAGCTCATAGATCCCCGTTGGGGATCCGTACTCAAAAGATAGTGGTGAAAGTCCGGTCCTAAGCTGGCCAACAGGCCAATGGTGGACTTTCCCCTGCCTAGTTGTTCCACCAGCGCGCAATCAGCCTGTAGGAATGGTCTCCAGACCATCCCAAATGGCCGCCATTTTTAAAAAGTCTTTGCGATGCATGCATAACCGCTCAAACATGTGACGTCTGCAGAGTTCTGCTCAAACGATCCAAACAATTGAATGTTTCTGAAGGTCTTGTGATATTTATGCACTTTGTTAACTGAAATGGTACCTAGAGGAAGGTACCGCTGGCGGTGCTTTTACCATTTTAGTCTGTGCATGTGCGGATAAACAAGTAGATGGTGAGGCACATATGCGCATGTGCAAACAGGATTTTTTTAAAAAAAAACAACAACAGCCAATTGCACAGCTTCTTTAGGTGGATACCATCTAGACAATCCACCACGGAGTCCTGCATGGTAAAGTGATTCACAGGGGAGCTGTCTGGTTGTGCAATGCTGGATCAAAAAGATCTTGATCAAATTACAGCTGGGCCAATGGCAGGACTAGCTGCCCATCTGAACACACCCAGAGGTGGTTTGCCTTGGCCTTCCTCTGCGTAGCAACCCAGGACTTCCGTGGTGGTCTCCCATCTAAGTACTAATCAGGGCTGACCCTGCTTAGCTTCTGAGATCTCATGAGGTCAGGCTAGCCAGATAACTTACAAACCAATACATTTCATTGAGCTCAGGACTAAGCTACTGTCATGTTCAAGGGCAGAGCCTGGTGCTTGTACTCTGCCCAGGGTTTCCAGGATGCACAGATACTAGGATTGCCAGGTCTTACCTGGCTGCTGGGGGCGGGGGGCCCCTCTCTGTGCCTGGGACTTCTTGGCACGTGCACCACGAAGACATCACCTGGAAGTGACATCATCATGCAGGGCATGTTGGGGGGGGGGAATGCTCTAGCATTCTCAAAAAGCTAGAGCGTCCCCTGCGCTACATGCTCAGAAAATGACGTCACTTCCAAATGACATCATTGCACCAGGCATGTTGGTGCAGACGGGGCTCTTTGGGGGCAGGGCTCCCCCACCAGCTGGCTGAGCAATGGTGGATTGGGGCCCCAGAAAGCGGGTAAGCTCCCATCCCCATCGGCGGAATGGCAACCGTAACAAATACTACAGTAACAAGTAAAACAGAATACAAGAGCACGGTCTACTAACCAGTCCAGAGTCCGGGAGCTGAAGGTTCAGTCCAAAGCTCAGTGGAAAAAGAGGATCTGGAGTTAAGGTCCAGAGCTTGGAAGCCAGGGCAGGTTACAAGGTCTGGGTTTCTAGCTGGAAAAAGCAAGGACGGGTTAAACAGGACAGGGAGCAAGGCGGTAAGGCAAGGTAGCGCTCTATTTGTTGAGTGGGTCAGCCCACAGAGGGGGTGGTGAACACGTTGTGAGCAAAGTTGCTTCCATACCCAGCCTTGCTCAGCCTGTTCCTTTTAACTGCCTCCTTTTGCTGAATCATCCCAAAAGCCCAGTGTCTCTTCTTCCCAATGAATCCCTCAACCTCCAGGCGTGGGTCCTTGCTGCTTTCTATCAGCACCTCAGTCCTGCTCCTGTAAAGACTCCGCTCCAGGAATCAGCCTTGATCACTGCTGTGCCACTAGGCGAGCGTTCCATCTTCTCTCCAAAGCAAGTGCTCCTTCCTTCTTCTATGGCTCTACTGATTTAGGAGAACCCGGCAGAGACTGATGTTCTGGCCTCTGTGTCCTTTCTGTCATCTCCTGCCAGACTGAGCAGCCTGGCCATGGTTGGGAAGCGTTCTTGATGCTTCCCCCATTGGGTCTGTTTCTCAACCCAGCTCCTTGGGTGGGTGTTCCACCGGTACAAGGCCCAACTCCTCTGATTAGTCCTCCAAAGAGGAGGTGACAGCTGGCCGGCCCATGAAACCTACGTCAAAGCCAAAAGTAATTGGGGTGTGGCTCTGATATTTCACATGGTACTTGTATGGGCCATCCAGGTCAGAGCGAGGATAATTTGGTGCTGGTGGAAAGTGCCATCAGTCCGCAGTGGATTTATGGCACTCCCATAGGGTTTTTCAAGGCAAGAAATGAACCGATGAACATTGCCTGTTTGGTGTAGTGGTTAAGTGCACGGACTCTAATCCAGGAGAACCAGGTTTGATTCCCCACTCCTCCACTTGCACCTGTTGGATGACCTTGGGCAAGCCATAGCTCTGTACCAACTGTTCTCTCAAGGACAGTTGTCTCAGAGCTCTCTCAGCCCCACCTACCTCACACGGTGTCTGTTGTGGGGAGGGGAAGGGAAAGGAGTTTGTAAGCCGCTCTGAGACTCTAAGTGAGTGAAGGGCAGGATATAAATCCAATCTCTTCTTCCTCTTCTTCTTCTTTGCTTAGTGTCCCCAGACTTCCTAGGTGGTCTCCCATCCAGCCAGTTTGCTGTAGTGGTTAAGAGTGCAGACTCTAATCTGGGAGAACCAGGTGTGATTCCCCACTCCTCCACATACAGCCAGCTGGGTGGCCTTGGGTCAGCCACAGTTCTCTCAGAGCTGTTCTCTCAAGACCAGTTCTCTCAGAGCTCACTCAGCCCCACCGACCTTGCAGGGTGTCTATTGGGGAAGGAGAAGGAGATTGTAAGCCGCTCTGAGACTCCAAGTGAAGGGCAGGGTATAAATCCAATCTCTTCTCTTCTTCTCTTCTACTAACCAGGGCTGACCCTGCTTAGCTGCCAAGATCCAACAAGATCAGGCTAGTCTGGATCATCCATACAGCAGCTAGAGATTCACTGCTGTGCCAGCTGCAGGTGACATTCTGTGATATTCCTTCCTCCGAAGCTGAGAGTGTCACCTGGTTCAGCAATAAACTAGGGAGCATTCTAATCACTCAGAACGGCCATTTCTGTTGTTTGTAACATGTGGGGAGTAATTTAGTTTTAAAAGTACATATATATATATATATATCACTGTCAGAAACATCTGGCCTCCTGAAACATCTGGGCTTGCTGACTAATGCTTTTTTTGGCCTTGTTTAGACTCAGAACAGCTCTCAGGTAGGGCCCTAATTATTTCTCTTGTAAGAATTAGTACATCACAGCTGTTATTTGTGTGATTCCCATTCTCGGAGCCTGGCAAAAAGTACTGGCCTTTGTAAAGTTAGACCCTAAGCCTTCTGTAATTACAGACAGGTGCGTAAATTCTCAGTTCTGTTTTTCGTCCTCCCCCCCCACCCCACCCCATGTAACATGCAATACAAATGTAAACACACTGAGTCGCGTACTGAAGCCTGCAAGTGAAACGGGCTCATTTTGTACCCTCTGATGTTTTGCAGACGAAAGAGGGGATATTTCTACATGTGAACAGGTGAGGATCTGGGGGGAATCTGGTCGCCTAGCAGCACCGTGCTCTCGATGCACGCAGTCACCACTGTATATGGTGGAGCCGGCACTGCTGGACAGGCGAGGTATAAATGCAAAATAAATAAATAAATAAATAAAATAAAATGTGAGAATAGGGCAACACGTGAATTTTCCAGGATCAGTGTGCAGGATGATACATTTACTATCTCCGGTACCTGGCATTATGTTTTATAGCACACGTGGCCAGATCTGGCTCTCGTAACAAATGCGTTTGACACCTCTGCTCTAGATCTTGCTTACCCTTGATGGCCCGGGGTAGCCTGATCTTGGAAGCTGAGCAGGGTTAGCCCAGATTAGTGTTCCAGTGAGAGACCACCAAGGAAGTCCAGGGGCTGCTATGCAAAGTCAGGCACTGGCCAATCACCTCTGAACATTTCTTGCTTTGAAAATGCTATGCGGATGCCATAAGTGAGCTGCAACCTGACAGAGAAGAAGAAGAAGAAGAAGAAGAAGAAGAAGAAGAAGAATTACACTTGCCAAAAGAACCTCCACCCACCCACCCCCATTCCCACAAGTTATCAAAGAGGGGCTACAGCAGACAAGCCGCTTAGTGTTCCCTCTAAGCTGAGTTAGCGTGAGTCAACTCACAGTTTTTCCGCCTCTGGCTCACACATTTTTGTCCCCGCTCAGGAAGCATGACTCCAGAGCCAACTAACTTATACAGCAGCCAAATCGCTCGCTCACAACTTTAACGCGAGTAGCTCACAGAAAAGAATTTTTTGCTCACAAGACTCCACAGCTTAGAGGGAACAGCTGCAAAAAAATTTCTTCCATGTCATTTCTCCATTTTTTGCAGCTTGCAATCCAGCCTGCATTTTCCTATATTTTGAAAAGAATGATTGACAGGGATGGCTCCATTCACCTCTGAACCAACCATGTTGGGGGGGGGGGTTTACTTCCTCCCAAGGGAGGCAACGGGAGATTAACTAGCTCCGCGCCCATTACTCAACACATTCAGGGGCTCTAATTGCACCTTCGGTGCGTTTCCCTCTCTGTGGCAGGATCTGGCTTTTATGAACGGCAGTCACTTGAAGGTTCTGTGTCACAGGGGCTGCGGCACATGAATGCCGGCGCTCCAGTGAGTCATTCAGCCGTACTGAGCTGTCAAGAACGTTTCTCAGCCCAGGTGCAAAGCCTCCTCACCCATCATCATAACGACGAGAGGGGGATTTATTTTATTATTCCCCCCCCCAAAAAAAAGAAAGATATTTGTCAATGGAACAAGGAGAATTATCTGCTTCAGACAAGCGGATGAGCACAATTTGATGGAGAAATGGCTCCCAAAATTTCCGACTGATTTCTCAAGGAAGGACATGGGTTTTTTAAAAAAAGAAAAACTTTGGATCCATTTCCTGTGGGGGGGGGGGGTTTCCCCCTTGGCAAACAATTTGTTCCAAGGAAGGAACAGTCCCTTTCCCCCTCATTTTCCCCTCTTTGATTTGGAGGAGCTTTGAGCTTTGACTGCTTTCTTGTGTGTGTGTGTTAAGCAAAGTCAAGTTGCTCTCGACATGGTGACGCTAGGATTGAATGACCTTCAAAACATCCTATTGTTGACAGCCTTGTTCGGGTCTTGCAAACTGAGGGCCGGGGACCTCCTTAGTGAGAGCCAGCTTGGTGTAGTGGTTAAGAGAGGCAGACTCTAATTGGGAGAACCAGGTTTGATTCCCCACTCCTCCACATGAAGCCTGCTGGGTGACCTTGGGCCAGTCACAGTTCCCTCAGAACTCTTTCATCCCCACCTACCTCATAGGATGTCAGCTGTGGGAAGAAGGAGGGAAAGAGATTGTAGGCTGCTTTGAGATGCCTTAAAAGACAGAGAAAAGTGGAATATAAAAACCAACTACTACTACTACCAGGGGCATAGAGTTTTGGAAATCCCGGGGGGGGGGGCTCCTTAGCACATGCGCTTTGCGTGCGCACTCACTGGGACGACGTTCTTCCCCCCCTCCGGGAAACCGCCCTGCCTCCCCGGGCCCTTCCGAAGCCCGCTAGCCGCTGCTGCTGGTGCCTCTCTCTCCCCCCCCCCTGCCCCCCTTCCCTCTCCCTCTCCAGCAGCGGCCGCCGGGCCTTGGAAGGACCCAGCGGCAGGCGCTCCGTTTTCCCAGGGGTGGCTGAGCCCTCCCCAGGAAATTTCGGGGGTGGCTCAAGCCCTCGAGCCCCCCCGTACTCTACGCCTACTACTACTACTACTACTACTACTACTACTACTACTACTTTGTTTGCTTGAGGACACCCTAGCTTTGACTAAGATAACCACACAGGTGCTTTCTGGATCAAAACTGGAAGATGTTCTAATTCAGCAGCTGTGCATTTGGCATTTGGACTTTCATCTTTAGAGGCCTCACATCCATCTTTGTCTTGTGTCTATTGCTCTTGCTACTTAACTTTCCTTTTCTTGGTCCTGTACTGATTTCTTGGTTATCTTATTATAATATGTTATATTGTAACGTGTGTACCTCACACTGTTTGACCTCTGAAGAAGGTAGGGTTGCCGAGTGACATTATTTGCGGCGAGGGAGCAGTGGTCCCATTCCGGGACCATAGAGTTTTCAGGGTGATTGCTAGAGCATCGCCCGGTGACATGCCCAGCGTGATGATGTCACTTCCGGTCGACATCATCACGCCAGGCATGTTGGCCTGATCTGGCCACTTTGGGGGTGGGGTTCCCCCCGCCGGTCTGATCCGGACTGGCAGATTGGGGGCCCTTTTAGCGGGGGAACCTCCACCCTCCCAGGGGACCTGGCAGCCCTAGAAGAAGGCCCCCAATAGGGCTGAAACGTGCCAGGTCATGTGTATTCAGGCCACTTGAACTTTTCTACGAGGCTTTCATTGAGCCCTTATTTGTTTTTAACGACATTTCTAATAAATGCATGTATTTTTGTATATGTTTTAACTAGGTTTTTGATACTAGCTCTCGATTAGACTTCTTTCTTATCCTTGTGGTTCTTGATTCCAGTTTTTGGGTCAAGTTTGGTTCCCCCTCCCTGTGTCTCTGTGGGGATTTGAGCCTGTGCCATTACCATGGTCACTGCTCCCTTCTGTCGCAAGCCGAACTTCCAGATCCTTCCCTTCAATTGGATTCCTGCTCCCCCCGGGAATAAATTCATACATTCATTTAGTGAGGAATGATGAAGCAATATATGTATATAAAAAGGGTCAAAAAGAAAAGGGGAGATCATATTCAGCCCGGGAAACTAATCAATTAGCCAAAAGGGGTTAAGTAAGCAAGCCTCAAATTATGTACAGTTTTTAAAAAACTGAAAAGAATTTTAATTATCCATCAATTACAATAAAAAAATAAGCAATGGACCTCGCACGCCATAAAAAATTGCTCCACTCTACATGTGCACCTGGTCAAAAATATAATGAAAGAACAAAATTTGACCAACTGCATATGTATAGCGCAGCAATCGTTTTATGGTGCATGAGGTCAATTGGTTATTGTTTCAATGCAATTCATAGATAATGAAAACTCATCTCAGTGTTTTTTTTTAAAAAAAAATTGTATGTATTTTTAAGGTTTGCTTTCTGAACCCTTTTTGGCAATTCACAATAGACACGTATTTCACCCCTGTGCGTCTACAGAATGTATTCTAAACAACCTCTACAGTAGATTCAGGTGGGGTAGCCGTGTTGGTCTGAAGTAGCAGAACTAAGTCTGAGTCCAGTGGCACCTTTAAGACCAGCAAAGTTCTATTCAAGGTATATGCTTTCATGTGCATGCACACTTCTTCAGAGTGTGCACACAGGAAAGCTTATACCTTGAACAGAACTTTGTTGGTCTTAAAGGTGCCACTGGACTCAGACTTAGTTCAACCTCTACAGTAGTCATGGAATTCAAATGGACAACCAAATGGATTTACATTTGTTCTATCTGCTTTTCCCATTCAACCCTAGGGTCAGTCCTATTAATGGACCAGTGGCAGCTGAATCATTTCTAGGGAAGAATGTCCACCTCCCCCCCACCCCCCACAAAAAGACATATTTCTTGGGGGAAAACAATATGCCCATCTCACAATAAGTAAATGACAATCAATCATCCTTGTAATGCCTCCGGACAATTAGCCTCCAGGCCTGTCTAATTATTCCCATGAAATCTGAGTTGTCTCTCTTAGATTTCTGAAATAGGGTCTGATAGATCTCAAGTGACAAGCTAGTTTGGGTATGCTAACTAATCAAGTCTACCTGGGTGGGGAAATGGAAAAGAGAACAGTGGTGAAATGCGGATCTAATATCTAATTCACCTGACTTATTATTTTATATTGATTCTCCTGTAGCAATTCACCTGCTTCAATAATGCTCCAGCTCGAGCTGGTAGGCCAAGTAACAAAGCCCCCATCTCCTCCCCCAGAAGAAAAAGGTACAATCTTTGCCCTCTTGGCAAAAATAGAACCTGCATAATTTTTTCCCAGCAAAATGCACCAAATATTCAAAGTACTGGAGGTGGGGTGCGGGATAAAACAGTGCTTTGTGAAATGCTATTTTTTAAAGTCCATCTTCTATTTTATTTGATGCCATTTGCAACAGCAGGGAAATTAGTCCTGCAACCCGTATAAGTTCACTTTCACACAGAGAAATCAGCTATTTTAAGAGGGCGGAAATTGTTCCTTCCCCGAAATGCTTTCGTTATTAGAATGCTTTTCGGTCTTGTTTGGTGCCATTTTGACCCTAAGCTGCTGCTGGGATTTGAAGTCTTTTTTTTCCCCTAATTAGAGTTTCTTTTTTTTCCTTGCTGCATAACTAGGGTTGCCAGCTCTAGGTTGGGAAATTCCTGGAGATTTTGTGGTGGAGCCTGGGCAGGGCAGAGTTTGAGGAGGAGAGAACTGATCTCTAATATCTGGAGATCAGGTGTAATAGCGGAAGATCTCCAGGCCCCACCAGGAGGTTGGCAAAAACCCTGTGCAAAACTGAGATTGCTGAAACTAGCTAATCCAATGCTGCCCGGTGACTGTTATGACCTTGGGTCAGTCACAAGTTCTTTCCGAGCTGTTCTCTCAAAGGCAGTTCTCGAGAGAGTTCTCTCAGCCCCACCTACCTCACAGGGTGTCTGTTGTGGGGAGGGGAAGGGAAAGGAGATTGCAAGCCGCTCTGAGACTCCTTTGGGTAGTGAAGGGCAGGGTATAAATCCAATCTCTTCTTCTATGACTGCAGGCTCACATGACTAAGCACAAAGTCCACTCAGAATGAGAGTGTGGATTGGTCACAGCACTGGTGACCTTAGCCAGTCCTATCCAATTGGGGATCATGTAGCGAGTATGATGACATCACAAAATCACATTTCTTGTCTGGGAGACTAATGGCTAGGTTGGCAGTGGCAGCGGAAAGGTTGGATGGTGGTGGTGGTAGAAAGTGCTGTAAAGTCATGGCCGGCTTATGGTGACCCTGTAGAGTTTTCAAGACAGGAGACATTCACAGGTGGCTTGCCCTCACCTGCCAAGGGTGGCCAGTCTCCAGGTGACGGCTGGAGATCTCCTAGAACTACAACCGCTCTCCAGATTACAGAGATCAGTTATCCTGGGGGGAAAATGGCTACTATGCTAGGTGGATTCTAGGCTATCCCCAAATATCCAGGAGTTTCCCATCCTAGATGTGGCACCCCTGCCCCCCCCCCGCCCTGCTGGTGGCCAGGAGCCCCACTGCTGAACTTCCTGATGGTTCTGAGGAGAGAGAGCAGAAAGTAGGTTAGCTCCCTATTAAGGGTCAGGGCACTGAATTTCAGTGGCTCTGAGTTTAAAGAGCCAGTATACTGTCCTGTGTCTATACCACTATATACAGCTTGTTGAAACAAGGAGCCTGCTATGGAATTTTTGCATCATTTAATGTGCCATGTTAGTCAGGGGTCATTTCATAGAAAAAGAGGTGCAGGAGCTCATTAGCATAACTCATTAGCATAACTCATTAGCATATGCCACACCCCCTCACATACCAGAAGTGTGTCAGAAGACAACACCCACCCCTCAGGCTCCACTCCACAGGTGAGTGAAACTGACCTGCTCTTCCTCCATTCCCTTCCCCATCCAATACTCTGTGCAATAAAAATAAGCGTCAGGAACACACCCTCATTCTCTTCCTGCTCCCTTGAAACCACCAGGTTTCCAGTAGACTTGAGATACCCAGGACATGTGCACCACCCATCCCTTCCCCTTCCCCTCCCCACAACAAGACACCCTGTGAGGTAGGTGGGGCCGAGAGAGGTCTTTTGAGAACTGCTCATGAGAGAACTGCTCTGAGAGAACTTGTGACTGGCCCAAGGTCACACCAGCAGCTGCATGTGGAGGAGTGGGGAATCAAACCCGGTTCTCCCAGATTAGAGTCCAACTCCTGACCACTACACCAAACTGATGGGGTGGAAGCTGCTGAAGGGTTGGTGAAATTTTTCCAGTACTTATGTGCCATGTGCCCACATAAAAAATGGTATACTTAGAAAATTTATATGCCACCTTGAGCAAGTCTCTGGAAAAGCAGCACACAGTCATAAAAGGAACAATGATAAAATTATCACTATTAAAACAAAACATTAAAAACAATGAAGACCCTAGCAGGGCTTTCCCCGGGGCGCTGCGCCTCTGCACTGCTCGGGGAAGCCGAGGAGGGGGTGGGGCTTGGTCATGTGCCCGCCCCCTGGGCTCCTCACTCCCAGAGCTGCGCTCCTGTGCGCTCCCGCTCCAACGGACCCCTGATGTTAGTACTTATGCTTTGCTTCAGTTCTCTTTTTTGACTGCTGGTGGTCCTAGAGGCCTAACTCCTATTGCACAGTTCGTTTGTTGAATGTCCCATCTGTCGATTGTGTAGACTCGCTCTGTGTAATCCACCTGGACCCCAAGCAAGAAAGGTGGACTATGAATCATGTAAATAAATAAAGAGAAACATGGCTCTTCAATCAACAGAGTCCCAATTTTCAGCTTAAGAAGAAGAGATTGGATTTATACCCCGCCCTTCACTACCTGAAGGAGTCCCAGAGCGGCTTACCATCTCCTTTCCCTTCCCCGCCCCACAACAGACACCCTATGAGGTAGGTGGGCCTGGGAGAGCTCTTTCAAGAACCACCTTTGAGAGAACAGCTCAGAAAGAACTTGTAACTGACCCAAGGTCATGCCAGCAGCTGCATAGGGAGGAGTGGGGAATCAAACCCGGTTCTCCCAGATTAGAGTCCGCGCTCTTAACCACTACACCAAACTGGCTTAAGGATGTTCTGTGCTGATTGCTTATTGTGTTCTTATGAGGGAGGCATAGTGGTAAATTCAGGACCGAAAAGGGGGAGAGGGAAAACAGCATTTCAGGGTGTGATGGAAAAGCCTCTTCTCTGTAGTCTGCAGAATGCACACCAAGATGGTAGCTAAGATCGCCAGCATGGCCTGGACCCTCATGAAATGGAGAGAAAACTGGAGAGGGGAAGCATTTTTCTTGTTTACAGTCCCTGCGAAATGTCAACTGTCCGAAAAATCTTGCTGTGGGAGGGTGTTTTGATGGTACTATTTATAAATGAGAAGCATATGATGGCCCTGCCTGCTCAAACGTTACAGAATAATCACTGCCAGCACCTCCCGGTACCGGCGACAGGCACAGATGCGTGCAGATATCGAATCCAGGCCAAGGGGAAAAAGCCCCCTTGTTGTGCAGGGAGGGCGAGATGATCATATGCTCAGGAACTCACAGAGACCCTCATTCAGCCATGCTCAGCGGGAGCCGCCACCTGTGGACACGGCTGGTGGCACACAGGAAAAAAGCGGGTACGTCTCCGACAGAGCAGATGTCCTTTGCCACCACCGCAAATTACAGCCTCCTCCTCCTTGGAATGCCACCCGGAGTTTGCTTTCTGACACTGGGCTGTTCACCGTAATGCCTTGGAAAGAAATGCAAGTGTAAGGTGATGCTTACAAAAAAAAAAAAATCTCAGCTTCAAGTACAGGCTAATGGGGTCCAGACTTGCTGAGACTGAGAGCGGAAAAGATGTCAGGGTTGTAGTGGGTAGCTCAATGAAAGTGTCGACCCAGTGTGCTGCAGCGGTGAAAAAGGCAAACTCTGTGTTAGGGGTTATTAGGAAAGGGACTGAGGATAAAATGACCAATGTTGTCATGCCCCTGTATAGATCTATGGTGCAGCCTCATTTGGAATACAGTTCTGGTCACTGTATCTCAAAAAGGACATTGCGGAGCTTGGAAAAGTACTGAGGAGAGCAACCAAGATGAGGGCTGGAGAGTCCGTGACTTTTAATTTGAGAAAAGAGATGACTAAGGGGGGGGGGGGGGAGACATGATAGAGGTTTATAGAATTATGCATGGGTTGGAGAGAGACATTTTTCCTCCTCTCCCAAAATACCTGAACTCGAGGGCATCCAAGAAAGATGATGGGCAGTAGTTTCAGGATGGACAAAAGGAAATACTACTTTACACCGAGAGTGATTAAAATGCAGAATTTCTGCTAGAGGATGTAGTGATGTCTTTAAAAGGGGATTATATAGATTCATGGAGGATAAGTCTATCAGTGGCTACTGGCCATGGGGACTGAGGGGAACCTCCACATTCAGGGGCATTAAGCCTCTGAATCCCAGAGCCAGGAGGCAACATGAGGGGAAGGCCTCAGCCTCTCTGCCCTGTTGTTGGCCCTCCAGAGGAACTGGCTGGCCACTGTGTAAGACAGGATGCTGGACTAGATGGACCAGGGGTCCGTTGGAGCGGGAGCGCACAGGAGCGCAGCTCCGGGAGTGAGGAGCCCAGGGGGCGGGCACATGACCAAGCCCCGCCCCCTCCTCGGCTTCCCCGAGCAGTGCAGAGGTGCAGCACCCTGGGGAAAGCCCTGCTAGGGTCTTTATTGTTTTTAATGTTTTGTTTTAATATTGATAATTTTATCATTGTTCCTTTTATGACTGTGTGCTGCTTTTCCAGAGACTTGTTCAAGGTGGCATATAAATTTTCTAAGTATACCATTTTTTATCTGGCCACATGGCACATAAGTACTGGAGAAATTTCACCAACCCTTCAGCAGCTTCCACCCCATCAGTTTGGTGTAGTGGTCAGGAGTTGGACTCTGATCTGGGAGAAGCGGGTTTGATTCCCCACTCCTCCACATGCAGCTGCTGGTGTGACCTTGGGCCAGTCACAAGTTCTCTCAGAGCTGTTCTCTCATGAGCAGTTCTCAAAAGACCTCTCTCAGCCCCACCTACCTCACAGAGTGTCTTGTTGTGGGGAGGGGAAGGGGAAGGGATGGGTGGTGCACATGTCCTGGGTATCTCAAGTCTACTTGAAACCTGGTGGTTTCAAGGGAGCAGGAAGAGAATGAGGGTGTGTTCTTTACGCTTATTTTTATTGCACAAAGTATTGGATGGGGAAGGGAATGGAGGAAGAGCAGGTCAGTTTCACTCACCTGTGGAGTGGAGCCTGAGGGGCAGGTGTTGCCTTCTGACACACTTCCGGCATGTTAGGGGGTGTGGCATATGCAAATGAGTTATGCAAATGAGTTATGCTAATGAGCCCCTGCACCTCTTTTTCTACGAAATGACCCTTGAGATGGACTATTGGTCTGATCCAGCAGGGCTCTTCTGATGTTCTTAAATCCCATTTGCTTCAGTGACATTTACATTCAGCTGAAAGGGTTTGGAAGCTGAGCCTTAATCTGACAAGGAGATGGTTTTTCAAAATTAAAAAAGAAGAGGGATAGTCTAAAAAAACAGTCCTTTTTGTTTCACTGACCACTGGCTTTGCTTCACAAACCATTCTTACTCAAAAGTAGCATACTTAAAACCTTTCGCGCACACTGAACAATGCACTTCCAGTCCACTTTCAATGCACTTTGCTATTGGGTTTTACAGTGTGAAATGGTAAAATCCACTTGCAAAAGACTACAAAAGTGCATTGGCAGTGGATTCATTGTGTTGCAAGTGCCAGTCTGGGCCCGTTTACTGAACACAACCTTTGTTTCACAAGCTCCGTACAAGGCACCAGGGAATGTTTGCCAACCTCTCGGTGAGGCCTGGAGATCTCACAGGCCCAGAGTTGATCTCCAGTCTATAGAGAACAGTTCCTTTGAATAAAATGACTGCTTTGGAGGGTGGACCCTATGCCATTACCGCCCTCTGAGGCCCCTCCCCTCCCCAAACCCCACCCTCCCTGGGCTGCACTCCCAAAATCCCCAGCAATTTCCTTGTACACCTAGGGGTCTTGAAAGAGCCATGAGATCCAGGAAGCTCCCTCAGAGTTATGGTTGCCAACCTCAATTACAAGGTGAAGTCATAGAACAAAGTTTGCGCACAGAATCAAACAGAAGAAAACAAAGCTGGCACACGAAAGCACATACCTGGAATAAGACTTTGTTGGTCTTAAAGGTGCCCCTGGACTCAAACTTTGTTCTGCTGCTTCAGACCAACATGGCTGCCCCCCCCCCGGATCTATCTTTGTGCAATGCGAAGTCACAGCACATTGCTGAAGAACCACACTTGCATTTACTTTTTGGTTTACAGATGAAACAGATCTAAAATTATCTAGCAGTCTAATTAATCCAAATGGCGGCAGTAGCTGCCCTCGTGTGAGTGATCCCAATATTCTCAGCCCCCCCCCCCCCAAGAAGGCAATGCCACCTCTTTTCTAGGCACTTCCAGCCTTTCCTCTGAAGGGAATCATCAAGTTGATCAGCCACATGTCCCAACCAACAGGTCTGGGAACAGGGTTGCCAACTCTGCTTTGGGAAATTTCTGGAGATTTGGAGGTAGATCCTGCGGAGGGTGAAGTCTGGGGAGAGAAGAGACCTCACTAGGGTGTAAGTGAGCCCAGTTTGGTGTAGTGGTTAAGTGCGTGGACTCTAATCTGGGAGAACCAGGTTTGATACCCCACTCCTCCACTTGCACCTGCTGGATGACCTTAGGCAAGCTGTAGTTCTGTCAGAGGGGTTCTTGAAAAAGGGTAGTTTCTGTCAGAGCTCCCTCAGCCCCACCTACCTCACAGGGTGTCTATTGTAAGGAGGGGAAGGAGTTTGTAAGGCGCTCTTAAGACTCCGAGTGAAGGGCGGGGTATAAATCCAATATCTTCTTCTTCTTCTTCTAATGCCATAGAGTCTGCCCTCCAGCACAACCATTTCCTCCAGGGGTTTTAACACACTTGGTTGTACTCTTTATAATATTTATAGTGCAGATTTCTTAACCATCATCTTTATGTAAAGTACACGCCATAAACATAGATAAAGCCAGCAGATAAAGCTGTGAGTACAGGGGAACCTGATCTTTGCTGTCTGAAGATCTGTTCTAATTCTGGGAGTTCTCCAGGCCCCACCTGGAGGTTGGCATTCCCTTCTAGGAAGCTCAGAGCCCTGCAAGGTGTACTGCCAGACCTGAACTATGGGCCGGGGCCATAACATCCATGAGCAAAAGGAAGAAAATGAACCCCATGATTTTTGGTTGACGCCAGACTGTGCCAATTGGGGGGCACTTGGAAGATTGGAGACAACTAGGGTTGCCAGCTTGGGCTGGGAAATATCTGAGCATTTGGGGAATGGGGAATGGGGCCTAGGGAGGGTGGGGTTTGGGGAGGGGAGAGACGTCAGCAGGGTATAATGCCATAGACCCCCCCCCCCTCCAAAGCAGCCCTTTTCTCCAGGGGAAAACCGATCTTGGTGGTCAATGCTCCCTCTAAGCTGTGGAGGCTTATGAGCAAAAATTCTGCTTTGCGAGCTGCTGGCATTAAAGTCGTGAGCGAGGAATTTGGCCGCTGCACAAATTTAGTTTGCTCTGGAGCCATCCTTCCTGAGCGAAGACAAAAATGTGTGAGCCAGAAGCTAAAAAACTGTGAGCTAGCTCACACTAACTCAGCTTAGAGGGAACACCGGTTGTAATAGCGGGAGACCTCCAGGTGCCGCTTGGAGCTTGGCAACCCTTGAAACAAACCAGGTTCCCACCGACCACAGGCATTGTGATTGTTTCTTCTTTCGCATGTAAACCGCACCTAAGGAAGGAGAAGAAAAACCTCTGCTTGTTCAGTCGCTTCTGATCTTTAGTACGGCAAAGACCTCCCACCTGAGGCCGATGAGTCATTTTGGAAGGATTAAGCCCTCAAAATGTAATCTCCAAATGAAGGACGAGGGACTGCGCTTGGAAAAGATGTCCCCCTCCGCTGCTCCTCTTTCAAAAGAGAGAGAGAGAGAGAGAGAGAACTTTCTCTGGCAGCGGAGCTGTGCCCCAGATTCCCCACATTGCAGCGGGATTTGAGGATTGTTGATTGGAGAAGCCCAGGGCAGCTGCCGCTCCTGGGCGGCTCGTTAACGTTGCTTCCCCCTGCCAGGCCTGGAGTCCCCCACCGGCCTGTGTCACTGCTGTCGCCAGCACCCTGGCTGCGTGTGTGCGCTCTCCAGCCTCCCTGGCTCCTCGTTTCTGCACGCTTCACTTTCCCGGGCCACTCCGAGTTGGCGTCATCCATCCGGCCACAGCTTGCAAAGTTTGCCATGTGCACTGACCCCGCGCTGACCCCCAACCATGATACAAACTATGGGATTGTAATTAATCTCTAATTACCCACAATACCTCTCTGTGTCCTCACCAGGCTGCCCCAGGCTGGGGTCTTTCCCGGACCACTGCCACGTTGCCAAGAGTGCCTGCAAGGCTGCGTGCAACTGAAAACGGAGAGTCTGGGAAACGTTCGGACAATCCAGTTGTTCTCCCAGCGGCACTGCCATTGTGGAAGTTCACCTGATGTACGGATCTCTTTCACCACAGTCACTTGGTTGTCTGTACCAGCCTGGGAAGTGGCGATGAAGATTCTGCTATGTGTGTTATGAGGGGAAGAAATATGGTGTAAATAATCCTCCAGGATGGCGCCCCAGAGGATGAAGGCCTCTGGTGCGCAATTAGGGTTGCCAGCTCCAGGTTGGGAAATTCCAGGAGATTTGGGGAGTGGAGCCTAGGGAGAGCAAGGTTTGGGGAGAGCAGGGACCTCAGGGGGGCCTGGTGCCATAGAGTCCACCCTCCAAAGCAGCCATTTTCTCCAGGGAAACTGATTTCTGCCATCTGGAGATTAATTGTAATTCTGGGAGATCTCCACGACCCACCTGGAGGTTGGCAAAATTGTATGCAATGATGCACTTGCACAACCACCATATTATCAGCATTAAACAGTTCTCTCTTTTGTCTAAAGAACAACAACAATCTCGGCCACTGCATGCTGGAGCCATTCACATGATCATGTCATTTTGTATTCAAAATTTTACACAGTTGTTTAGCCTTGTTTCCTTCAGACTTTCATGAATTAGGCTCTGACAGGATTTCCTGGATTTAATTCTAACCTGCCCAAGCTGGCCAGGAACCCCAGCAACCCGTGGGGGGACGGAGTGGGAACTTACCAGGAGCAAAGAGAGGCCTAGGCCTGGACTGGCATTAAAGAAGTGACGTCACTGGCAATGTGGAGACACTCAGTATTTGGGCAAAAACTCT
Source organism: Lepidodactylus listeri (assembly GCA_029233225.1). Taxonomy (NCBI): domain Eukaryota; kingdom Metazoa; phylum Chordata; class Lepidosauria; order Squamata; family Gekkonidae; genus Lepidodactylus; species Lepidodactylus listeri. Next base: position 13,996,528 of record JARCFY010000005.1, on the reverse strand, counting down.
GTGACGGAAGCCATTTTTACCTTAGAGTTTTTACCCAAATACCAGATCGTCCCTGTGCTGCTGACAACGTGATGACATCACTTCCGGTGTTTGCTGGAAGTGACATCGTTGCAATACCAAGGAGGCAGGCTTGGGCCTCCTTTCATGGCCGGTAAGTCCTCTGCAGCCAGCTGATTGGTGCTGGATGGGAGGCCACAGCGTGAGGGATCTCTTGCCCCTGGCAGGGGCCTGGCAAACCTACCTGCTGCCCATCAAACCAGCATTCTGACTGTGAACGTACAAATATGCCATTAGCAGTACCATCATATACAGATATGCTCCAGTCTGATGATCCCATGGACACCTGCTGGTTTAGATGGGAGTAACCCTGCATAGGATTGCACTTTAAGGTTCCACCTGCAAACACACTTACTTCTGAGTAAACTCGCATAAGATTGCACTGCATACGTGATTTTTTTGTTCTCCAGTACACACACTCACCTATCCCAGAATTCTTTCTCTGTCTCTCCCTGCACATACGATGCAAACAGACAACCACTTCCTCCCCGACCAATGATAACTTCTGCACTTCAGCTAATAATGGAAATCCCAGGGAGGTATGTTGTCTGAAAGGCTGCAAGAGGCAATGAACAATAAGCACAGAATCTTTGGTTAAGCTGCAAAAATGTGACTTCACAGTGACGAAGGAGACCGACATTTATTTATGTATTTCATTTATACCTGGCCTGTCTCCTCACTGGGCCGCTTACATTGTCCACCTCTCCTCCATTTTAATCTCACAACAACCCTGCGAAGTAAGTTAGGTGAGAGAATGTGACTGGACCAGGGTCACCCCCATGACAGAATGGGGATTCAAACCAGGGAGTCCCAAATTCTAATCCGATACTCTAACCTCTATACCATACTGGCTATTTGACACCATCTGTTTCTACTGGATTTCCACCAGTCGGTGACTATAAAATTTGCCCTTCCTTATCGTTGGGTCGCATAGCCTGGCAACCAGCTGAAGACCAGGGAGTGTGGACACAGGGGTGGCCATCAGTGATGGTGGAATGTCACTTTTGGGGAAGACCTGGAAGTGACATCATGCTTCTTAAGGTATCGCCAGAAACTCTATGATAAAGCGATAGAGTTTCTAGCAATTCCTAGAGAGGTGTGAGGTCGCTTCCAGGTTTTGCATGGAAGTGACATCACACCTTCGGCCTGATGTCCATTTTTAGATTTTTCTCCAGCTGTAGCTCCACGCGGCAGCGGGAAACAGGATCTGGCAACTCTGCTATGGTGTAACTGCTTGTCTGAACGTAACCTGCACAGTTATCAAGAGCTCTAACATTCAGTGCAATAAAAGGCTTTGTGGCATTAAACTGCAAAGTTGCACTTGACTTTGATATGCTAGCTGATGGTCAAGCAGAAACACCCTCGGTATGAGGGGCACGCTACAGTACATGGTGAAGCTTCAGTTTTTGGCATTTTCTTTAGAAACCATACTGTCCAACGCTGGTAGCAATGAAGCCTCATAAAAAGAGGGGCGGAGCTGCTTTGACAGTGTAGAAAGTTCATAAACGCTCTTAAGTGCTCAGTGAACAAAGCTGTCAACTTCCGTGAGGGAAGGGAAGCTGTCAGTTAGGCTGGGACTGATCCGTCACACAGGATTCAGGGACAAGAAGCACCTGTTTGGCACGGGCCAAAGGCTGGGAAGAGGCAAGGAACTAAAGAAGCAGTGAGCCCACAGGTAATACACGAGAAAGAAAGGTGCAAAGTTGGCACTGGACTGAGAAAGGGCGGCAGAACAGAGAAGCTGGGGTGGGATTGTGCTAATGAGAGAGGCGGCTGTGAAGAATTCTCACAGTGCTTAAGTTCCAGATTCAGAGGTGCTGGCCAAGGTACATGATGGTTAAAAGAAGCAGGAAGTAATGTGCACAGGTCTGAGGAGAAGAGACCTGAGGGAACAGTGGATGGCAGAAGAAGAAGAAGAAGAAGAAGAAAGGAGATTAGATTTATACCCCACCCTTTACTACCCAAAGGAGTCTCAGAGAGGTTTACAATCCCTTCCCCTCCCCGCAACAGACACCCTGTGAGGTCGGTGGGACTGAGAGAGCTCTCTCAAGAACTGCCCTTGAGAGAACAGCTCTGAAAGAACTTATGACTGACTCAAGGTCACACCAGCAGCTGCCTGTGGAGAAGTGGGGAATCAAACCCTGTCCTCCCAAATTACAGTCCACTACACCGAACTGTCTCCCTTCCAAACTGGAGGTGAAAGGAAGGGGGAGCTGAGGAGAAAGTAGGACAGGCCCCTTCCTAGAGGCAGCCTCCCAGTATTACTGTGCTACAGATCAGATCTCTGCTGAAATGTGTGCATAAAGTGCTGTGAAGTCGCCGCCAACTTATGGTGACCCCACAGGTTTTCAAGGCGGAGATGGTCAGAGGTGGATTGCCACTGCCTGCCTCTGCATAGCAACCCTGGACTTCCTTGGTGGTCTCCCATCCAAATACTAACCAGGGCTGACCTGGTCCGGCTTCCGAGATCTGACAAGACTGGGCCAGTCTAAGCCATCCAGGCCAGGGCTTCTGCCAGATGCTCTCAGTCTTGTAAAAAACTGCAACTCCTCTCTTTTTCTGGCACCTGCATGCCAGCACACATGCAAAACACCATTGCCCACTAGTGGGAGGGTCCGTAGCAGGGGGGTAAAGTGCTTCATTCACCTGCAGGAAGTCTCTGGCAGAATCCCTGGGGGACTCCCATAAAAGGCATCTCAGGTTGCAGGGCAGCCAAAGACACCTGTCTGGCACTGTAACAGAAAAGAATGGGTTGGTCAGCATCCCATACTGGATAAGGAGGGACCAGTGCTCTGACTGGGTAACTCCACGTCACCCTGAACAAAGTTTGAGTCCAGTGGCATCTTTAAGACCAACAAAGATATAAACTTTTATGTGTATGCACACTTCTTCAGATACAGTGAAACTAGGGTTGCCCAGTCTTCAAAACTCACTGGCGGGGGGGAGTCCTCCTCTGGCTGGGAGTTTCTCCTGGCGCGCGCGCAAAGCGCGCATGCCCAGCGACATCACCGGAAGTGACGTCAGCACGTTGGGGGCATTGCCAGAGCATCGCCCTGGCAACGCCCCCAACGTGCTGACGTCACTTCCGGTGACATCATTACATCGTCCTCGCTGGACGACGTCGGGGGTGGGGTTCCCCCCGCCGGCCAAATGCTGGCCGGCGGATCGGGAACCCCTTTAGCGGGGGATCCCCCGCCCCCCGGGCTGACTTGGCAGCCCTAAGTGAAACAATACTTCCCCAGCTATTATATATAGGTAGAGAAGGGGGGGTAGAAGAGAAGAGGAAGAGATTGGATTCATGCCCCCACGCTTCACTACCTGAAGGAGTCTCAGAGCAGCTTACAGTCTCCTTCCCCTTCCCCTCCCCACAACAGATACCCAGTGTGGTAGGTGGAGCTGAGAGAGCTCTTTCAAGGACTGCCCTTGAGAGAACAGCTCTGAAAGAACTTGTAACTGACCTAAGGTCAGACCAGCAGCTGCATGTGGAGGAGCGAGGAATCGAACTCAGTTCTCCCAGATTAGAGTATGCACCCCTAACCACCACACCAAACCAGTTCCCACACCAAACTGCCTCCCACAGAGTGCCCTAGAGTCCACCTTCCAAAGCAGCCAGTTTCTCCAGGTAATCTGATCTCTGTCACCTGCAGATCAGTTGTAATCTTGAGAGATTTCCAGGCTATGCCTGAAGTATAGCAACTCTACTACCCAGCCAGAAAATACTCAGGATTAAAGCCCATGCCTGTCAGTCTGAGCCATATGGAGGAAGGGCAGGATACAAAGGCAATGAGTGGCTGGTTTTTCACCTTCAGTTACCTGGCCAAAAGACTGTTGGGTTGGGTGGGGACCAGAGATGGGCAGCTCCATCAAGTTGTGTCTGCAGCGGTTACTGTGGGGACTCTTTTGTTCGTCAATGGAGCACGATAATCTCACTGGCCCTGGGAAACCTGTCTGACTTCTTATCAGTTTGGTTTGTTTGTGTGGCATTTGCCATCCTCACAGCTGAACTTGACATTCTCAAGTGCTGGCATCGCTCATTGAGCTGATCTGGTTATTTTGCAGTTGGCGTGAAGCTCTTGTGCCCCTTGACTTTATTTATTTACTTAATTTATACCCTTCCTTTCTCCCCACTGGAGAGACCCAAAGTGACTTACATTGCCTTCAGCTCATCTGCTTTGTCCTCTCTACAACCCTGTGAGGTAGGTTAGACTGAGAGAGTGTGGCTGACACATATATCTCCCCCCCCACTAAAAAATAAAATTAAAAAACTCTCCACCAGCATGGAGTTAGTTCAACACGTGGATCCTGAAAATTGTGTTTAGAAGTGGGTCCCATGTTAAAAAGTCTGAGAACCCTTGAGTTAGACCCGACATCTCCAGAGGGTTGGATCCTTGTTGCCTGTAGCTCTTGTCTCCTGTTTTACAAGCATGTGGTAAACAACAGACAACCATCGGCATAACAAAGGAGTGACTGGACAACTGAACATGACTTACTCCCTGAACCCTGAACAGTAGCGTTAATATTGTTGTCTTTTTCTTTCTGTCAAAGTTCGTCTTTATGTCAAACATGTCCGACAGCCACCATTTCACCCCTCAGCCAAAAAGAACCTGCTCAGTCATTAAAAGATGGCGCTCGAACTATCAGTGTTCGAGTCAAAACTAACGAGTGTTCAAAATTTGTTTACAGCTCTCTCGTGTACCTCAGCCTTTCCTCATGGAGAAAAGGCACCAACCTCGTGGTGATTTTTACTGCCCTTTTATGTCCCTTTAACTCCTTTAAGAGATACAGAAGCTTATTTACAAGTAATTTCAAGAGGGTAGCTGTTTTGGTCTGCAGTTGAAGAACTAACAATATAAGGATATAAAAAGAGCCCTTCTGGATCCGACCAGTGGTCCATCTAGTGCAACATCCTGTCTCACACAGTAGCCAAGCAGTTCCTCTGGCGGGCCAACAACAGGGCACAGAGGCCGAGGCCTTCCCCTAATGTTGCCTCCTGGCTCTGGGACTCAGAGGCTTAGTGCCTCTGAATATTGAGGTTCCCCTCAGTTTCCATTGCTAGTAGCCATTGATAGACATCCTCTATGAGATTAGATTTAAGTCTGGTGGCACTTTAGAGACCAAAAAGATTTTCAGGGTAGAAGAAAAAGAAGAGATTGGATTTATACCCTGCCCTTCACTCAGAGCGGCTTACAATCTCCTTCCCTTCCCAGTTTGGTATAGTGGTTAAGTGCGTGGACTCTAATCTGGGAGAACCGGGTTTGATTCCCCACTCCTCCACTTGCACCTGCTGGATGACCTTGGGCAAGCCATAGCTCTGTACCAGCTGTTCCCTCAAGGACAGCTTGGGAAAAATCTCTCTTAGCCCCACCTACCTCACAGGGTGTCTGTTGTGGGGAGGGGAAGGGAAAAGGAGTTTGTAAGCCGCTCTGAGACTCCCTTGGGGAGTGGAGGGCGGGGTATAAATCCAATTTCTTCTTCTTCTTCTTCCCCTCCCCACAACAGACGCCCTGTGAGGTAGGTGGGGCTGAGAGAGCTCTGACAGAAACTGCTCTTTTTCAAGAACAGCTGTGCCAGAACTACGGCTTGCCCAAGGTCATCCAGCAGGTGCAAGTGGAGGAGTGGGGAATCAAACCTGGTTCTCCCAGATTAGAGTCCGCACACTTAACCACTACACCAAACGTTTAAGACTCAAATCTCCTGAGGGACTCAAATCTAAGCATTCATAATATTTCAGCCACAATGATTTTAGTAATGATTTTACTTCTCACAGGTGACTGAATTCAGATATTCACACTAGTGTGATCGACTGAACTTTACCTATGAGGTAAAGAATTTTCCATGAGGAGATGAGATCCTGGCTGGTCTCTACAGGGATTTTCCTATGACCAGGGGGGGGGGGGGGGGGGGGAGAGAAGCTGAAGCATATTTTTCACCTTGGCAGAGAAGAGGTTAAAACTGAACAGGCAGGGAAAGTGGAAAGCAGCAGAGAGCAAACAAAAAAAGCCATCTTGATGGAGACAGGTGTGCTAGTTAGAAGGGGCTGATGCTGAGAGCGCAAAACAGCAGGCCTCAATCTTCGAGAGACCAAAGGAACCTACAAAGGTTTGCCAGGAGGGTGGCTGGTGGATTCACATGGAGCAGGGATCTCTTATTAAGGATGAAGGTGAAGGGGTGCGTGTGGAACAACACGCGCTACCTGAGGGTTATCGTTCAGCTGCTGTCAAAGGGAAAAGGTGTTTTATTTTTTCCTCTAGGGCTTTATTTTTGGTGGGGGGAGATACCAGATGTCCCATAATCATACCCTTCTCCCCCGGACAGCGTCCCAAAGCTTGCAGTTCTTACGTGGCAGGGCCATTGGTTTCTTTTTAAGGCAACAGTACCCTTGCAAACAAACGGGCCAAGCCACTGGGGCAACAGTTGAGACTTTCTTCTCTGTTTCTGTCTTCTGCCACCAGGCCAACCAGCGTCTGGCAAGGTCAGGCAGTGGCCTAGGGCAGGAAGGACCAATGGGGGCACTAGTGGCTGCCTGGCGATCGATCCTCTGGTGCTTGGGAATCAGTAGGGAGGACAGAAGGGGATGCGTAAGCGGCACTCTTTCTTGCTGGAGGTTGTGACATTGCAAAGCCATTGCTTAGGGCTAAGGGTGAGCCCTGTATTTTCCCAAGCTCAAAACCCCTTTTAAATCATTCATTGGGGGTTCCATGTAACTGTCATGGACGACAACGGTGCCGGGCCTCCTGCCTGAGTTGGCAGCGCAGCCGGAGTCACCACCATCAGCAGAGCTGGCAGCGGGCCCCTCTGACTCCTCGGGGGCTGACAGCTTGCCGCTGCCAGGGCCCGAGTCAGTAACCCCCGCCCCTGGTCCTGCAGCAGCTGATGAGGCACAGGTGCAAACGGAAAGCCCACCTGATTCACCTCTGTGGGTGGCTCGGCTGAGGAAGCGGCTCCACAGGGCCTTAGCAACCCACCATCAAGATGCCTCCTGGCAGGGAAATCGAGCGCTGAGCCCTGATTACTAACAGGAGCAGCGCCACCCCTCAGGGAAGCACAGCTGGAGGCCTATATAGCTCCCGCTTGGGAGGGACTCTCCGTGGAAGCAACAAGTCACATCCATGCTGGCCTCGCATCCACCCTCGGCTCCTGCTCTCGAACCTCGCTTCTGTTCGGATTTCTGGCTTCCTGACCTTCTGCTTCGAACAACCACTCTCTTGAACTCTCGAGTTGGCTCCTGTTCTGGCTTTCCTGCCTTCCCGACACCTGCTTCGGACGACCACTCTCGCAGACTTGTGACTCAGCTCCTGCTCTGTCTCTCCAGGACCGGACCGGACTCCTGCTTTTCAAGCCAGCCCAGCCTGTGACAGTACCCCCCCCCCCTTCCAGCAAGAAGACAGAAAATTAGCCTTGCTGTCGTTGAACTTCAGGCAGTACTTACTAGGATAGATAAATGTGGCCCTCCCTTTGCAAAAGAAGGTCAGCTCGATTCTGAGAGATTCTGAATTAGGATTGCCAGCCAAGGGTAAGCCATGGAAGACTGGGATGGGTGTGTGCGAAGACTTACCTAAACAGCAGCACCTGTGACACTGCTTCCAACTGTGTATGGTAAAAACCATGGTGTTTTACAGAAATCCTAGAGCATCCTAGGACACAGTGACCTCACTTCTGATTATGCAGCCAGAAATGACATCACGATGTTGAGGGACGCCATTTTGCTCACCCCATTATTCCTCCACTGTGCTATGGGGGGAGGGGGACAAGTCAGAGAGTGGGAGAACAACCTGGCCACTCTACTCAGGATACATTCATTGTCTTGTGTTTAGCCAGCTGGGCAGACAACTACTGGGTTCCAAGGGCTGATTTACAGTGAAGAAAGCACCTGAGCCCCTTTTGTGTCTGGTTGATCATCTTGGAGTTCTATGCTTAGAACTCGGTCTCCAGGCAGGCACGCATCTTCAACTCCTTGGGCCATTCAGTTCAGTCTACCTCATCGGGTTCTTGTGAGGATAAAATGAGGAAAGGAGAACCATGTATGCTGCACCTAGTTTCCTCAGAGGGAAGGATAGGATTAAAATGTGAAGAAGAAGAGATTGGATTTATACCCCGCCCTCCACTCCCCAAGGGAGTCTCAGAGCGGCTTACAAACTCCTTTCCCTCCCCCTCCCCACAACAGACACCCTGTGAGGTAGGTGGGGCTGAGAGAGCTCTTTCCCAAGCTGTCCTTGAGGGAACAGCTGGTACAGAGCTATGGCTTGCCCAAGGTCATCCAGCCAGGTGCAAGTGGAGGAGTGGGGAGTTCTCCCAGATTAGAGTCCGCGCACTTAACCACTACACCAAACTGGCTCCAAACCAAAATGTGGTTGATTTTGCCTGAAACCTCATCTAGCGACGTGCCATCATTCCTAGGAGAGATGAGCCCCTACAAGGCAGTCAAAGAACAAGACTTCTGGCAATGTATTTTCCCATTGGTTCAGGCTTTTGATACCTTAGGGTGGGAGAGTCAGCATGCAGTAAAGGTAGGGTTGCTAGGTCTTACCTTGCCTGGAGCGGGGAACTTTGGAAGGCTTTCCGAGGGTAGGCAGGGATGTCATGCAAGTTCCCCGATGCAATGATGTTATCCAGAAGTGACATCATCATGTCAGGGATGCTGTGCAGGGGACGCTCTGGTATTTGGGCAAACTCTATGAGTTTTTATACCATAGAGTTTGCCCAAATACCAGAGGATCCCCATGTGACGCCCCCAGCATGATGATGTCACTTCTGGGTGATGCCATCACATTGTGTGGTGGCATCCCTGTTTAGGGGTGGGGCTTCCCCTGCTGGCCAGTGGGCTGGTGGCAGGCTGAAGCCCCAAAAATTGGGGGTTTCCCTGGCAGCGCCAGGGAAATGACAACCCTAAGTAAAGTTCTCCATAAAACTCTGTCTGCCTGAGAATTCAAGAGGTAGGCCATACCCTTCTTCTCCAAGGGAATGACCATGGCTTAGTCATTGGAGAGCCAGTTTGGTGCAGTAGTTAAGTGCGTGGACTCTAATCTGGGAGAACCAGGTTTGATTCCCCACTCCTCCACTTGCACCTGCTGGATGACCTTGGGCAAGCCATAGCTCTGGACCAGCTGTTCTCTCAAGGGCAGTTTTCTCAGAGCTCTCTCAGCCCCGACTACCTCGCAGGGTGTCTGTTGTGGGGAGGGGGAGGGAAAGGAGTTTGTAAGCCGCTCTGAGACTCCAAGTGAGTGGAGGGCAGAGTATAAATCCAATCTCTTCTCTTCTTCTTAGTGGTAGTGCATCTGCTTTGCACACAGAAGGTCCCAGGCATCTCCAGTTAAAAGGTTCAAGCAGGAGGTGATGTGGAAGACCCCTGCCTGAGACCCTGGATAGCTGCTGCCAGTCTGAGTAGCCAATACTGACCTCAGTGGGTCGGATTCAGTAATGGCCGCTTCATGTGTTCCTCAGTGTGTTCCCTACTGCCCATCCAGGCTTTCCCGTGTGAACTGAGAATACAGCCTACAGCCAGCATTCCCTCTAAGCTGAGTTTGTGTGAGCTAGCTCACAGTTTTTTAGCCTCCGGCTCACACATTTGTGTCTTCGCTCGGAAAGAATGTCTCTGGAGCAAACTAGATCTATGCAGTAGCCAAATCGCTCACTCACAGCTTTAATGCCCGTGGAATTTTTGCTCTCAAGACTCCACAACTCAGAAGGAGCATCGCCTACAACAACACCCAGCATTCTTCTACATCTTCTACATCAATAGCAATCGCATGCTGTCTTTCATGGTAGCTTCTCTGCCGTTGCCGCGGTCTTCTCGTGGGGGGATCTTTGATGAGCTTCTGAGGAACCTTGGGGCTCCCCGGAACCCCGCTTACAAACCATATTTCTATATCCATCTTTTGGTCCACCCCCAGGTTGCCTCAATTCGATCCCAGACCCTCAGAAACATTTCCCGTAGCCATGTGTCAAGGTCACTCTGACCAGTGATGGCCAACCGACCAATTAGCCTTCGGGAATGCATAAAAAGACAGCAACCCTTCACGTTTTGTTTTGATTTGGGGAGGGTTTCTTCCTCAAGGCCTTAGATACATCGGTTTCCTTTCAATCATTTCAGAGCCCATCTCGTTCAGCTATTGAAAGGCCCTTCTCCTAGCATATTCCTTTCTTTCTCCCCACCCCTCTCTCTTTATTGATTTTCCCCTTAAGACTTTAATTCACTCTTCTACACTTGCCCGCAGATGAGAGAAGAAATTCGGCAGATCACATAGAGATAACATCCTACCTTCGACTGGGTCATTCACATCTCACATAAGAATACCAGCTTCCTGCAGATAACGTAGCCCTTTTCTGCTTTTCCAGGCCTCTCTTTTTTTTCCCCCCGTTCTGCCTTTTTAAGGGTTTTTTTTTTTTATCTTACTCTCTCTGTTTCTTTCTTAGTATTTGGCTCTCAAATCTTTCTTCGGCTGGATTCTTCAAGCTGTGCTCATCTGAAATGTACCAATAATTGCTGTGACCGAAAAGCCAGTTTGAGCATTTTGTGTGCGTGAGTGTTGCTGGCTGGAGCTGCCGATGTACGAGGCCGTTTAAAAAAACAACATTTGCCATTTTTAGCATTTGGCTGGCTAACAGTGCCGTTCTACCCAGAGTTGCATAAGTCAGAATTCAGCTTAGGAGGACACTGTAAACCGCCCTTCACCGTTACCTTAGACTTTTGCCTGGGTTCGTCCTGGTGTTTTTCAGTGTAAATTTATTTATTTAGGGAATTTCTTCCGGCTCTCTTGAGTCCAGTTGAAGGTGGCTAACGCCTCAACCTGGATAGCCCAGGCTAGCCCTATCTTGTCAGATCTCAGAAGCTAAGCAGGATCAACCCTGGTCAATTTGGTGTAGCAGTTAGAGGAGCGTGGACTCTAATCTGAGAGAACTCTCAGCCCCACCTACCTCACAGGGTGTCTTTTGTGGGGAGGGGAAGGGACCTGGGCCCTGGAGCTTTTTATTCACCTGACATGAGGCATGGGTTCTTTTTCATTATTGTTTATTGTGCCATCTGTTGTTTTATTGGTTTTATTGGTTTTATTAATCTTATGTTGTAAACTGCCCTGAGCCCACTTGTGGGATATGGTGGTGATTATTATTGTTGTTGTTGTTGTTGTTGGATGATGATGATGACGATGTAAGCCGCTCTGAGACTCCTTTGGGTAGTGAAGGGCGGGGTACAAACCCAAACTTCTCCTCCTCCTCCTTCTTCTGTCATGCTGAGAAAAAAAATGGGGGAAGAGAGATCCATGCAGCCCTGAGTTCCTTGGAATTCACTAGTTTAAATTAATCCAGAAGTGCTATAACTCTCTGTTTCCTACCTCCTAATCATTCATTGAAAGTGCAGGGAACATCAGCTCTTTCCCCACCCTGATGAAGGAGGAGGAGGAGACTGGGTATATTCACAAGGCGTCTCAGAGGGGCTTACAATCTCCTTCCCCTTCCCCTCCCCACAACAGACACCCTGGCTGTGAGGTAGGTGGGGCTGAGAGAGCTCTTGAGAGAACTGCTCTTGAGAGAACAGCTCTGAAAGGACTTGAGACTGACCCAAGGTCGCCCCAGCAGCTGCATGGGTAGGAATGGGGAATCAAACCGGGTTCTCCCAGATTAGAGTTCGCACGTCTAACCACTTCACCAAACTGACTTGGTAATGACAATTAGAGTCTGCCCTGACCTGGATGGCCCAGGCTAGCTTGATCTCATCATTGTCCTGGAAGCTAAGCAGGGTCGGCCCTGGTTAGTACTTGGATGGGATTCCAGCAAGGAATACCAGGGCCATGACACAGAGGCAGGCAATGGCAAGCCACTTCTGTTTGTCTCTTGCCATGAAAACCCTACAGGGTGACCAGAAGTTGGCTGCGGCACTTTCTACCACCTGTTACAGTCTGTCAAAGGTAACGATCCTGCATGACATTAATTGAAGTGTGTACTTTGAATCTTTGCCCCATCCTGCCCCATATGGCTCTTATTCAGTTAAATGGATGCAGCTTCCGGCTCCTTTGGGGAAGCGATTGTTAATGAATGCATGAGAGACCCTTTAGAACTGGACTCTTGTTCTGGCTGACAAAGGACCAGAAAGTTGCTGAACAAAGCCCTCTAATTTATTTTTGGGTTCATGTTTTTGACACTCCTGACATCAAACGAGGCATCCACTAGCGACTCCAACCGTTGCCAAAAGAAACAGACTTGGTGATGGGAGATTGCTTTCATATTGTGCTATCAAGCCGTCGCACGCACAGTTTGCACAAAACCAACAGCCATATATCACTTAAAAAAAAAAAAAACCCTAGTTGTTAGAGGTACTGTTTTCTTTGTCTTATGTGTGCGCGTACGTGTCAGCTTGAACATGTTTCGTTCAAAATCTGCTGATTCAGTCAAGCATCACAAACAGAATCCATGGGGGGGGGGCGGTGCTTCTAATGGCAATCTGTATTTCATTCTTTCAAACTCCCCCCCACCCGCCCCGCACACTTATTCCTTGATGCAAGGGAAATCTAAATTGTTTTCCCCCATGGAGAAGACCTTAAAGAATGGAGGTGGGATAGCCAAAGTGTGTGTTAAGTGCTGTAAAGTCACTCCCATCCTATCACAACCCTATGATTCATTCATTCATTCATTAGATCAGACTTACAAAATGCCCTATCGTTAACAGCCTTGCTCAGGTGCAGGATGGTGCGGAGTTCTTTTCTGTTGCCCCAGAAGGTCAGACCAGAACCAATGGATTGAAATTTAGTCAGAAGAGTTTTCAGCTAAACATTAAGTAGGACTTCCTGACACAGCGGTTACTCAGTGGGACAGGCTTCCTCAGGAGGTGGGCTCTCCTTCTTTGGAGATATTCAAACAGAGGCTGCATGGCCATCTGACAGCAATGCGGATTCTGTGAACTTAGGCAGGTCACGAGAGGGGGGGGGCAGGAAGGGTTGCATCAGTTCTTGTGGTTCTTTCTTACACGGCCAGGGAAATGCTGATCACCCCTTTGGGGTCAGGGAGCAATTTTTCTCCAGGCCACTTCCTCCAGGGAGCAATTTTTCTCCAGGCCAGTTTGGCTGGGGATCCTGGAGGTGTTTGTGAATTTCCTGCATTATGCAGGTTGGACTAGATGACCCTGGAGGTCCCTTCCAACTCTGTGATTCTATGAACCATAATTAAAATAAACCATGGAATAGCAACCCTAGACATCCTTGGTGGTCTCCCATCCAAGTACTGACCAGGACCAACAGTGCTTAGCTTCTGAGATATGATGAGGTATGAATACAAATCAGCCAGTATCATAATGCCCCATTATAAATCGATGGTGCGACCTCATTTGAAGTACTGTGTACAGTCCTGGTCACTACACCTCAAAAAAGACATTATAGCATTGACAAATGTGCAGGAAAGGGCAACTAGAATGATAAAAGGGTTGGAACACTTTCCCTATGAAGAAAGGTTGAGGTGCTTGGGGTTCTTTAGCTTGGAAAAACGATGGCTGAGGGGTGACATGATCAAGGTTTATAAGGTTATGCATGGGATAGAGCAGATAGAGAAAGAAGTCCTTTTCTCCCGTTCTCACAATACAAGAGCTCGTGGGCACTCAACAAAATGAATGAGCAGTAGGCTTACAACAGATAAAAGGAAGTACTTCTTCACCCAAAGAGTAATTAATGCATAGAATTCATTGCCACAGGAAGTGGTGGCAGCTATAAGCATGGATGGCTTCAAGAGGGAATTAGATAAACATATGGAGCAGAGGTCCATCAGTGGCTATTAGCCACAAGGTATAAATTGGAACTCTCAGTCTGGGGCAAGTGATGTGCTGAATTCTTGGTGTTTTGGGGGGGGGGGGCAACAGTTGGAAGGCTTCTAGTGTCTTGGCCCCACTGGTGGACCTCCTGAGGGCACCTGGTGTTTTTGGCCACTATGTGACAGTGTTGGACTGGGCCTTTGGCCTGATCCAACATTGGCTTCTCTTATGTTCTTATGTTCTTGTGAGATCAGACTAGTCTGGGCCATCCCAGGTGGTGGTTGTAGAAAGTTCCGTCAAGTCACAACCAATTCATGGTGACCCTGGAGAGTTCTCAAGGCAAGAGACCAACAGAGGTGTTTACCATTGCCTGCCTCTGCATAGCACTTGGTGAAAAGACCACACTTGAGTACACATGCCCAATAGCTCATGCATTGTATTTAGGTTTGCCAGCTCCAGTCTGGGAAATACCTGGAGATTTGGGGGGTGGATCCTGAGGGGGGTGGGATTTGGGGCAAACTGCCATAGAATCCAACTTCCAAAGTGGCCATTTTCTCTGGGTGAACTGATCTCTGTCATCTGGAGATCAGGTGTAATTGCGGGGGATCTCCAGCCGCCACCTGGAGGTTGGCAACAGCCACCCCACCGCTATTGGTCCCTTGATTGGCACTTAAGTTGGGATTGGTTCACACTTTGCGACTTCCCCTTGAGAACAGACAGGCCCCGTTGAGCAAGGAGCTTTCACAGATACATAGATACGTCTCGACAAGAACTCAGTATCAATTATTATTATCCAAGCTGGATGGAGAGCCAATTGTGAGAGATTCATTAAAAAATGGTTCCTGACTGAGATTTATTTCCACGCGTCTGAGGTGACCTAACCTACCACTCGTTGAAGGCTTGCTTCGGTGCGCTAATTAGGGGTGAGCAGCCCATTCTCCTCCAGAGCGTGGCTTTCATCCTCAAGTTCTTACTGAGGCAAAAGATCCCTGTGGAGTTTCTATGGGAGGTTTGCCTGAATATCCTCCATGTTGGTTCCCCACATCAATGTATCATAGGCCATCTTCTGGTCTCATTGACATACAAACTATTGTTGAAATCATTGTGGCTGTATGTAAGGTAATAAGCACCGCATGTGGAGTAGCTGGGTATTTTCTTACGGTATGTCAGCAGTCCTGATCCTGTGAGGATTGATTCAATTTACGTCCCCAACAGACCTGTACAGAACACCAAGTTCCGTTGGTTTTTTTTCCCCCTGCCAGCAGTTTCCCCAGTAGTCGAGGGCCTGTAAAAATGGCTGTGGAGTATGCTGAAGCATGAGGAGGAAGGGAGGAGACTCCCAGAGAGGAGACGCTGAAACGTGAAGTCCCAACTTTGTTCCTTGGGAACTCCAGCTAAAGGACTTCAGGCAGGGTCGGCAACAGCATACTCTGAGTTGCGGCAGCTCCCAGGGCCTGAGAATTCTGGTGGGGCCCACTGCCACTGACCCCCCACCCACGCACCTCCCCGGCTACCTGTCTGTATCCATGCTTCCAACTGCCAAGCATTGTTGGACACATGAAGCTGCCTTATACTGAATCAGTCCCTTTGTCCATCAAAGTCAGTATTGTCTGATCAGACTGCCAGTGGTTTGATTCCCCACGCCTCCACATGCAGCTGCTGGTGTGACCTTGGGTCAGTCACAGTTCTCTCAGAGCTGTTCTGGAAGAGCAATTCTCGAAAGAGCTCTCTGAGCCCCGCCTACCTCACAGGGTGTCCGTTGTAGGGAGGGGAAGGGAAAGGAGATTGTGAGCTGCTCTGAGAATCCTTTGGGTAGTGAAGGGTGGGGTATAAATCCAGTCTCTTCATTTCTTCTCTTCTCATAGGTAGTTCTGTTGTATGTGTGTATTCCTTGATTGAGGCCATTCTCTATAGCAGGAGTCTCCAGTCTGGCTGAACCTGTGGGCACTTCCAGAATCCTGAGAAGAGGGAGTGAGTGTCCTCACAAAATGGCTCCCGGGGAGGGGGGGCAATCTCAAAATGGCTGTCAAGTGGTACTGGAAGTATCATAGAATATTAGTAAGTGCAAGCCAAACATACTCCCATGATTAAAACTGCTGATTCTGCAGTGTGCTCTCTGCAGACACAACAGTAACGCCTTCTGGAGTTCTTGTGAATCACTTCTTCCTCTGATAAGGTGGAGGAAAGCCAAGTCCCTGATGTTACCCATCCTGAGCCTGCCCGTGGGATGGGCAGGATATAAATGCAAATAATAAATAAATAAATAAATAAAGGCTCTTTGATCTGGGGAAAAAGCAAACAGGCACAAGGAGACCCTTAGATGAGCACCCTGGCAGATGGACATCACATTGGGGATCACCGTTCTACAGCTGGCCATCTTGATTTGGGAGGGTTATCAGGTCAAGCCAGAGGTTAGTAGGGCTGCCAGGGGCTGACATGGACGGTGGGTGCAACATCGGCAAAGCTGACAATGATGCTAACTCACTTTCAGGCACAACTTGGAAATGACAGAAGGTAGTTCTAGAAATTTATGGAAATGCTATGGTTTTACTGGAAAGGCAATTGTTTTACCATAGAGTTTCTGGCAGTTCCTAGAGCTACCCTCTGCCACTCCTGCACTGTACCCAGAAATGATTTAGCAACAAGTCTCATCAGCAGGAGGTAGGGTTGCCAGGTCTGGGTTGAAAAATACCTGGAGACTTTGGGGGTGGAGCCTGGAGAGGGCAGGGTTTGGGAAGGAGAGAGGAGAGGCCTCAGGATGGTACAATGCCACTGAGTCCACCTTCAAAGCAGTCCTTTTCTCCAGGGGAGCTGATCTCTGTCAGCTGGAGATCAGTTGTAAAAGCGGGTGATCCCCAGGCCCCACCTGGAGGCTGGCAACCCTAGCATGACTCCACTAGCATGGGAGGCCTGTGCTTTGGTCATCTCCAGCACTGACTATGTGGAATTTCAGAAAGCCTACGTATTTCGTTTCAGGAACTGTTCACTAATGGGGGTTTTCTGTTATTTCAGACAGACAAGTTTTAGTAACTGTTCCCTGATGGAATATATTTACTTGTTCACACAAAAATGCTTCTGTCCTATTCAGGAAGTGTTCCTGAAGCATTGTTCACTCAAACTGCTTCCCACCAGTCTTCAATCCCTTCTACCACTTCTGAAGCGCTATGGGGTGCTGTATAAAATGCCCCGTAGTGCTTTCTGTGATGACAGTTCTTTTCGTGCCCTTCTTCTCCCCCCGTGCAATCATCCTCTTTTCTTTTCTTTTTTGAATGTTTTATTGAGAGCGCTATGGCGCTGAAGCAGAACTACAAATCAGCACCATAGCGACCCCATTGAGATCCCTGGACTCCATTTAAATACACTGATGTTCGCTACTGCTGTCACTTGAAACAAGTACCTGATTAGACTGCGTCTTTAAGTGGCAGATCAGGGGCATAAGTGAATGGTAAGACAGATGTTTGGTAGATTTTTTAAAAGTTTGCTTTAGAGAGAAGTGTAGACTCAGGCACATGCACACAAAAGCACACACAGTCCATGGTTTGTGTGAGTTAAGGAAGGAAGGAAAGCTTCCTGGGTTTCAAAACTATCCAGTTCCCCCCCCCCCCACGCACGTGCGCTTGAACTCTGTATCCAGTGAGCTCCTTGTTTCCAGGAGACAGCAGTAGCGAATGTCAGTGTATCTAAATGGAGTCCAGGAATCTCAATGGGGTTGCTATGGCGCTGATTTGTAGTCCTGCTTCAGCGACATAGCGCTCCCAATGGAATGTTTCAAAAAAACAAAAAAGCCTGTCGGGGAGATTGTGCGTGAGGGAGGGGGGAAATGGCGGGAAAAGAAAGTGGCACAGTTTGAAATGACACACTGCTTTAGAGATGGTTCCTTGCCAGTAGGGAAAAGGCTGTGTGAAACAGCTGTTCCTGTACTGGGTTAAGAACATAAGAACATAAGAGAAGCCAATGTTGGATCAGGCCAGTGGCCCATCCAGTCCAACACTCTGTCACACAGTGGCCAAAAACACCAAGTGCCCTCAGGAGGTCCAGCAGTGGGGCCAGGACACTAGAAGCCCTCCCACTGTTGCCCCCCCCCCAAAACACCAAGAATACAGAGCATCACTTGCCCCAGACTGAGAGTTCCTATCTATACTTTGTGGCTAATAGCCACTGATGGACCTCTGCTCCATGTGTTTATTTAATTCCCTCTTGAAGCCATCCATTTTTGTAGCCGCCACCATAACGGTTTATTCCATAATGGTACAATAACGGTTTTAAAAGGGTAATGTGAAATCCCTCTACTATTGTAACCTCCACCTGGCCTGCCTTCAGACATCTCTGAACTCCTCTGCTGAGGATGTCTTTCTCTCCCTTCACTACGACCTTGGCTTTTTTGGTGTCCTGAAGTCTCAGAAGCCAGAGAGGTTCCACTACCTGGCATAGCACTGTGCCCCATTTCATGACTACCAAGAGCCATGCTACATTCTACATCTATGCAAATTCATTTAATTTGAATAATGTATACAGTGTGTGGAGAATGGCTTTTCTCATTCAGTGGAGGAGCTGATCCAAGCGTAGATTATTCCTCCCTCTTCCAGCTAACTTTCTCCTTGATGACTTCCCTTCCACTGAAGAGAGGAATATTCAGGGCAAACCCATCATTCCTTTCTAAGCACAGAATAAGACTGGTACATGATTTTGATACTTGATTGCAGTATGTCGCTAGGGTTGCCAGATCCTCTGGCAGGGGATGGGGGGCCAGGGTTAGGGCTGCCGAGTCCTGGTTGTACGGTGCCCATAGAGTCCACCCTCCAAAGGATTAATTTTCTCCAGGGGAACTGATCTCTGTAGTCTGGAGATCAGCTGTAATTCCTGGGGATCCCCAGCTCCCACCTGGAGGCTGGCATCCCTATGCTGCATAGGTAGTCCTGTATAAGCACGTGGGCTTTTCGGTGCCATACCCATTGAAAGAAATTCTGTTTCTCGGTTTCCAGATAAAAATGTATTGATGGAAACATCCCTCTTGACTTGCACTCAGCAGTGCCATTATTGTAAGTGGAGGTATGCCAAAGAGTCCAGATTTTTCTGGCATCTGTAGTCTTGGATCAATTGAAAAAAGCTGCAGTGTGTTTTAGGATCATTTGATGTGCTTATCTGGTAACGTGGCTCATAATAACTGTAGCACCAGTGGCTTGGATCCAGACAACAGGCTTCTGCAGGCACAAAGATTGTTATCCGTGGAGAGTAATTTTCCTGCCTCCCCTCCTCTTGAGGCATCCTGAAATGCCCCTCTCCCCACCCCCTTCTGTTCCTAGAGGTCCCAGGAACAGGATTTCAGGGAGGATTATTCAGGCTTCCATGAGACAGGAGAGCTGGGATTACAACGCTCCCTCTAAACTGTGGAGTCTTGTGAGCAAAAATTCTACTTTGTGAGCTACTGGCGTTAAAGTTGAGAGTGAGCAATTTGGAAGAAGAAGAGGAGGAGAGGGGGAGGAGGAGGAGATTGGATTTATACCCCACCCTTCACTTGGAGTCTCAGAGTGGCTTACAGTCTCCTTTCCCTTCTCCTCCCCACAACAGACACCCTGTGAGGTAGGTGGGGCTGAGAGAGCTCTCTCGAGAACTGCCCTTGAAAGAACAGCTCTGAAAGAACTATGGCTTGTCCAAGGACATCCAGCAGCTACAAGTGGAGGAGTGGAGAATCAAACACAGTTCTCCCAGATTAGAGTCCGCACACTTAACCACTACATCAGGGGTGGCCAAGCTGTGGCTCTGGAACCGCATGCGGCTCTTTCACACAAATTGTGCGGCTCCCGGCAGGGCGGCTGGGGAAGCTAAATATCATTAGCAAACAAATATCATTGGACAAATAAATATCATTACCAATATCTGCTTTTACCACTTTTGTTATTATTTTTGGCAGTCTCATTTAACGTTAATAAAAAGCAAGTTTGCATATTTCCTAATAATAATGTGTAATATTTGTCCATGGCTTCCAGCTCTCAAACATCTGACATTTATTCTGTGTGGCTCCTACGTTAAGCAAGTTTGGCCACCCCTGCACTACACCGTAAACTAGTTTGCTCTGGAGCCATCCTTCCTGATCTATGACAAAAATGTGTGAGCCGGAGGCTAAAAAAACTGAGCTAGCTCACACTATCTGAGCTGAGAGGGAACACTGGCTGGGAAACCCTGCTCCGTGGGCAGAAATCTTTGTGCATGTGGAAACAGTCTGTATCCAACTCATTATAAAAAGTGGTCAGTTGGTCAGCTAGGGTTGCCAGCCTCTTGCCCCCAGGCCCCGCCCCCCACTGCCAATCGATTGGCTGGCAGGAGGACTTGTTCAGGAGCAGGAGAGTGGTCCAGGCTATGGTGCCAATGTGGCAACATCACTTCCAGCTTGAACCGGAAGTGACGTCATCATGGCGGTGCAGTCCAAGTGATGCTCTGGTATCTGGACAAAAACTCTGCGGTAAAATCTATTTTTACCAAAGAGTTTTTGCCCAGATGCCAGAGTGTCACCGCCCCAGCATAATGACATCACTTCCAGTACACCTTGGAAGTGGCATTGCCTTGTTGCCAGCGATGTAGCCTGGACCTCCCTCCCACCCCTTAGCCCCCCGCCAGTTGCTAGGAGGGACCTGCCAACCTTACTGGTAGCCCACCCTTTTATAACCCATCTTAAACCAGTGGATTCGTGCATTTGTTAAGCAGATCTAACTCATGGGCCCATTTAATTGTTTCAGTAACAGTAATCACTGAGGGCTAAAGTAGACCCTGACGTGGAAGCCACATGAGATGTCTCACAACTTTTGCATGCATCCCACGGGGGCTCCACCATGTTTCCTGAGATACGTAGAAAAGAAAAGGGTGCTTAGCTCACTCCCCACAGCAGATCTGTCTGGTAAAACCTTCCCTCTGGGTTACTTTCCTCCCCACTGTTAGGACTTTTGTCCAATAATCAAGAAAAATTCAGAGTAATGAATCTTGCTTTTCTGGAAAGAAGAGATTGCTTCTTTTAGTTTAAAAAGAAGTTTATTACTAAAGGGAAAAGGTAAACGGGATTAGCTACAAATAAACAAAACATGCTTTCTAAGGAGCTGCATTGTGCTCCATCTTCACACTAAGACATACTGATAGAGAGTGAGAGATTGCAATGGAGGATCTCTCCTCCTTCTTGACCCCTGAAAGGAAACACCTGATATCATTGACCAATTAGCAAGACAGTACACCTTCAGTTTTCCCGGGCTCGAAGTTAATTGGCCAGCTGCCAGGTATCACTTCCAGGCTAACATAGGTAAACAAACAAGTTGCATAGTTAACCCTATAATGACTGAATTTCTCAGGCCTTGTGTTACATGCTCATTTCTCCAACACCCACAGGGAGACAGGGGAGTGCATATTTTTGTTTTACCAGTAGGTAGAAAAACAACTTAGGGGCAGTGTTCCCTCTAAGCTGAGTTGGTGTGAGCTAGCTCACAGGGTTTTTTAGCCTCTGGCTCACACGTTTTTGTCTTAGCTCAGGAAGGATGGCTCCAGAGCATGCAGCAGCCGAATCGCTCCCTCACAGCTTTAATGCCAGCAGCTCACAAAGTAGAATTTTTGCTCACAAGACTCCACAGCTTAGAGGGAGCATTGCTTAGGGGTGCGGTTTTGATTTTTTAAAACGGCCTGACCAAAAAAAGGGTCACGTGTAGGATCAGCAACCTCCAGGTGGGGCATGGAGATCTCCTGCTATTACAACTGATCTCCAGAAAATAGAGATCAGTTCCCCTGGAGAAAACGGCTGCTTTGGAAGGTGGCCTCCATGGCGTTGTACCCTGCTAAGGTCCTTCCCCTCTCCAAGCCGCCTCACCTTCCCCAGGCTCCACCCCCCAAATCTCCAAGCAGTTCCCAACCCAGAGCTGGCAACCCTAGTTCAGCGCCCCCTTTTACTGCCACCATGCTAATCCCATCCAAAGCCCTCCACCCGCATGGCTGTCAGGAGACACTACACATGATTTGACCCATGCCATTTCTAGCTTAATCTACAGCAGGAGCCCCCAACCTTTTTGAGCCTGTGGGCACCTTTGGAATTCTGACATAGTGTGGTGGGCGCAACTGCAAAATGACCACAGCAGGCCGAGCCAGCCACAAAATGGCTGCCGCAGCTTACATTCAGTGACACCATAAAGATCCTTGTACTGTGGAGGCAACATTTTAAAAAAAATCTGCACAGCCTATCAAATCTCCAAAGGCCAATGAGAAGCCTTGCTGGGCAAAAGCCCCAACTGGCCTAACCCACTTTCCAAAAACACTCGGCAGGCACCCGCGGGCACTGCATGGAGACCCTGATCTACAGTGTGTTCGTCTAGCAAACTGGCCCAAATGATAACTAAATCTAGTCTGAATTTGGGAAGGGGGCAATTATCTCTATCCCCACTCAAATGGCATCCCTTTGCCCACAGCTTCCATCAGCTACCGGGAGCTCTTCCTATCCCCCTGAAGAATTCATAAAGGGCGTGCCCTGCGGAGGGGGATTTGGCACACTGTCGTGCATTTCTTCAACTGTCAGTTTTAATGTTTAATGTTTCCACCAGGTGGTCTACACCGCTGTTGTTACTGTGCTCTCATAATTTGGTGTGTGCATGTGTGTGTTTGTTCTAAAAAAGCCCACACCAGTTTTTACAAAGCACCAGACACGCCAAGTATAGCCTGCTTAGTCGCTTGAAAGATCCGACTCGCAGCCGACGTCTCTCCAGATGTGAGGGGTGGGGAGCAGAGGCAGGTTTCCTTCTGGGGCCTTCCTCGGGCAGGCTTAAAATAACGTGACTGAAGTTCTAAGTGGACACGACAAGATTACACCTTTTCCGAATAAAGGCGCACACGACTGGGCCATTCCTGTTTCTTTTGCTGGGGGGGAAAAAGGCCTGGAGGAATAATTCAAACCATATTTTATTGTGACACCGCTCCTTAAAATTTCCACTCGCTTCCAGTGTATTAATAGTTTAAAGCAGGGACTCTCATAGCAAGGCACCCCGAGGGGGAACTGCAACGAAGTTGGGGGGGAGGAAGTAGTGGGAAGGCTGGAGAAAACCTAGATCTGGTTGGCTTTGTACCATGAATATTGGAAGGAAAGTATAATGTCTTGGCAGCAGAGGTGGGAGACCTAGCACCAGAGTAGATGAGGGTTGCCAGCCTCCAGCTGACACCTGGAGATCTTTTGCTTTTACAATTGATCTCCAGATAACCAAGATCAGTTCACCTGGAGAAAATGGCAGCTTTGGAAGGTAGACTCCATGGCATTATACTCTGCAGAGGTCCCTCCCCAAACCCCAGGCTCCATCCCCAAAATCTCCAGGTATTTCCCAACCCAGAACTGGAAACTCTAGAGTAGATCCTGGCTAGTGAGCAGAGCCAAATCCAAGGCCTGGTGGCAAGTTCTGGGAAAGGCTAGATTACTTGTGATGCTAAACCCAAAACAAAGAATCATGCCCCCCAGAGGTAGGCTCCCAGCTGTACTGCAAAATTTCCCAGGAACAAAGATGTAGAGCTGCCAATTCTGGGTTGGGAGATTTGAAGGGTTGCCAACTCTGGGGTGGGAAATAACTGGAGATTTTGGGCGTGGAGCCTGGAGAAGGCATGGCTTGGGGAGGGACCTTAGCAGGGTATAATACCATATGGTCATAAGAACATAAGAGAAGCCAATGTTGGATCAGGCCAGTGGCCCATCCAGTCCAACACTCTGTCACACAGTGGCCAAAAATACCAGGTGCCATCAGGAGGTCCAGCAGTGGGGCCAGAACTCCAGAAGTCCTCCCCC
The DNA here is from genome assembly GCA_029233225.1 of Lepidodactylus listeri. Lineage (NCBI taxonomy): Eukaryota > Metazoa > Chordata > Lepidosauria > Squamata > Gekkonidae > Lepidodactylus > Lepidodactylus listeri. The sequence goes on along the minus strand of JARCFY010000005.1, from coordinate 13,972,949 downwards.
TGTTGCCCCCAAGAATACAGAGCATCATTGCCCTCCAAAGCAGCTGTTTTCTTTAGGGGACCTGATTTTGATCATCAAGATCCATTGCAATAGCGGGAGTTCTCCAGGTTGCACCTGGAGCTCGACAATCCTGCTGCTTTGGAGGCTGGACTCTGTGGCATTATACTCTGCTGAATTCCCTCCTGAGGCTCCACTCCCAAAATCTCCAGGTCTTTCCCAACCTGGAAACCCTAGGGACCTAGGTAGTCAGCCGAGTTGGTCTCAAGCAGTAGAACAAGTTTAGAGTCCAGCGGCACCTTTAAGACCGACAAAGTTTTATTCAAGGCATGAGCTTTCGTGTACAAAGCAAACTTTTTCAAATACAGTGGGATGGGCTATAAGGTTCAGGGGTGTAGACTTTCCATTCTCCCAGAGGGGTGGGGGGGGGCTCTTGCGTGCGTGTTTTGCACACGCGCCACCGCTGGGATGATGTCCCTGCCATCACCGCCGCCTCTCTCCCCTGCCTGGCTCCCACACACCCCTCAGAGGGAGGGAGTGGGTGCGGGGGAGCCAGGGGGGCTCTTGCGGCGGCGGCAGCTGGGGAGGCTTGCGGCAGGTGGGGAGGTGCGGCGGCGGTATTCCCACCACCGCCGCCAGAGCTGCCACACTGCCACTGCTGGGACAATGTTACTGCCACCAGAGCCGCAGTGCCACCGCTCTCCGGGAGGAGGGAGTGGGTGGGGAGAGCGGCTCTGGCGGTGGCGTGGCTCTGGCAGCAAGGCAGCGGCAGGAAGGCATGGCAGCAGGTGCTCCATTTTGCCGGGGAACCTCAGTAAGGTTCAAACTTATAGACCGTAGGGACATGTTTGGCATTCACCTTCTCTATTTAATTATCTGCCCAGTGATCCTGCAAGTTGCAATCCTGGTTCTCATTCTGGGCTTCCATAAGCCCAGCGAATACAAATAGGCACTTTGTATTTGTTACATCATTCACCTCACAGGTTGGGTTTTCCCTCAGAATGTAAAAGTGACAGGAGGTAAATCTCCCTAATTGAAATGGTTCCCAAGACGTCTCCTCGCAGCTCTGTCAGGCGTGTGTCAAAAGGGGAGCCGGCTAGCGCTCCGCTCATTCCTAATGCCCCACAGGAGGAGATTAAAAAAAAAAAAATACATGTGATGTTTGTTGGTGCTTTCCTCTCTTTCCCACTTCCCCTTCCAGCAGGCCTCTCGGCTGCGAGAGAGGTCGCCCTCCGAGAGGCACTTTCCTTCTCAGAAACAAGAAAAGAAATCACCAGGAAGGGGCGAGAAAATGTGTCTGGGTAACAGGAGGAGATCTTGTCAGTCTTCGGAGCCGCTAGAAAATGATCATGGAAGCCTTTTGTTAGGGGAGCTTATAATGGTACTATTGCTTGACGATTGTGGGCCCTAGCTGCAAATAGCCTCAAATGGGAGGAGAGGTGCGGGATTAGGCGAAATTGGAAAGGGCCAGAGGTGTTTTGAAAAGTGCATTACTGCTCTTGAAGGTCACAGAGGTCAAAATGCTGCCACCATTTCGTTTCCAGCGGCGGTGTTTTTACAAACAAATTGACCTTTTAAAAAAAAGGTTCCCCGATTTTGCGCTCCCTCGGTCTTCCTTTTTCTAGGATCTCTCTGGCTCTCCCATTCTCTCTCCACCACCTTCGACACCATTCCTTCTTCTGGGAACTTCTGTGGTCCAAACCTCCCAGTTTCTTTCGGTCTCCCAATATGCACAGCCTCATTTGGGGGGGAAATATTGATACCCTTTTCTCACTTTGTTAGCAGTTTGATCAAACTGTTTTGTAGTGGCATTTTGTTATACACATTTTTTCAGTATTAAAATTTTGATTTCCAAGTGTATCAGGTACATGTTTTACAACTGTACAATTGTATTAATGTATTTAATACAACGGGTGAACAAATTATTCTAGCTGTTTATTTCAGTACCTTCATTTACCTACCAATATCCAGTAAAAGGATTTGCAAACCTCTCTTAGCTCAAGCCTGTTCAGTTAATTTTGATTCCTGAGCAACAGGCTCTGTCTTCAAAATCCACACTTTAATGCTGGGAGTTTGTTTCCTAGTCTTTGACAATGTTAATCTTTGCCGCTCTCAGAAATTAGGGAAATGTGGTTCCTAAAAAATTGGTCCCTATGAACTTGCTTAATATCTGACATTAGAAAGGTTGTATGAGATGTTTGTTGGTTGGTTGATTTAAATTCGGTGTTATGATCCACTTCACTAATGCATCATAACACAGAAGTATTTTTGTATGACATTCTGTGCATCTTATATGTTCAATGCCTTACTTACCACAAGGTTGTACGATACTGTTGTGTCCTGGTTTTGCACATATGTTGTAATAAACTCAATAATTTTTTAAAAAAATAAGTAGTTCAGGAAATAATATGATGCAGTGGTTCCAAAAGCTTTATCCAGTACAACTCATAATACTATCATTGGATCCAAAAGGCAATCTATTTAATGTGTTTAATTAATGTAACTGAATATGAATCCGTTGTTGGACACATCCACCATAAATGCAAAAATCCTGAAAAACACTCCAGTATTCACATTTACTACCTCTACAGATTGTTTTCCAGTCTGAAGTTGGGGGGTGGCGAGAGCTCTTTGGCTCGCCACTATTGGTTGCTAATGAGCCACCTACTTAATCCTGGAGGCACTCAATAAATCCTTCCTTCCTTCCTTCCTTCCTTCCTTCCTTCCTTCCTTCCTTCCTTCCTTCCTTTCTTCCCTCCGCTGTGAGCCACTTTGGGTCCCTCCAGGGAGAAAAGTGAGATACATATTTAAACGAATAAACACAAAGAATAAAATGCAAGCTCTAAAGTATGTTAGAAGGTCTTCTGTCCGGGCTAGCAGGCACAATAGGCACCCGAGCAGAGAGCCAGTGCCAGAGCAGTCCAGAAAGTGAAGTCAAAGCCATTCCAAGGGTCAGTAATTCGTTCGGTGCAGACAGGTCTGAGAAGCAGAATCCAAAGGCAGTCCAGATAGCAAAGTCCAAGGTCAGTCCGAAAATCACAGGGGGCAAGTCAGGAGTTGTGGTCGCTGGTTTCACAGATAAGTGACTCATTGCTTCCCCGGCTGGAAAGGCATGCCAGCTTGGTTTAAGTGGGGCTCTCACAACGAGCTGAATTAAGCAAGGCAAGGTCCTGCAATCACTCAGGACTGCTGACAGCCAAACACCAGTGCTGAGCCAAGAGACGCGCACTGTGCCGTCGCTCTGTAACTTGCTGGCGAGATCACTCCCAGGCAGGGGCGTCAAGTTTTAAATTCCCCGAGGGGGGCTCGTGCGCGCGCGCGCATGCCGGGACCACATTCCCACTGCCGCTGCCTCCCCCCCGCCTGGCCATTCCTGCTTCCGTCCCTCCCTCCATCCGTCCAGGGGCCAGCTGGGCATTTGCTTAGCTCACCCCTGGATGGACTGAGGGAGGGAGGGAGGGACGGACGAAGGCAGCCAGGCCGGCGGGGGGGGGGGGAAGAGAGAGAGAGAGAGACGGTGGCACGGTGGCCCTAGGAAGGGCCCAGGAACTCGCGGTGGCGGGCACTCCGTTTTCCCGGGGGGGGCTCAGTTCCCCCCCCGGGAAATTTCGGGGGTGGCTCGAGCCCCCCCATAGTTGACACCTATGCTCCGAGGGCTGGTCTGCTAATGAGGGGGTATCTGAGGAGTCATCCTGCCCCCGCTGGTCTTCATCATCCCCTTCCCGTAGTCTGTCTGGAGGAGTCAGCAGCTGTCAGCATGAATGATGGAGTTTATGGCTTTCCTCATCTGCTTCTTGTGGGCTGGGCCCGGGCTCTGCAACACCCGAGGAGTCTTCCTCTGGGCTGAGTTCTGACTGGTCAAGGTGGCCCATGACATCTTACTTCAAACTGATGCAAACAGATGAATTTTCCATGCCTCTGGTAAGACTGGTGGGGGGGGAGTCAGTTGGTATAGGGTACTATCCTGCTCTGTTTGGCCTAGACTAACCTTCTCTTGTCATATCTCATGAAGCTAAGCAGGGTTGACCTTGGTTAGTATTTGGATGAGAGACCACCCAGGAAGTCCAGGGTTGCTATGCAGAGGCAGTAAATGGTAAATGACCTCTGTTCCTCTCTTGCCTTGAAACCCCCTTGGGATCCCCATAAGTCAGCTGAAACTTGACAGCCCTTTCCACTACAATATGGGGTCATTCCTAACAGCATCTTTTCCATCATTTTGTTGAGCCTGTTGCTATCCGCTTAGTATGTTAACAACACTGGAGTGTTAATACTTGAGCAGATTTCACAGTCTTTTGTAATATAATCATTTCAGATTCAGTCAGAGACAAATGTAAGATCCTAGCCCATAATTAATAATTATCTTAATCTCTCATCTGGAAGTACTGAAACCAACATGGATTTTTTTCCTTCCCTCGACCGTTTTTACATCGAGTCCATCTCAAAGTACATCATTAAATCATTAATTTGTGTCTAACCCAAAGATTTATAAATTGCTTTTTAGGATGCAAAAAAAAATATTAAAATTCCCCCCGTAGAATAATGTAAGCCAACCGCCATATAAAAGCTAACAAGCAAAATCCGAAAGCCCAGTGAAATAAGGTATTTCTTGGCACCAATAATTCTGCAAAGACTGACAGGTATGGATCTACAATTGCATATCAGACTGGTCGCCCTGGGGTCTCTCAGGAAGTAATGTGATTTTGCTTTTTCATTATGTTTTTGTTGTGTCTAGATAATGTGACCATTACCGCGGTAGTGAAATTCCCCACACTGATGTTTTTAAAACTGCCCATTGTGTGAAATTTTCTGTGGTAGATTTTTTCTCACCAGGCGCAAACCCGAATTTTTCTCCTTTTTACACGAATTTTTCTCCTTTTTACCCCACGTTTTTGGAACTTGCTAAAACTGGGGATTCCACAAACGCGGGAATTTCAGTACTGCAGAAACGTTCTGTGAGGTAGGCCCAGAAGGAATATTAATCTTGGCCACCCTGCCTGCAGGCTGTTGTTTCGTAACATCTCATTGTCTGGCCTCAAGGAATATACTTTATGTAGTTTATGCAGTTTATGTAGTTATGTTTACATTTCTACCTAGGGTTGTCATCTCCAGGTTGGGAAGTTCCTGGAGATTTGGGGGTGGAGCCTGGGCAGTCCTACTGTTCACATCAGCATGTACACAAATCAAGTACTTTCACATGAGCGTACTTTCACATGAGACCCTTGTGAGTTCCTTGGGAGAGGCAAGCAGCCAATCATTATCTTTGGTGCATTAGATCTTAGGGTGGCCAACTCTTGGTTGGGACACTACCTGGAGATTTGGGGGTAGAGTCTGGGAGAGGGTGGGGTCTGAGGAGGGGAAGAACCTCAGCAAAGTACAATGCCATAGAGCCCACCTTCCAAATAGGGTCGCCAGGTACTCATCATGTGCTGGTGGGGAGTGGAAGAGAGCCTTCCGGGAGTGGGGTGGGGCTCTGCCCCAAACAGCAATGTCAACATGCAATCTTGCTGACACATTGATGTCACACAAAAGTGACATCATCACTTCAGGGATGTGTCACCGTGATGCTTTGGTTTGAGGGCAAAACTAGAGTTGCCCTCAAACCAGGGTTTTGCCCTCAAACCAGAGCATTGCTGTGCGACGTCCCCCATGTGATGACATCACTTCCGCATGATGTCATTGTGTCGGCAACATTGCTGTTTGAGGGTGGGGTTTCCCTACCAGCCAGCTGGCCAGCGGCAGGCAGAATCCCCCAAAACTGGGGGATTTCCCGCCCAGACCTGGGGAATGGCAACCCTACTTCCAAAGCAGCCTCTGGTATGTCCCCGGGAGAGCATTATGCTCTGCTGAGAACAATCCTCTGGTGATCCCTGGCCCCAGAGATATCCAGCTGTCCTCAACCAGAGCCAGGGCTTTCTCAGCGCTGGCTCTGACCCGGTGCAACTCTCTGCAAACCTCCATCAGGGCCCTGTGGGACTTAATGCAGTTCTGCAGGGCCTGTAAGGCAGAGATGTTCTGCCAGGCTTTTGGTTGAAGGCATCAACAGTTTCCATCATAGCTGGCACCCTCCTCTTTACTCCTACCCTGCCCGCTTTTCAGCCTCCTCCAATAACCTGCCCATGAGATGGAAGGACAGTCCAGAGGAGGTTTTTAAGTTAAATTATAGACGCCATCTGGAGATTGTGAAATTAAGATAAATTGATTGTTGATTTTAATCTGTATTTTTGTATGTTTTAACCTGCTGTAAATCACCCAGAGCCCTGTGTATTCAGGGATCGAGTGATTCAGAAATCTAAATGATGATGATGTTATTATTTTCTCCAGGGGAACAGATCTCTGTAATCTGGAGATCAATTTAACTAAAGCCCTATATGGCCAGGGACCTATCTACCTAAGGAACCGCCTTTCCCTGTATGTACCCCAGCGAGCACTAAGATCAGGTTCCCAGAACCGCCTGGTTCTTCCAGGGCCTAAGGAGGCCCGGTTGGCTTCAATGAGGGCCAGGGCCTTCTCCGTGGCGGCCCCTCACTGGTGGAATGAGCTCCCAGAGGACATCAGGGCCCTGCGGAACTTTCTACAGCTCTGCAGGGCCTGTAAAACAAAGCTGGCTTTCAAGTAGGGTGCCGCCTCGATTCTATGACCCTGGCCCGACCACCAACTGTACCAACTAGGGCCAATGGTACCACCAACTGAGGCTCATAGGTGTGAGGGAGCCTGTTGACACCATTCAGCTGACAGGGATGTTGAAGATCGCCATCTTTTATTGCATTTTGTGTTTATATAGTATGTTTTATATTAACTGATAGTTTTATTCAGGGGTCATTTTGTAAAAAAAGAGGTGCAGGAGCTCATTAGCATAACTCATTAGCATAACTTATTTGCATATGCTACACCAGCTGACATCACCAAAAGTATGTCAGAAGGCAAGAAAGAAAGAAGAGAGAGAGAGAGAGAGAGAAAGAAGGCTGGCAGAGAGGAGACAGCTACTAATCCAGGCCTCAGAAATACCACTATTCTGGGAGGATAGCTTCAGTGGTGGCTGAAGCCTTCAGAAGGCTGGTCAGAGGAACAAGGACCTTTCCAGGGGACAGGATCATTTTGCTGCAGCCATGACACAAGCAGGCAGTCCCTCGTTGGGGGGGAGGGGGCTGGCACCAACTCCCGGAGCTGCGCTCCCCCGAGCTCCTGCTTGAAATTACCCCTGGTTTTATTGGAATGTTAATGTATATTTATTATGCTGTTAGCTGCCCTGAGCCTGCCAAATGGCAGGGGGGGTGGGATAGAAATGCAAATATAAATAAAATAAAATAAATTCTGGGAGATCTCCAGGCCCTAACTCGAAGTGGGCAGTCCTATCCCGGGTATGATTTAGCAGGTTCTCCATCTGCATTAGCTGAATATCAACTGGGGGGGATCGGTATCTGTCGTCTGGAGATCAGTTGTAATTCCGGGTGATCTCCAGGCCCCACCTGAAGGTTGGCAACTGTAATTAGACCCCCATCCAGTCTGTGCAGAACGCCTCAACATGCTTAGAATCACAGGCAAAAAAAAAAAAGTGGAAGTTGTTTATTACATAGATTGTAGCTCTGCCAAACGTGAACTCCAGTTCCATTTGAAAGACAGCAAGTTTGGCGGAGGGGGGAAGAGTCCTGAAGGTTACCCCATTGTTAAATGGAATAAATGAGAAAAGATTTTGTGGGAGGGGGGGGCGCGGGCGGGAGAGGTGGTAGAAAGTAAAGCGCTGCTGGGGACAGTATGGATGGGTAACCTTCAGAAATTCACGAGAGACAATTCAGGTATTATTGCCACCAGGTGCAGCCCTGGAATTGGGCCCAGATATGTATTCATTCATTCCCTACCAGCCATCTAAACATGACCTTGTAGCTCAAGAATATGACTGCAAGCCAAATAATAAATACTTATTGGTAGCACACATTTTCTTTTTTCGGTGTATTAATCATTGTCCTCGTTAATTCTTTGATGTGATCCCATAATAAAAAGCTAACTGGAGTTCAAGGTGTCCATGTGCACACAGTCCGGGGCGGGGGGGGGGGGGGGGGCCGGCGGAGAGAGACAATAAGAACAAAACCAAAAGAAAAAAGAAAAGCTCGGCTTTGTTCAAGGCAAAGGTATGGTCTGGTGCCGCGTTTCTAATATCGAAGGGTTGATCTTCACGTGCAAGGAAATCTCGGGAAACAGGGAGATTCTGGGACTGAATAACTCAGACTTCAGCTTCACTGGGGTGCTGGTGTCTGTTGAGGGGAAGGGAAAGGAGTTTGTAAGCCACTCTGAGACTCCGAGTGAAGGGCAGGATATAAAGCCAATCTCTTCTCTTCTTCTTCTTCTCTTCACTTGCCCCTGAAACCAGAGTAGGATTGCCAGCCTCCAGGTGGGGCTTGTAGATCTCCTGCATTTATAACTGCTCTCCAGCTGACAGAGATCAGCTCCCCTGAAGAAAATGGCTGCTTTGAAGGGTGGACTCTAGGGCCTTGTACCATGCTGAGGCCCCTCCCCTCCCCAAACCCCACCCTCTCCCAGATCCATCCAGAGCTGGCAACCCTAAACCAGAGCTCCATTTGTTCTCCAAGGGGCAGGTGGAGTCCCTGCACAAAAAGATTTCTCCATTCACATTAATGAAGGAATCATCTTGGGGAGGGGCTGTGGCTCAGTAGTAGAGCATCTGCTTGGCATGCCAGAGGTCCCAGGTTCAATCCCCGGCATCTCCAGCCAAAAGGATCAGGTAGTAGGTGTTGTGAATAGACCTCTGTGAAACTCTGAAGAGCTGCTGCCGATCTGAGTAGACAGTGCTGACCATGATGGGCAATGGGTCTCTCACGATCTATTGACTCACCTTTGGACTAATCCCATCAACACCCAACCTTACTTCCCCTGCACCCCCTTACTTAATTAAGCAGCAGTTAATTCTATCCACCTAAACCATTAGCCTTCTCATGCAGTGCTTTCAGAGTCATCAAACCTCTCCCACACCATTGTCCACCTCAGAAAAGCCCACTAAGTTATTGTTTTGCTGGTAAACACGTCATACCTGCCAAATGGTATGTTTTGCCCTATATCTGGAGCGCCCCACTTCCCAGCAGTGTGTGTGTGTCTTGGATCCTCCGCATACACCCCCACTTTTAGGGGCTCTCTTTTCTCACAAAATGCTGGGCGTTTGGCCGCTTTTGCGAACCTTCTCCAAGGCTGGTAATTATCACCCTTCCCTAAAATCGTTCTCCCCTTTCCTCCCTGTATTTCTCTGAGCTAGCTTTGTATGTCTTTTCAGTGTGTGTGTGCCTTTTGCTCATTTCTATTTCCAGTTTGGTGTAGTGGTTAGGAGCGTGGACTCTCATCTGGGAGGACCGGGTTTGATTCCCCACTCCTCCTCCACATCCAGTTCTCTCAGAGCTGTTCTCTCAAGAGCAGTTCTCTCAGTGCTCTCTCAACCCCACCTACCTCACAGGATGGCTGTTGTGGGGAGGGGAAGGGAAAGGAGATGGTAAGCCCCTCTGAAACTCCAAGTGAAGGCTGGGGTATGAATCCAATCCCATTTCTTCTTCTCTTTTTAATAAAAACCTTTCTGGCTGAACATCTGCCTGGTTTATTTTGAGAGTTCTCTTAAGGGAAAAATCCCCGTATACATAGGTGGAGAATCCCAGTTACCCCCTCTCACTCTGTCTCCTTTAAGCTAATCCCCCTCAAATAGGAGACTGCCTATCTGGGTAACAGTGGGACATGTGGCTCATAGGGAAAGCACCAGCTTTCTATGCAGAAGGGCCGAGGTTCAATCCCTGACATCTCCCAGCTAAAGTCTCCCCAGGTGGGAGCACATCCAGCTTGTGCTAAAGTCACTGCACTGTCTGCCAGTAGCATACTGAATTTGCTTCAAGGTGCTGATAAATTAAATAAATAAAGGGCTCAGGCAGCAGGTGATACAAAAGACCTCTAGCTTAGATCCCAGAAAACAATGGCCATTCAGAGTAGACATTATTAACCTCAATAGATCAATGTTTGAATTCAGCAGAAAGCATCTTCATGGGGGTTGGGGGCTGTAGTAGAGGCATGCAGAAGGTTCAGTCCCCAGCATATCCAGCTAAAGTGACCAGGTAGCAGGTGATTTGAAAGACCTCAGCCTGAGACCCTGGAGAGCGGCTGCCAGTCTGAGTAGACAATACTGACCTTGACGGACCAATGGCCTGACTCAGTATAAAGCAGCTCCGTGTGTTTCCAAGCATTCCTTTGGCTATGATCGCACACACTGAGGCTGCGTTCAGACTGGCAGTTTGGCCCGATATAGGCACCTTTCACAAAGGGATTAAATGGGCCCGTTCACACAGCCACAGCTGTCTGTCAGGCGTTCCCCGGGTGTACTCACCCTGTCAGAGGATGACCTGGAGCCAGGTTAAAAAGCCACCACCTCCGAAGTGGAGTTTTTGTATCCTCACACATTCATCGCACATGGCCAGCTGTCTGAACCCAGGGGAGTGTGCGCAGAACGGCCTTTTTAAAAAATTGCCCATGTGTGCTATTTTTGGCCATTTTTGCAGTGCGCTCGTGGCTGATGCACTACAGCAGTGTGGATGCTTTCCCACGCAGTGGGAAACCCGCAGTAGGATGTGTTGTGTGGCTGATACAACCCACAACATTTTCAGCTGGGTCAATTAGAGGCAACACTATATCATGACAAGCTGCCAGTCTGTCCGCAGCCTAAATAATCTACTTTCAATCCACTTTCAATCCACTTTCCAACTGTGTGAACTGGCCAAATCCAAATGCATTGGAAATGGATTATTTAGTGTGTGTGATCGCAGGCCTTGATGCAATGCACAGTCACAGCACACTCGCCAAGCTGCCACTGGCCAATGCTCCCTTTCACAATCATTTCCATGCAATTGCCCTTCTCTTTAACTGCTGCCAGAAGTAAAAGAATGGGCACCTTTGCCTCCCAACTCGTACTCTACGGCAACATCTGAAAAAGTTCCTCAGGAGGACACCTGCCACCTTTCTGCCTTCCCATTAAACACCTGTTCCCAGGTTGGGGCCCCTGCTTCCAATTTCCCACTCGCCCTCTCCAGTCTAGCTGAAGGGGATACGTGCTGTAACCGAAGACCACTCATTTGGAGAAGTCTGATCTTGCCAAGCAGCTACGTTTGAGTTCTGACGGAGTCGTATTTAAGGACGGCGAGATTCCCACCCAGTTCTGCAACCCGGGGCATTCTCCTTTGGCTCTCCCTGCTTTCAACAAAGGATCTCCCAGGTAGCTGGCAGACTTTAAAAACCCAGACCTTCAAAAAAGGAAACTCTTGCCAGCCGCTCGCTAATTTAATATTTCCCCAAGCAGACGAGTACAACCGTTCGCAGCAAATCTTTTCCTCTGCCTTTCATTTTACTGGCCAGCTGCTACAGCCAGATTCTCGAAGGGAGCCGAATTCGACAAATCTGAATGGATTTGTGGCTGTTTCCCAACAATCCTAGAATCTCAGGACACAAACAAAAGGACCTTTCAATACAGAGCTGGTTTCCCTGTTGATTCCCCCCCCCCCCCCCGGCGGCTTTTCTCAGCACAGAAGGGGATGTTTTCGGTTTCATGTTCTGCAGCTTCTTGTCCAGCTCTGATATCATCAGTCCCCCGGCTAGTTCACACATCCCTGCTGCTCATGAGAAGCCCCTCTTCGAGACAGCATTTATTTCAGTCTGGGCTCCAAATGTTACGTGGTCACCTTATGACAGGAAGGGTGTTCTTGTTTTTGTCTTGTTGCATCATGCAAAATCACAACCTGCGCTTGGGATAAACTGCAAACACAACTGGATTGCCATGAGCACATTCCCACTCTCAATGGAAGATGAAGAAGAAGAGGAGGAGGAGGAGGAGGAGGAGATTGGATTTATACCCCACCCTTTACTACCTGAAGGAGTCTCAGAGTGGCTTGCAATCTCCTTTCTCTTCCCAGCAACAGATACCCCGTAAGGTAGGTGAGGCTGAGAGAGCTCTCTCGAGAACTGCCCTTGAGAGAACAGCTCTGAAAGAACTTGTGACTGACCCAAGGTCATGCCAGCGGCTGCATGTGGAAGAGTGGGGAATCCAACCCAGTTCTCCCAGATTAAAGACCGAACTCCTAACCTTGATAGCATGGATTGGTGGTGAGAATGTCAGATAAGGATCTGGGCGACCTGCAATGGGCTCCCTCCTCAGCCACGGAAAACCACCAAGTGACTCTGGGTCAGTCACCCTCTCTCAGTCTAACCTACTTCACGGGACTGTTGTTGTGAGGATAAGGATGTCAAAAGCCTGTTTCAGTCCTTGCCAAGAAAAGGACACACAGAGACACAGAGGAACAGTTAGATTCAAGTCCAGTAGCCCCTTAGAAACCAACAAAACTTTCAGGCTATGAGCTTTCAAGAGTCAAAGCCCACTTCGTCAGATGCCTTCGACTCTCAAAAGCTGATAGCCCCCTGATTCTTGTTGGTCTCTAAAGTGCTGCTGGACTCGAATCGAACTTTTTGACTGCCGACCAACATGGCTACCCTCTGAAACAGATGGACGGACAGACAGAGAGACACATATATGTTCAGATGGGCAGCCGTATTGTTCTGGAGCAATAGAACAAAGTTTTGAGTTTAAGACCAACAAAGTTTAAGACCAACAAAGATTGATTCACAGCTTTCGTGTGCATTCACACTTCTTCAGATACAAGATACATGAAGAATCTTGTATCTGAAGCTATAAGAAGTGCACATGCACACGAAAGCTGATACCCAGAATCAAACTTTGTTGGTCTTAAATCTTAAAGGTGCCACTGGGCTCAAACATTGTTACACCCACAAACACACACATACCTATACACAAATATATACATATATACATAATTAATTAATTATCGTATGGCATTGTGTGTAGAATAGCCAGGAGATCCTAAGATTGTCTGGCAGACAGAAGTTCTAGCTCTTTTTTTTACATTATGCACCACCAGGTGGCAAGCTAGACTTGTTTTTGGGGGGGCTGTGGACAGTGCTCCCTCTAAGCTGTGGAGTCTTGTGAACAAAAATTCTACTTTGTGAGCTACTGGCATTAAAATTGTAAGCCAGCAATTTGGCTACTGCAGAAATTAGTTTGCTCTGGAGCCATCCTTCCTGAGCTAAGACCAAAATGTGTGAGCTGGAGGCTAAAAAACTGTGAGCTAGCTCACACTAACTCATCTTAGAGGGAACACTGGTTGTGGCCCACCAACTCATGATAGACATTTATTTATAATTTACATACTTATTTAATATATCATATACTCAGACATTTCAAGTGTGTATAATCTTTGATGGTCTTCCCTTGGCGTTTTTCTGCTGTTTTTTACTATTACACGCTAGGGATCCCTGTTCTGTCTGCAGACTTCTTTTTAAGGCTAGAGACATTTCAGAGATGGTTTGCCATTGCCTGCCTCGGTGTTGCAGCCCTGGTATTCCTTGGGGGTCAACCTTCCAAATACTAGCCTAGGCTGACCCTGCTTAGCTTCTGAGATCTGACAGGATTGGGCTCGCCTGGGCTATCCAGGTCAGGGCATATATACATATATACATTATATATATGTGTATATATATATATACATACACATATAACATTTGCATATGAAGTTTATTTTTTAAATTACGGTACCCCCTCTATCTTTATGTTCCAGAACATCCAAGTCAGCATCCAATAATTTCAAGTACAAAATCCAATATGTGCTATAAAAAAGAGAACCGAAGCTGATACACAGTAAAGCTAATGGCACCCGACACACAGTAAAGCGAACAGCACCAGCCATCTGATTTCAAGTAACCACTGTATCACACAAAGATCACTGAGCCAGCAGTGAACATAAAAACCAGGAACAACAGCAATAAGGTCTTATGGCAGCAATAAAATCAGTGGAGTTAAAAAAAACAAAGGGACAGCAGTAAAATCAGCCCAATCATTAACTTGCCCTGAAGGCCTTTGGAAACCAACAGATGTTCACATTTCACTGGAAGGTCAGGCGCAAGAGACGAAGCGCTGCTAACCCCAAGGTCAAACTCTGCAGTGCTTCACACAACCCCTCTACTTTCCTACGAGGGTCCTATTTGCTGGTGCTCAGCACCGTCTCACATATACATGTACATCTTTCGATGTCATTTAATCCAGCATACTGGGGTAAGTAGTGGAGAGCCAGGATGATATCGTTCTTCGAGCATTAGTTTAAGATCTGGGAGACTCATATTCAAATCCCCACTCTGCCAAGGAAACTTCCAGGCTGGGGTGCCAACTATTTCACTTGGGGGGGGGGGGGGAATGGGCAGGAAATTTGGAGTCACACAGAAGGTGCAAGGTCACTTCCAGCACATAACTGAAAGTAACATCAGCATGCGGGTGTGACCCTCTAGGATTCATCCAAAACTCTGTGGCAAAAAACTTCTAGTTATTCACCAGAAGTGATGTTGCACTGTCACTCCCCTTGTCCCTGCCCCCCCCCCACACTAGTTGATGGCCAATGGATAATGGCAACATCATGGTGACCTTTGTTGTAAACTGGGTCTAGCTTCCAAGGAATATCGAGGGCTGAAACTGTGCTAGGGTTGCCAGGCAGTGCTAGGGGAGTGAAGGGGAGGGGGCAGCGTCATGAGGGAGAAATTAAAGAAAACGTACAACCTTATGTACTTACTGGAAGTGACAACAGGGAGCTCTAGGAATTGCTGGAAACTCTATGGCAAAACCATAGCCTCTCCAGTGATTCCTAGAGCTACCATTTGTCACTTCCAGTAACTTTACTACACTGCAATTTTTAAAAAAATCTCCTGTGGCACTTTATTCTCCCAGTGTTGGCTTGGCAGCCCTAAACCCCACACATCCTTTTCACAGGAACCAAGTTCAACAATTGTTTTAACTCCGTCCCTAACAGCCAGGTGTATCTTCTGCAGAGCAGGAAACTACCCCTTACGTTGACATGGCCAGTCACTTTCTCTCGGTGTAACCTTCTACATATGGTTGTTGTTCTGATGAAGGAAGGATGAATGATGTTGCAAGCCACTTCAAGTCTCCAGCGGCGAGAAAAGCAGGGTATAAATAAATAAATGGACTTCTTAGGGCCACCTTTAGCTGGGACGGTGGTGCACCATCTTTCAATGCTGATTTGCTCCAGCTACTTACAACAGGGGGACCCAAACTTTTTGAGCCTGTGTGCACCTTTGGAATTCTGACACGGCATGGTGGGCGCAACGACAGAATGGCTGCTGCAGTAGGCGGAGCCAGCTACAAAATCTTCGTACCAGCTTACCTTCAGTCACACAGTGAAGATCTTTGTGCTGTGGTGGCAGCTGCTGCCAAAGCAACATTTAAAAAAAAATCTGCACAGCCAATCAAATCTCCAGTGGCCAATCAGAAGCCTTGCTGGGCAAAAGCCCCACTTGGCCCCACCCACTTTTAAAAACACATGGTGAGGGCCAGAAAAGGTGTCAGTGGGCACCCTGGCACCCACAGGTACCACATTGGGGACCCCTGACTTATAAAGTGATTAGGTATGACTTGCAGCGCAAAAGAGGAATGTTGATGAGAGAACCCTTTTTCTCTTAGGTTCTGAGAGCAAAGAAAATGGGAGGGGCAAAAACTGCCCAGATAGGGCTGCCAAGTCCAACTTGGGAAATATCTGAGGACTTTGGGGGTGGAGCCAGGAGACTTTGGGGGTGGAGCCAGGAGAAAGGAAGTGACATCATTTTGTGATGTCACATCCTGTGGTGTTGCTTCCACATGCTGACACATGAACTCATGAAGTTTCCTAATACTGAATCAGGCCATTGGTCCATCAAGGTCAGTATTGACTACTCAGACTGGTAGTGGCTCTCCAGGGTCTCAGGCTGAGATCTTTACTGTCACCTATTACCTGGTCCTTTTTTAGCTGAAGAGGCTGATACCTCCTGCATGTCAAGCAGATGCTCTATCACTGAGCAACGGCCCTACTGAACCCTTCCTCATCTCGGCAGAATATGAAGCACTAAGTGCTACACAAGTGCTAAATATGATTTTCATATCATAAGAACAGGAGAGAAGCCACAGTGGATCGGCCCATCCAGTACAGCCCATCCAGTACAACACTCTGTGGCCAAAAATACCAGGTGCCCTCAGGAGGTCCAGCAGCGGGGCCAGAACTCCAGAAGCCCTCCCACTGTTGCCCCCCAAGCACCAAGAATGCAGAGCATCACTGCCCCAGACAAAGGGTTCCATTTAGACCTTGTGGCTAATAATAGCCACTGATAGACCTCTGCTGGATGGGGACAGAGAGAGAGAGACAGACAGACAGACAGACAGAAAAAAGAAAGAAAGAAAGAAAGGGGGAGGGGGAGAGAGAGAGAAGGAAAAGAGCTGGCACTTACCCCAGCAGCAACTTTGCAAGCCACATGCAAAAGCAGGCCCTTCAGTAGAAAGAGCCTAGTCCCTCCTTAATCTCTGGGTGGGGCTCTCTTGCTCGCTCTGCCTGAACTCTTAAAAGGGAAATGTCTGCAGAGAGCCTGCAGTAAAAAGCCTCAACAGACATTTCCCCTTTAAGAGTTCAGCCTGCGTTCCTGCTGGCAGCCATTGCCTCCCCCGGTGGCCAATTTTGAAAAAGCAGGGGTAAGCTTTAAAAATCGGTGTTTCCCCCGCCCTACCGGGGGACTTGGCAGCCCTATGCCCAGAGAAGGGACTTAGGGGAGGTACGGCACATATATGGGGCAGTTCAACATCCCTCATTTTCATGCCGCTTTTACTCTTACAGCTTGACCCTCCCCATTTGACACTGGGGAAGGCCCACGTTTAAAGAGATGGGTCTGCGACATTCACATCTCATTAACATGGCCCTGGGAAAATCATATCAACTTCTCGGGGATTGGCGAGGAATCTCTTTTGCCACCAAAGCCGCCGTTTGCTTCGCCTTTACTCGGGGCTTATCAGCAGGTTCCGCCCTGGGTTTTGATATATCTCAGCTCGGCTGGAGGGAAAAAGAAATCCTGTATCGAGAAGGACTATACCAAGAGCGGGGTTTGTTAAGCATGGCAGCTGCCTGACTTTTTGTCACTAACCAAGGAACGGGCTAAGGATCTCTGGACACAAAGAGAGATTTAAGTTGCCTTTATTAGAATCTCTGGCTGTGTAAAATCTTTTGATTTCCACTTTGTCAACTGCACATCTGTGGGATTTTTTCCCTCCCTTCCTCCTCTGGCCTGCCCTGGTTTCCCTGACCTGCCGAATTTCCTCAACTCATTTATCTTCCCATTTTCCCCCGTTCTGTTACACTTGTTAGTTTTTGGATGTTCTATTATTTCCGTGTTTGAACCTTCTAAAAAAAGGTTGAGCTAACAGACCTGGCGGACTTTCAAAGCCTGTCAGGAGGAAATTATCACTCTGTGTGGCCATTTGCATACAAAATATGACTCCGTTCCATGTAACGGCAGCACCTTTTCTTTTCTGTTCTTTTTTAATTGACCTACATTTCATTTGGGGCTCGGGCCTTGTTACATGCTGCTTAACTTTGTGGGAAGCTAGACTTTCACTCGGTATAGTACAAATTAGTTACGGGAAAGGGGGAGAGAAAAGTGCACGGAACATCTCAGGCCTCAAAAATTGACGGCTAATTGTTCCCCGCCAAATTCTCGGCTGTCTCCTTCGATCAAAATTTGATAATAATTTCCAGAGATCTGTTATTCCCCCCGCCCAGAGATTTTCTTCTTACAAGATAATTGAACCTTTGCAGGCTGTTACAACTTGACTCAGAGAGAAGTAAGAAAATAAACAACATCTTCTGAGTTTATAAAATAATTCGCCATTTTAGAGAAAACACCTTAACACTTGACTGCAGAAGCGCGAGTCGAGAACTAAATCAAAGGCAAAAGAGAGAGGTTCCACGACACAGGACAGATTCGTCTGAGATCCAAAATGAACCTTCTGGCTGGGTTTGCAAATTGAAATGTGGATTTTATTCTGCAGAATAAGGGGTTGTTGCTTCATAGCAAAACAAACGCCTTGCACATGGAAAGTCCGTGGTTGAGATCTTAGTATTTGGAAAAGTGACTGAAAAGGAACAACGATATTGCACAGTGCTGAACAGGGTTGCCAACTCCTGGCAGGGAAATACCTGGAGATTTTTGGGGTGGAGCCTGGGGAGGGCAGAGTTTGGGGAGGGGAGGGACTTAAATGTGGTATAATGCCATAGAGTCCACCTTCCAAAGCAGCCATTTTCTTTAAGGAAACAGACCACTGTAATCTGGAGATCAGTTGTATTTGGGGTTGCCAACCTCCAGGTGGTGACTGGAGGGCTCCCAGAATTACAACTGGTCTCCAGGCGACAGAAATCAACTCTCCTGCCAATCAGGGTAGACCAAACTGACCGTGTCAGACCAATGGTCTGATTCAGTATAAGGCAGCTTCAGATGTACATTTATATCTAGTTGACCACTATAGGAAACAGTGCTGGACTAGATGGACTTTAATTGAGCAGACCTCTTCTTATGGTCTCATGTGCAAGACAAGCAGCAGCATTTAGATGCTCTGATGCTCGTGCAGGGACTGTCCTGAGTGACACCATGGAATCCTGCTCAGTTATCTTACAAATCCTGTAACCCAGCAAACTGAATATAGCCCACCAACCCCATTCCATGGCTCTCCAGATGCTTAACAACCTATCTCTGTATTGGCCAGGAAGGCAATACAGACACATCAGGGCCATGGCTCAGTGGTACAGCATCAGCTTTGCATGCAGAAGGTCCCAGGTTTGATCCCTAGCAACTCCAGGTAAAAGGCAATATGAAAGACCTGAGCTGCTGGAGTGCCCCTGCCAGCCAGAGAAGACAATAGTGACCTTATAGTCCAAGGGTCAGCAGAAGGCAGCATCGTGTAGGTATGAAGTCTTGCAACACTCTGGCGAACACACATGAAACTGCCTTATACTGAATCAGACTCTTGGTCTATCAACGTCATTACTGCCTACTCAGACTGGCAGCAGCTCTCCAGAGTCTCAGCAGGCAGCGGTCTTTCACATCAGCTACTGCCAGACCCTTTAACTGGAGATGTCAGGGATTGAGCCCGGGACTTTCTGCATGCAAAGGAGAGGCTCTTCCACTGAGCTATGCCCCCTCCCCAGACATACAAGCAGTTAGCTGCACTTGGCTTTGTGGGTCACAAGATGTCAAGGTTTCTTCCTATGTGCAAGACGGAGTGTTGCATGCCTCAGAAAGCCACACAGAGCTAATCCTGAATTAGGGCTGCCATAAATCCCCCCCGGGGGGGGGGGGATTCCCCCACTAAAAGGGTCCCCAATCCGCTTCTCTCCGATTATAAATAAATTCTTAATCTTAAATTCTCAGTTTTAAGTCTTTATGATATTATGTGTATTAGAGTATTGTATATTTTGTTCTGGAAAATTTATTAAATATTTTTAATTTTAAAAAGCTAAAACAATCTGTCTAGTGACCAACTCATTCTACCAATTTCTCATACTCTATTTTCAGTTTCATCTTATCTTATCAGTCTTATCTATTATATAGTGTAACATAGATAACATCATAGAATTTTTTATAAGATTTCACACAACAGTTAATTGTAATAACACGTGCTACTCTTTTCACTTCACATTAAAGTTAATGGGCCATGTGTATTTTAAGCTATATTCTTATGCCATTACACCATACGTATCTTGTTAAACATTTGTTAAGCTATTATATCATATATTTTGTTACACATACTTAGAAATTTTGAAAAAGGAAGGTCCTTAATTTCCGTAAAATTGCCCTCACACTAGGTTTTTTGGTAATTATATTTTCTGTCCATTTTTCCCTATTCCTTCTTTTTTTTCCTGTATCCCTTATAATAATAAAATAAAATAAAATAAACCAGTGGTTAAAGATATAGATAATTAATAACTACCCCTGACCTGGATAGCCCAGGCTAGACCAGCCTCATTAGATCTTGGAAGCTAAGCAGAGCTGGCCCTGGCTAGTATTGGGATGGGAGACCACCAAGGAAGTCCAGGGCTGTGACGCAGAGGCAGGCAATGGCAAACCACGTCTGAATGTCTCTTGCCTTAAACACCCTATGTGGCTGCCATAAGTCAGCTGTGGCTTGACAACAAACAAACAATAATTTGCTGCTCTTTAATGGCCCCTCGAAATCTGCAGCCCATTGGGCCCCCACACCCTCTCTGACAGCCGCCCTGAGCCTGTTCGCGGGGAGGGCGGGGTATAAATTTGAAAAATAAATAAATAAAATAGGGTTGGCCCAGACTCCCTCTCTTGCTCACTTAGGGAGGGAGTGACCAGGGGCGTAGAGTTTAAAAACTCCTGGGGGGGCGGGGGCTCTACCGTGTGCGCGTGCGTGCACGCCGGGACATATCCCCATTGCTGCCGCCGCCTCCCCCCCCCGCCTGACTGCTCCTGCTTCCATCCCTCCCTCCGTCCGTCCAGGGGCCAGCTGGGCATTTGCTTAGCTGGCCCCTGGACGGATGGAGGGAGGGTCAGAGTGGCCAGGCTAGGGGGGGGAGAGAGAGGTGGCAGCGGCCCTAGGAAGGGCCAAGGGAGGCACGGCGGTGGGCACACCGTTTTACCGGGGGGGGCTCAGTCCCCCCCAGGAAATTTCAGGGGTGGCTCGAGCCCCCCGTAGTTGACGCCTATGGGAGTGACAGTGTGTGAGCAACCTTCATTTGCCGTATGGCAAAAGAACATAATGTGCTCCTGCACGAATGCCAGCATGTTTCATCTAGAGCTTTTTTTAATGCCGTGTTGTTTCCCCCTTTAAAAAAATAAAAACAGTGTTATCCCATATCTTTTGTCTCAGCATCGGTTCTGATGTGAGCCATATGAAGTACAAGAGTCCTAGGAAGAAAATAGAATATTTTTTAAAAAATGGGTTTGTCAGGAAGAGGGTATCGTAATCCCAACTCAGCCACAAAGTTAAGTACCCATCTGTGTATCTGGGAATTTTATGAAGCTGTAGATCATTTCTCGATGTTGACGCACACAGGTTTAGTCGAGGGGTGTTGTGTTCTTAGGAGTCCTTTAAAACATGCTTTTCGGTTAAGCTCTCCAAAGGGAACGGCTTGATGAGATGCCATTCGTCTTCTGCACATGTGCTAAACACATGACTCTGCTCTTTATACCTGTTCTTTATTTGTGTTTTTCAACGCATAGTCAAAGCCGTCGGCATTCGGCAATGTCAAGACTTGGGTGGAAGAGCTCCAAGCAGAAAATCGGAATTCGGATTCTTAGAAGGACTATTTTTCTTAGGGCTGCCAGTTGCTTATTGGCACCCATTGGGAGATTTGGGGAGGTCGCCAGGTGGTGTCGGGGGGGGGGGGCTGGGGGTGATGCTCTGCTTTTAAGGCAGAACTCTATGGTTTGAGGTCGCTTTTATCATAGAGTTTTGACCCAAAAGCAGAGCTTGGCCCCCAATGTCACTGACACCCTGACGTCACTTCCAGCTAATATCCACGCATTGCGCACACCCCACCCACTCCTGGAATGCCCCCCCCCCCAAGCTCCCTGCAGGTGAGACAGAGCGACCTGGCAACCCTAGTAAGAGCTAAATATTTTTCCCCCAATTGTTCATGGGCACTGGTCCTACTTTGCTATCAAACTGCCATTCAAACAGAGGCATAATCAGACGCCATTGGCCTGGTAAGTGATCGAAGGAGAGGGTGCCCCTAGAGCCCACAAGCTTGGTGAAGGAAAGGCAGGATATAAGTGCTATAACTGGGGCTGGCGTTAGCAGACCCTTAGGTGGGGCAGCTGCCAGGGCCAGTTTGGTGTAGTGGTTAAGTGCACGGACTCTAATCTGGGAGAACTGGGTTTGATTCTCCACTCCTCCACTTGCACCTGCTGGATGACCTTGGGAAGCCACCGTTCTCTCAGAGCTGTACTTTCAAGGACAGTTCTCTCAGAGCTCTCTCAGCCTCACCTACCTCATGGGGTGTCTGTTGTGGGGAGGGGAAGGGAGAGAAGTTTGTAAGATGCTCTGAGACTCTGAGTGAAGGGCGGAGTATAAATCCAATCTCCTCCTCCTCTTCTCCTTCTCCTCTTCCTCCTCCTCCTTCTTGGCTTCTGGTGGGGGCACTGCTGCTGGCTCCGTACTCTCCTGTCTCCTCTGATGCCAGCACGCCTGTCCTTCCACAGCCTGCTTCTGACTGCTTTGTCACCTGTGCTCCCAGCTGCACATGCTGCCTAGCTCTGCTGGAGATGTGGTGGTGCATAAAGCATCAGTGTTTCAGCTGGCTATGGCAGTGCCACTCCACGCTGCCTAGGGCTCCCCAGAACCTGGAACCCCCTCCCCATTTTAAAAAATATTCAGCCCTTATAAATATGAAAACCAAACTCTCCAGCCTTCTTATTTCAAAAGGAGACTCAAAGCACCTTTCAAATGCAGACTTTAGCCGATCTTCAGGAAAAAACACACACCAGAAACAGTTACTCATAAGAACATCAGAAGAGCCCTGCTGGATCAGACCAGCGGTCCATCTAGTCCAGCATCCTGTCCCACACAGTGGCCAGCCAGTTCCTCTGGAGGGCCAACAACAGGGCATAGAAGCCGAAGGCTTCATAAGAACATCAGAAGAGCCCTGCTGGATCAGGCCAGTGGTCCCTCTAGTCCAGCATCCTGTCTCACACAGTGGCCAACCACTTCCTCTGGAGGGCCAACGAAAGGGCAGAGAGGCCAAGGCCTTCATAACATAAGAAGAGGCCTACTGGATCAGACCAATAGTCCATCTAGTCCAGCATCCCTGGCTCACAGAGTGGCCAACCAGTTCCTCTGGACAACAAGCAACAGGGCAGAGAGGCCAAGGCCTTCCCCTGATGTTGCCTCCTCCTGGATCTGGGATTCAGAGGCTGAGTGCCTCTGACTGTGGAGGTTCCCCTCAGTCAGCATCACTAGTAGCCATTGCCAGACTTATCCTCTCCAAGATCTCCTTTTTAAAATTATGTTCAGCTTTCACATCTGTTCCTTTCCAAACAATACAAACAGCCACGCTTGAAAGTCGCTATACTCAAAGACCAGTTGCCCAGTGCCTCCGTGTATACAGAGGTCCAGAACCAGAAGACCTCTTTCGTAATCTGCTGGCCTGTCCACTTTATTCAGCTTCAAGGATGAAATTTTGAGATGCAATCTGGGCCAATTTAGGCCTCAGCACTGTGATGGAACAAGCTATATTTTTTCCTTGCAGATGTGGAATCAGAGGTCTCAGAGATGGTTGCCTTCTTTGCCTTCGCGGAAAAGAAAATTTGGGCCAAGCTGGGCTGCAAGGAGATCGAATCAGTCGATCCTAAGAGAAATCAACCCTGACTGTTCCCTGGAAGGCCAGATACTGAAGCTGAAGCTCAAATACTTTGGCCACCCAATAGGGTTGCCAAGTCTCTTAACCTTACCGGCGGGGGGGAGTCCTCTGCTGGCCGGGAGCTTCCCCGCCGCACGCAGTCACCGGAAGTGATGTCAGCACGTTGGGGGCGTTGCCAGGGCAACGCTCTGGTAATCGCCCCAAAATTCTATGGTATCATAGAGTTTTGGGGCGATTGCCAGAGCATTGCCCTGGCAACACCCCCAACGTGATGGCGTCACTTCCGGTGACGTCGCCCGGCGCGGGGGAAGTCGTCCAGGCTGGACGACTTTGGGGGTGGGGTTTCCGGCACTCGGCCGGCGGATCGGGAACCCCTGTAGCGGGGGATCCCCCGCCCCCCGGGCTGACTTGGCAGCCCTACCACCCAATGAGAATGGAGCACTCACTGGAGAAGACCCTGATGCTGGGAAAGATTGAAGGTCGAAGAAGAAGGGGACAGAAAAGCATGAGACAGTTAGACTAGGGTTGCCAGCCTCCAGGTGGGGCCTGGGGATCTCCCACTTTTACAACTGATCTCCAGCTGACAGAGCTCAGGTCCCCTGGAGAAAATGGCTGCTTTGAAGGGTGGACTCTATGGCCTTGTACCGTGCTGAGGCCCCTCCCCTCCCCAAACCCTGCCCTCTCCTGGATCCACCCCCCAAGTCTCCAGATATTTTCCAATCCAGACCTGGCAACCCTTGGTTAGACAGTGTTATCGATGCAACAGACATCAAGTTGAGCAAACTCGGAAGCACAATGGAGGACAGGAGGGCCTAGCATGATGAGGTCCAGCGGGTTGTGAAGCGTCAGACTCGACTGTGCAACTGAACAACAAAAACGCATCAGCATGGGTCAGTTGCTTATGGGAGTTGTTCCTTTCTCTCACAAAACAAGTTTTAAAATGTGATCTTTATAGTATTTTAATGGCCACTGGCCCTACGCAATAAAACTGAACTGAACTGAACCTCCATGAATCTATCTAATCTCCTTTTTAAAGCTGTTTATTCCTGTGGCCATTGCTACATCCTCTGGCAGCGAATTCCACACTGTCATCACTCCCTGTGTAAAGTAGTCTTTCCTTTTGTCCATCCTGAACCTACTGCCCATCGGCTTCAGCGGATGCCCTCAGGTTCCAGTATTTCTAGTACTCGTCCAGCAATCTGTTGCAGTCTGTGTCCAGGGCAAGGATACAAACTCTAATGTGATATTCTCCCAACCCGTGATGGAAGAAATGGTGTCGACGCCACTACAGCCTGGGTCCAGAGCACATCTCACAGGAATAGGAAAAGGGTGACTGGGGAAACAGGGGTAGGAAGGTAACCAGGGTTGCCAATCTCCAGGTGGGGGCTGGGGATCACCAAGAAACACAACTGGTGTTTTTGCCCTCCCCAGGGACCACCCTCAAAATCTCCAGGGGAAATGTAATAGATTCATCAGTGGATAGATAGACATCTATTTTCCCCCTGGTCTTTGGCCCTGAGTTCCATTCCCCCCTAGGCCAAATGACAATCTGGAGTTCAAACCCCAGAACCCACTGTTGATAGGGATGCCAGCCTCCAGGTGGGCCCTGGGGACCCCCTGGAATTACAGCTCATCTCCAGACTACAGAGATCAGTTCCCCTGGAGAAGATGGATGCTTTGTGGGGTGGGCTCTATGGCATTGCAACCCACTGAGGTCCCTGTCCTCCCCAGACTTCATCCCCAAATCTCCAGGAGTTCCCCAACCTGGACCAGGTAACCCTAGCTGCTGACGTGTAGTTCACACCTTAGTTAACAAGTTCAGAAAGTTCTTTTCGAAAGTCAACGCCGACTCCTTCCACTTTGCAAAGAGTACATCGGGGGCTGCTTTGATCAAAACACTCAAGTTTTATTTTTATTTTTTTCCCTTCCAAGTTCTCTCTCTCTCTCTCTCTCTCTTTGGTAAATCTTCTAAAGGACACCAAGCAAGCTTACAAGGTAATTACAGATTCCTCATCTCCCGTATGGCCTGTCAGAAGCCTTCTATCCTTATGAAGCCATTACAGCATGTACTTAATGTCAGCTTAATAGAAGGAACACTTCTATAGGTTCCCGGTTGACTGACACTTTTGAAATGACATCAGTTTCTAGCTTTAAAACCTATTCTTATGAGGTCTCTGTTGCTATTTATGTTAGGAATATGCGCATGCATGTCAAAACAGTATATCAACTTTGCTGATTGGCTGCACCCACAGCCTGTTGCCGAGGCAACCGAACAATTGCTTTTAATCTTTCCCCCCAAAATTGCTTCCTTTTTTTTTTTTTTTTTTGTTTCAATTGCCTCGCCAAAGTTTCAGGTTTAATTCCTTTCCCGAGTAGTGATCATCAGGTTGTTGTTCGTGCTTTGAATTTACATGCTCAAATAATTTTCTGGTAGCATGGAGACGCCAACTTATCAGCCAGCTGGTGCTGCTGCGCTTTTCATAAAAGTCTGATGTGTAGATGTCAGCAGGGGATAATGCTGAAGTCTGAGTTGGTGTTCAAGGCATGATAGCAAGCCAGACTGAACTGGTCTCTGGCCCAATTGGCTTCTCACAGTTGGCCATAGAACAACACCTTGGAACATCCACAATGTCCTCAGTCCCTGGGTTCTTGAGGACTTTAAAAGTTTCCATTGCATTTCTGAAAACAGAGACTGTGGAGTTTTTGGAGGTCACACTGTCCCCGTCTGAAGGGGCTAATCTTGCCGGCTGAAATGGTTTATGCCAAAGGAGTCCCAACATCCTATCCTGTTGTTCTTGGAAGCTCATGAGAGAACGCGAAGTCCATGAGAGCTTTCCACAAAGCTTCACAGAACATTTGGCAACTTTACTCGGGCCTAGGAGAGCCATTGCTCACCAAACGAAAAGACTAAGAGTCCAGTAGCACCTTAGCCAGTTTGGTGTAGTGGTTAAGAGTGGCAGGACTCTAATGCGGAGAACCGGGTTTGATTCCCCAGTCCTCCACATGCAGCCAGCTGGGGGACCTTGGGTCAGTCAGAGCTGTTCTCTCAGAGCTCTCTCAGCCCACCTACCTCACAGGGTGTCTGTTGTGGAGAGAGGAAAGGAAAGGAGATTGTAAGCTACTCTGAGACTCCGAGTGAAGGGCAGGATATACATCCAATCTCTTCTTCCTCTTAAAGATTAATGAAATTTATGGCAGGGTAGGAGCTTTTGTGCAAGAGATACCTTCTGTCTGAAGAAGTGAGCAGTGACTCAGGAAAGCTCCTCCCCTGCCACAATTCTTTTTGGTCTTTAAGGCGCTACTGAGCTCTTGCTCTTTCCTACTGCTACAGACAGACTAACACAGCTCCCCGTCTTGATCTAGGCGCTCTTCCAAGTACAGCTCACTGAGCTCAAGGGACCTGCTCCCCAGCTCCTTTTAAGGTGGCTTACTTATTTGGTAATGGAAACTGCCATCAAGTCAGTCAACTGATGGGGGACCTGTAGGGTTTTCAAGGTGGAGCTTTGGGTGGGTGGGGCTGGGGAGGGGAGGGACTTCAGAAGGTCTAATGAAGAGAGAGAAGAGGAAGAGATTGGATTTATACCCCGCCCTTCACTCAGAGTCTAGGAGCAACTTACAATCTCCTTTCCCCTCCCCTCCCCACAACAGACACCCTCCTGTGAGGTAGGTGGGGCTGAGAGAGCTCTTTCAAGGACTGCTCCTGAGAGGACAGCTCTGCGAGAACCTGTGACTGATCCAAGGTCACATCAGCAGCTGCATGTGGAGTAGCGGGGTATCAAGCCCGGTTCTCCCAGACTAGAGTCCATGCTCCTAACTGCTACACCAAACTAACTCTCATTTGAGCTCACCTTCCAAAGTCGCCATTTTCCCTAGGTGAACGGATCTCTGTAGCCTGGAAATCAGTTGCAATTCTGAGAGATCTCCAGCCAGCACCTGGAAGCTGGCAACCATAACATTACACGTATTTTTAATTGGTGAGCCCCCTCGGTGGCCCTGGAAAGGGCAGAAAGGTGGGATATAAATTTTGTGAAATGCAATCAATTTGGCCAGGCCCAGGTGTAAGTTCCTGCCCCCAGGAAAGGAAGCAGAAGCAGTGCCTAGATGGAGTGCACTGGCAGAGAAGTTCCCAAGACTCGCCTTCCCCCTGCTTCATATTTCACATTGTTATGACCGATGAGAATGGGAGGCCAGATCTCAGTAAGCTTGCTGGCGGAGCGATGACAGACGGAACAAGGGAGCGAATGCTTCAGCAGATACATCAATAACACCGACCCCATAATGTGGTGGTTTATGTGGGGAATGATCAGCACAAAGCAAACACTGACTCACTGAGTTCTAAGCATGAAAGCAAACAAACTGCAGAATGCAGGTGGGGCACAAGAAGACCAAAGGCACTCTCCAGGGTGGCACCCAAGGGCTCCAGATCCAAGGCATGGTAGTTGGCACGCCCAAAGAGCTCTTTGATGTCCTCAAGCTCTGTTTGAGCAACCCTACCTTTCATTAGGACATAAGAAGAGCTCTACTGGAACCAAACAATAGTCCACCTAGTCCAGCATCCTGTCTCACACAGTGGGCAACCAGTTCCTCTGGAGGTCCAGCAACATAGAGGCCCTGTTTGATAAGAACAGAAAGAAGCCATGTTGGATCAGGCCAATGGCCCATCCAGTCTAACACTCTGTGTCACACAGTGGCCAAAATGTAGGTTTCATGAGGAGGTCCACCAGCAGGGCCAGGACTGAAAAGCCCTCTCACTGTGGCCCCCCAACCACCAAGAATACAGAGCATCACTGCCCCAAAGTGTCCCATCTATACCTTATGGCCAATAGCCACTGATGGACCTCTGCTCCATATGAGAACACAAGAGAAGACATGCTGGATCAGGCCAATGACCCTTCTGTGTCACACAGTGGCCATAACGTAGGTTTCATCAGGATGTCCACCAGCAAGGCCAGAACTCCAGAAGCCCTCCCACTGTGGCACCCCAACCATCAAGAATACAGAGCATCACTGCCCTAGACAGAGTGTTCCATCTATACCTTGTGGTGAATAGCAAACTGGTGGACCTCTGCTCCATATGTTTCTCCAATCCCCTCTTGAAGCAGTCTATGCTTGTAGCTGCCACCACTTCCTATGGCAGTGAATTCATACCATCTTAGATGGTGAAGAAATCTCTCCCGTGCTCCCATGCTCAGATGGTGAAGAAATCTCTTCTCTCTTGAAGATGCCCATTGCAACCTCAGATGAATGAATCTACAGAACACCTCATATCAGAATAAAACATGCTAGGACTGTTTCCAAAGACACTTTGCCCATTGGCGGCAGAAAGTGCCACCAAATTACAGCCAATTTATGGTGACGCTGTAGGGTTTCCAAGGCATACACAGTTCACCCTGCTCCCTAGCAATTCCTTCTTTCACTGACCATGAAAAGTCTGGGTATTATAATATGAGGATGATGACCAAACAGCTGGTATTTTAATGGTTTGACCATGTTCTTGCAATTTGTCAGTACTGGAGTCTCTACAGCCAATGAATTTAGGAATCTGTCTAGCTACATCCTGGCTCACCAGATTCCATCCTGACTATACTGCTAACCACCGAAACCTGGATGACCCAGGCTAGCCTGATTTTCATAAGATCTCAGAAGCTAAGCATGGTAGACCCTGGTTAGCACTTGGACAAGGTTAGGACCAGGGTATCTGAAGAACTGTTTTCTTCCACGTGTTCTTGTCCAGGAATTAAGATCACAGGGAGAGGCCCTCCTGACTGTCCCATCAATCAAAGAAGCTTGTTTGGTGGGTATAGGAGACAGGGCTTTTTCAGTGGCAGCCCCGCAGTTATAGAACAACCTCCTGTATGGTTTTATTTAGGACTGCATTTGATTACAGCAGTCCTAAACTGTGGTTTTAAATTTTGGTTTTATGTTTTTATGTAATCTATTTATGTATTTTATTAGTATTGTAAGCTGCCTTGGGATCCGTAAGGAAGAAAGGTGGCTAATAAATATTTTAAATAAATAAAATGATAATGAGAGACCGCCCAAGATGTTCAGGGTTGCGTTAGATCAGCCTGCCGAGGTTTATAAAATTATGCATGGGATAGAGCAGGTAGAGAAAGAAGTCCTTTTCTCCCTTTCTCACAATACAAGAACTCGTGGGCACTCCATGAAATTGCTGAGCAGTCGGGTTAAAACGGATCAAAGGAAGTCCTTCTTCACCCAAAGAGTGATTAACACATGAAATTCACTGCCATAGGAGGTGGTGGCGGCTACAAGCATGGACGGCTTCAAGAGGGAATTAGATAAACATATGGAGCAGAACAGTGGCTATTAGCCACAAAGTATAGATAGGAACTCTCAGTCTGGGGCAAGTGAAGCTCTGTATTCTTGGTGTTTGGGGGGGCAACAGTGGGAGGGCTTCCTGCCCCCACTGCTGGACCTTCTGAGGGCCTGGTGTTTTTGGCCACTGTGTGACAGAGTGTTGGACTGGATGGGCCACTGGCCTGATCCAACATTGGCTTCTCATATGTTCTTATGCCCATTCAGAGGAGGAGGAGGAGGAGATTGGATTTATACCCCGCCCTTCACTTGGAGTCTCAAAGTGGCTTACAATCGCCTTCCCTTCCTCTCCCCACAGCAGACACCCTGTCAAGTAGATGGGGCTGAGAGAGCTCTTCAAGAACTGCTCTTATTTATTTATTTGTTTGTTTGTTTGTTTGTTTGGATTTATATCCCGCCTAGCCTGCACTCTTGAGAACAGCTTTGAAATAACTTGTGACTGACCCAAGGTCACTCCAGCAGCTGCATGTGGAGGAATGGGGAATCTAACCCAGTTCTTCCAGATTAGAGTCCGCACTCCTAACAACTACACCGAACTGGTTAAAATGATTATATCCAGCTAGGGTGGCCAGCCTCCAGGTGGGGCTTGGAAATCTCCAGGCAAGAGATCAGCTGCCTTGGAGAAAGTGGCTGCTTTGGAAGGATGGACTCTACGGCATTATACCCCACTGAGCTCCCTCCCCAGACTCCACCACCAAATATCCAGGAATTTTCCAACCCAGAGTTGGCAACCCTCCATCCTTTGCTTTAAAGTGGCAAAGAAAACTAAAAACTGCACAAAGCGATCAATGTTGAATCATTACTACCAGTCTCGCGAATTATAATAATTCAGTGGCAGCCAGTTCTGGCTTTTTCTTCTGCTTCTTATACCTGACGATCAATGGAAGGCTTGGTTTATAGAACTTATAACAACGGGTGTCATAGCGGAGTCTTAGAAGCCCATGCTCGAATGCTCAAATCCTTGATGAGCTAAGAAGCTCTCCGGGTGGCCCAAAGCAAGTCACGACTTCTCGCAGGGATTGTTCCAAGGCTAAAAAAATCCTATCCTGACCTTTACTCGAGTGAAGGCAGGAGACGACTGCAGTGAATCAGTAGCACTGCTACCTCTACTCCCAAGAATATGCATGACCCCGATCTCCACCATCCTGGGCAAGAATTGACTTGCCGTGCCATCCGACTCAAGTTAGCACATCAGTGATTGCAACTACCATGGAAAATGACACAACCCGCAGCCCCTTTCATGTTGCCATGTTAATCCCAACTGGCACGACATAACTCCGTTTCTTCTTTCTTTTTGCAATAAGGGTTGCAAGGAGAAAATTCAAAGCGGAACACACGTCAACTCTACTGGCTACAATCTAAATAATCTAATCTTGTGTGGTCCTTCTCAGAAGTTTATCCAGGAACAGTTACAAAATTACATATATATACATTTTTTCCCACTCTGATTGTAACAAGAAGCTTTCTCTCCTTTTCCGCTATCTCTTTTTTTAATCTTTTTTTTTCTATAAGATCCGTCTGGACTCAGGGGCAACCTTGGAATCTATCCTGGTACGGTTGCCTATATTATTTGAACGAAAACCTTCAAAGAACCATTGCATTTTAGGCAAAAGTTATGCTCACCCAGAGTCCTTTAAGGGTGCACAACAATATCGAAATGTTACTTTGAAATGAGAATAATGCCTGCTCTGTCTGGATTTACTGATTACCTCCTCTGTGACTTTTTTGTGTCTCTCTTTTAGCAATTTTTAAAAATCTATCCAAGGCACAGGAATCTCACCCTCGGAAAGTGTCTGGAATTCATGCCTTAAATATCTTTTGGGGGTATTGCCGTGACAGCTCACAAGATCTTCCTGCTTTGATTACATCTCTGGGGTCATAAATTCTTACTCCCCCAATCCAGGAACTTTCCTGATGCTCACAGCTAGCAGAATAAACCTATGAGCTTCCTGCTTTCGCACCAACATAGAAGGAAGGAAGTTGGGCTATAACTAAACATTTGTATTCCCCCAATTTGGTAGGCTCCCAGTTATACATTTCTTCAGAGACCTGGCATTACTCGGGTGAACTGTGGGGGGAACTTACCCCCCAAAAGAGGGAGACCCAGCCAATGTGCAGTGATGTGTCTACATCACTGCCCACGTGAACTGGAAGTGGTATCATCAAGTCAGGGCAACACTCTGATATTTGGACAAAAGCTCTGTTGTAGGAGTTGAATCTACCACTACCCAAATGACCTGGAAGTAACATCATCACATCAGGGACATTGAGGCAATGCTCTGGTATTTGGCCAAAAACTCTACGGTTGTACTGGCTTGCAGCTCTGAGTACCAGGTGCCAGAAGTCAGATAAAGCAGAGTCATTTAGTCTAAGGTCTGGAGTCCAGAAGTCAGGCAAAGCAGAATCATTCAGTCCAAGGTCAGAGGTCCAGTAGTCAGGCAAGGCAGAGCTGATGGCTTAGTGTCTATGGTACACATTGCATCCACACTTCACAGCCTCTCTTGGCTGGTTTTATAGCCTCACACCTAAGGGTAATGATTGCAACCAGTTGCTCAGAAGTAATACTGCAAGTACTCTTCTCCATTATCAGCAAGCAGCTGATATCAGGCCAGGAGGCGTGCACTTTGCCATCTTCTCTGTAGCTCTGTTCTCAGCCTCTGTCTGTGGCGCTCAGAGGGTGTAGGTGATACTGGTGGGCTGGGAATGGCCAACTGGGGTTCCTCTGCTGAATCAGGGCTTGAGGGTGTTGGTGGCTCTGCACCAACTGTTGGCTGTGAGTCCTGACAAGCCTGTGAATCTTGACAAGCTTGACAAGCCTGCAGAGAGCCAGTTTGGTGTAGTGGTTAAGTGTGTGGACTCTAATCTGGGAGAACCAGGTTTGATTCCCCACTCCTCCAATTGCACCTGGCTGAATGACCTTGGGCAAACCATAGCTCTGTACCAGCTGTTCTCTCAAGGACAGCTTGGGAAAGAGCTCTCTCAGCCCCACCTACCTCACAGGGCGTCTGTTGTGGGGAGGGGAAGGGAAAGGAGTTTGTAAGTCGCTCTGAGACTCCCTTGGGGAGTGAAGGGCGAGGTATAAATCCAATCTCTTCTTCTTTTCTTCTTTTCCTGCTGGTCAGTTTCTGTTAAGTTAAGGCTGGCTACACAGGGCTCCTCTTCTGAGGAGTCCTTGCTAACCCTCAGCCCTGGCTAACTCATGGCAATGGTAGAAGACAAATTTACCATAGAGTTTTTGCTGAAATAACAGTGTGTCACCCTAATGTCCCCGACATGATGATGTCACTTCCAAGTCACATGGGCAGTGATGCAGGCACATTGGCAGGGCCTCCCTCGTGCTCCTGGTAAGTCCTCTCCCATCCCCCACCAGTTGCCAGGAGGGACCTGGCAACCCTAGATATTACCCAAATTCCAAAGGAGACTTTTTGTTGTCTGATCCAGTTGGGCTCTTCTTATGTTCTTTTGTTCTTAATTTAACATCATTAGCTTTAAAGGTATTATGCAGTGTTCTGCTCTGCTCCCTCTCTATTTTGCACTCGGAACAGGGGTTCCTAGCATCCCACCTTAGTAACAGGGGGGATGGGACACAAGTGCTCAAGGTTCTAGAGTTTCCAGAGATTCCCAGAGGTATCCTATGTAACTCCTGGGGTTTTGCCGGAAGTGAATTAATGCTGCAGCCACCATCATGGCCTCCCCACATCCCTGCCCACAACCCTCCCACTGGTTGCCAAGCACTGCCTGGTGCCAACCCTAGATGCCTATCTTATTAGAACACTTTTTGGTTTCCTTTGAAAAGAGGAACATGATTCAGTCACCATGAATTTCAGTGGAAGAGCACATACCTGGACTGTAGAAAATCCCAGGTTCAGTCCCTGACATTTCCAATGGAAGGACCACAGCTTCGCTGTGTTGGGAAAGACCTTTCTAAGGCAAAGATCCAGGAGAGCTGCTAGGTGAACCAATGAACATAAGAGAAACCAATGTTGGATCCAGCCAATGGCCCATCCAGTCCAACACTCTGTCACACACAGTGGCCAAAAACACTAGGGGCCCTCAGGAGGTCCACCAGTGGAGCCGGGGACACTAGAAGCTCTCCCACTGTTGCCCCCACCCCCAGCACCAAGAACCCAGTGCATCACTGGCCCCAGACTGAGAGTTCCTATCTATACCTTGTGGCCAATGGCCACTGAGGGACCTCTGCTCCATACGTTTCTCCAATCCCCTCTTGAAACCATCCATGCTTGTAGCCAGCACCACCACCTCCTGTGGCAGTGAATTCCATATGTTAATCACTCTTTGGGTGAAGAAGTGACTGGACTTTGGTAAAAGGCAACATCCTGTCTTCTTCAGGGTGTGGGAGAATTCCACTTTAAGTGAAATCTGACAACACCTTTGGCATCTGTCATTCCCTCCAGTATTTATTTATATGCTAACTTTCTTGTTAAACATGGCAAGTCAAGACTGCTAACAAGGCAATATACAATGAAAACTGAAAAACAAACAAGAAAAAACCTGCTGAACGACTTTCCCTTAAAACAATATCCTCCTGATGATGGAATTATCTGTAAAATGCCTGTCTTAAAACAAACAAACAAACATTTCTTACAGAAAGTGGGAGCCCTCCAGAATGCCTTGGTACGGTTGGCAACATCCAGGTGGTGGCTGGAGATCTCTTAAGATTACAATTGATCTCCAGGTGACAGAGTGACAGTTCACCTGGAGAAAATGGCTGTTTTGGAAGGTGGATTCTGTGGCTTTATACCCCTTTGAAGTCCCTCCCCTATCCAAACCCTGCCCTCCTCAGGCTCCACCCCCAAAATCTCCAGGTATTTCCCAGTCTGAAGCTGGCAACCCTACTCCTTGGGGAGGCTGTTTCATAATGCTGGAGCAGCCATTAAAAGAGAGTAGGCCCATGTCGTGGCCAGCTGAATGGCTCAAAGGGAGGGCTCAACAGGAGAAGGTCTCGGAAGGATCTAGGGGAACAAGCTCTTAATGGGCTGATGTGGTGTAGTGGTTAGAATGCCAGAACATGTGTTGGTCTTGTCCAGTTATAGCAATTTTTTGGAAATCAGTATTTGCAGAGATTGCTAACATAACCCGGGAACAAACAAAACCTACTATTGAACTAGCCCTGCTCAACTTGGTCATCAATGAAAATTCCCAATATAAATTTAAAAAAACACTTATCCCCTTTTTTGTTTTTAATCGCAGCTAGGATGCTTATTGCTCAGTGCTTGAAGAATGCTAGAGGGATTTCCTTTGATAGGTGGCACACTAAATTTTGTATATTTTATGGCATTTGTACATCACCCAGAGCCCGGCGTAAACTGGGATGGGGCAATTAATAAATTGAAATGATGATGATGTTGGTGTTGGTGGAAAATAGCGGCACTTGAAAAATTAACAAATAAGATTAAATTAATTCAGAGGAGAGAAAAGAAAGATAATCTGAAGATAATTTGGAATGGTTTTATAATTTATTTAATGGGATCTCCAGACTATAGCTCATTAAAGAATTTCCTTTAATGGATGTGGAGACCCTTACCTGAAAATCTGAATAAGGCATTGAATAGTTTCCTCAGAAACGGAATAAATAAAAATTAGGTAAATCTCAGCCAATTTGGATGGAAGCACCCCCCCCCCCATTCCCCTTCTCTCCTTTCCTCATTATCTATTCACGATTCTTCTCATATTGGTTTATATATTTTCTTTGTTTTGTTTGTTGGGTTGAAACATCGCAATAACACGACAGGATTATCTCTTTTACTGGATATGAAGTGATCAGATGGTTTTGTTTTGTTACATTTTGGGTTTTGGCTGGCATTTGTTCTTTCTGTGTAAATAAAAATATTTTAAAAGATTAAAAAAAAAAAAAAAAGACAAGAACCTGGGATGACTGGGTTCAAATCTCTCACTCAACCATGGATGCCTGAAAGGTGATCTTGGGCCCATCACAATATCTCATCCTAACCTAACTTCCCATGTTTGTTGTGAGGATGAAGTGAAGGAAGAAGAAGAAGAGATTGGATTTATACCCCGCCCTTCACTCACTCAAGAGTCTCAGAGCGGCTTACAAACTCCTTTCCCTTCCCCTCCCCACAACAGACACCCTGTGAGGTAGGTGGGGCTGAGAGAGCTCTTTCCCAAGCTGTCCTTGAGGGAACAGCTGGTACAGAGCTATGGCTTGCCCAAGGTCATCCAGCCAGGTGCAAGTGGAGGAGTGGGGAATCAAACCCGGTTCTCCCAGATTAGAGTCTGTGCACTTAACCACTACACCAGGAGTGGGGAATGATGTGAACAGCTGCTTTGGGTCCCCAATCAGGGAGAAAAATGGGATATAAATTTTAAGAATGAGATAAAATGATCACTTTGTGTAGGGCTTTAAGGTCCGAAAACTTATTACAGTTCTGCACTGCCTGTAAAATGGAGCTGTTTTGCCAGGCTTTTTGGCTGAAGCAGCGGACATTCAACTATCCTGGCCTCCCCTGTTCATGGTCCTTTCCCAGTGCCTGCTGTTCTGGATACAATTTGGGCACCAGAGTTGCCCGGCGTACCTATTTCTTCCTGACATTAGGCATGGGTTGTTCTTACCCTTTATCACGCCCCCAATTGTTTTATGGATCTATTGTTTCTACTGTTTATGGGTTTTATGTTGTAAGCCACCCTGAGCCCACTTGTGGGATAGGGCGGGGTATAAATTCAATAAATAAATAAACTTCTGCCTCAGTTTGGGTTCGGAAACGTGTTGGTTGCAGGGTTGCCAGCTTTGAAAATTCCTGGAGATACAAGGGGCAGTACCTGGAGAGAACAGAGTTCAGGGACAGGATGGAGCTCAGCAGGGACGGGATGTCACTCTAGGACTTCCATTTTTCCTAGATTCTGTGGTACACCATACAGTCTGCTCTTCCAAGCTGTCGTCATCCAGGAAAACAACTCAACCATCTGGAGATCACTTGAAATTCCAGGCGAATTCCAGCCCCCACTTGGAGGTCAGCAACCCTAGTTGGTTGCCCATGTATTTGTTCCAAGATGGGAATAATATACTCCCACCTCTAGCTGTGTTATTGGGGCGGGGGGAGAGAATGCAACAAATAGACAAATCAGGCATTTATCAGGAAAAGAATATGAAATGTGTGGTTTGTTATCAACCTTATCAGAAGCCACCACTATAAGAGTATGTACAATTGATAGCACTTATGCCAGTGATGACTGGTGAGAAATCTTGAAACACCCATAGAAACCTCGGCCATTTTACCAGAAGAGGGATTCCTGAATTTGCGACAACTTCTCCTCTGAGTGAAATTTCAGTGTCATCTTGACTGGGACCATCTATTATATCGTATGAAACCCTGCAAGACATTCTTATGGAACTGCAACAGAAAAAAGGGAGATATAATTAGAAGTAAACAACCTTTTAAACGTCCTTTAAGCCTCTCTCGGTAAGCATGTCAATCCCTGACTGTTCATTTAATCCCAGAAGCCCACTGTTTGGATAAAGCCGTCAAGCCAAATAGCATTTCTGCTAGTTCCAAAATGCCAGTTTGTTTAGTGAAACGGATTCTGTGCTGAATTCGTAGCAGTTGCCGTTGCTTTCTTTGTCGCTTTACAAGAAAACTAGACTTTTACAACATAATATTTCTGTCAGCTCACTCCCCGGCAAAACAACTGTTTCCCCCTGAGACTCATTCAACATTCATTTGAATTATGGAGAAAGAAGATCAACTTGGAAGATGTGTGTGCGTATACATATCTAATTTTTTTTTATTTTTTTCCCCCTGGAGCACAGAGGGGTACTTTGATCTTAGCTCAGATAACAGCTACTATACCTGAGAGAATTTTTGAGTCGATATATCCTTCAGCCCAGGTAGGCCTCAGGGGAGGTGTCTGGTTGACCTCAAAGTAAAGTCCAGGTACCCGATACCTGGGGGAGGGTCTCTGAATGGGCAAGAGGACCTGGCATCAACTTTTTATCATCCTGTCAGTCTTACGTTTCTGGCTAGACATATCGAACTCAGGAAAGGAGAACTCCGACGGGGATTCGAGCTGAACCTCGAGTGCTTCTCTCTCCTCCACTCCCCTTGTTTTAAAAAAATAAAAGAAGGCAGAAAGCCAAAATGGCATGATTAGATTATGACCGCTCTCTCACGTTCCCTCTCATATCCTGCAAATGGACCTGACAAGAGGCCTATTTGAAAGCTGTGGTCCTGAATCCTCAATGCGGAAGCATGCAGCAAATATTTCTCAAAAGAAGGTTGCCAGACTCCAGGTGGGGGCTGGAGATCTCTGAGAATTACAACTTATCTCCAGGCTGTAGGAACCACTTATCATTTATTTATTTAAAACATGTACTCCACTTTTCCCGGAGAAAAATGGCTGTTGAAAGGTGGACTGCATGGCATCACACCTTACAGAGGTCCCTCTCATCCCTAAACCCCACCCTTCCAGGCTCCACCCTCAAATCCCAGGTATTTCTGAATTTGGAGCTGACACCAATGTTGCCTCTAAGCTGTGGAGTCCTGTGAGCAAAAATTCTATTTTGTGAGCTACTGGCATTAAAGTTGTGAGCAGGTGATTTGGCGACTGCAGTTTGCTCTGGAGCCATCCTTCCTGAGCTAAGACAAAAATGTGTGAGCTGGAGGCTAAAAAACTGTGAGCTAGCTCACACTAACTCAGCTTAGAGGGAACACTGCCGTCCACCCTAAAGATAATGCAGCAAAGTGAATGAGTTCAGCTATAGCTCAAGCTATATTCAGCCAGAGGCTGCTTGCATGGTGACCGAGTGTGAGCCAACAAGAGCCAACGTGGTGTCGTAGACCTGAGTTCAAATCCTCACTCTCTCATATGACTCACTGGCTCTTTACGCTGGTCACTCTCTCACTGAGAACAACCTACTTCCAGTGTTCCCTCAAAGCTGAGTTAGTGTGAGGTAGCTCACAGTGTTTTAGCCTCTGGCTCACACATTTTTGTCTTGGCTCAGGAAGGATGGCACCAGAGCAAACTAATTATGCAGTAGCCAAATCACTCGCTCACCACTTGAATGCCAGTAGCTCACCAAGTAGAATTTTTGCTCACAAGACTCTACAGCTTAGAGGGAGCATTGCCTACCTCACAGGGTTATTGCAAAGTTAGCAATGGTGGACAGGAGAGCCATGTACACAGCCCAGAACTTCTGGGAGGAAAGGGCCTAACGAAAGGCAATCTAGGGTTGCCAACTCCAGAGACTGGGAAATTCCTGGAGGTTTGAGAGCGGTACCTGTGGAGCGGGGAAGTTGGGAATGATTTCACCTAAAATTTATGATATACCACAGAGTTTGCTCTCTGCATCTGTCACTTTCTCCAGGGGGGTTGCTCTTTGTAGTCTGAAGATCAGTTGCAATTTCAGGGGAATTCCAGGATCTCCCTGTAGGCTGGCAACTCTGGGCCAAGCACAAAACTGCAGGGATGGCACTACTTGAACCCCGTGCTTGGTCTTAGTTGCTCATCTGTAAAATGGAAACAATAATGACCTGGCGTACAAAAGCAATAATCACAGTACAAGAATGTGCAACATCAAACACTGTACGTAACGCAGAAATCTCTATTAAACAAGTGAAATATTAAACAAAAATAATACAATTTGGAGGGTATACAAGTTATACACTGCAAAAAAATAGTATAGTAAATGTTCTATTAAAATTGCAGGCACAAGAATAAAGTGAAGTGTCCAGAGACGCAAGACAAAGATGCCGGCCTGTATTTTTCGTTTCGTTCGTTTGGACTTCCTCAGTGTACTGGAATATAATTAAGAGATGTTTACTTCAAAGTATACAGTCCTGGAACATTTCTCAAGCTATATTGTAATGATTCCAAAATCAGTAATGGAGGGATCAGTTCCTAGATATCTCTCTAGAAAATTCAAGACGGGCTACCGATCACAGACCAGGAGAAAAACTCTAAATGTCGGCTCTAAATGTGACTTACCTCACAGAGATAGTGGCTACACCAAATAAAGGCTGTAAACCATCTTGAAATTTTAAAACGATGACCTACCCCTCCACTGCTTCATATTAGGCTTGCCTGCTCCGGCTTGTGAAATTCTTGGAGCTACGAGAAGGCAGGTTTTGGGAGGGAGCAGGACCCCAGCAGCCCATATTGCCACAGAGTCCACCCTCCAAAGGAGCCGTTTTCTCCTGGGGAACTGATCTCTGTTGTCTGGAGCTCTCCAGGAGCTCGCCAGGCCTCACCTGGAGGTTGGGAACACTATTTTACACCAATTTTTTTGCTGTCAGGGTAAATAGCAACTGGAGGAATACAGATTCAACTGGGGGGAGGGGTTCCCCTCTCCTCATCCCTTGACATGGTCTTGATAGAATCTGAAAGATTACCACGATCGTCCGCCATCTTGTTCCATCTCATCTTGAGACATATGTGGCAGGGGGGTTGTGTAGAACCACTCATTCTGGAGTTCTGGGGTGGCTGCACTATTTGGGTATGATGTGTCACCCGAATGGTCATTGCTGGACTTGCCAGTCTCCGGGTGAGGCCTGGAGATCTTTTGGCGTTTTAACCGATCTTCAAATGACAGCGATTCCCCTGGAGAAAAATGGTTGCTATGGAGGGTGGACTCTATGGCATTGTGCCCTGCTGAGGTCCCTCTCCTCCCCATACCCAGCCCACCCCAAATTCTCCGGGAATTTCCCAACCCAGAGTTGGCAGTCTTAGTCATTGCTAACTCTGGTAGGTTTTAAAATGAACACATTTGGTTAAACAATCCTCATCGACTCACTTCCATCTCTAGCAAAGGCAGCAGCACACAGAAGCAACCCCCCACCCCCCACCAGGCCAGGTGGGTCCTGGAGATCTCCCAGAATTACAACTGATCACCAGACAACAAAGAAGAGTTCCCCTGGAGAAAATGGCTGCTTCGGAGAGTGGACTCCACGGCATTGTACTTAACTATGGTCCCTCCCCTCCCCAAACCTTGCCTTCTCCAAGCTCTACCCCAAAATCTCCAGGAACTTCCTGACACAGAGTTGGTAACCCTAAGGCCAGGAGAGCTCCCTAGCTGCCTCTGCCTGGTTAGGGGCAGGGCTGGGAAAACCGATCCATTTGCAGGAGGACACGGAGCTGCTAGATCCAGGTTGAGAAATACCTGGATATTTGGGAGTGGAGCCTGAGGAAGGCGGGGTTTGGAGAGGGGAGGGACTTCAGTTGGGTTTAATGCCATAGAGTCCACCTTCCAAAGCAGCTGGTTTCTCCAGATGAACTGATCTTTATCACCTGGATCATCCCAGGAGATCTCCAGCCATCGCCTGGAGGTTGGCAACCCTATGACACAATGCACACAGCTTTTTTTCTCTCCCCCCCCCCATCCGTGATCCCCACTTTACGAACAAGCACTGACCAAATTTGACAGGAAAAGGAAAGTAGCCCGGAAAGTCCAGACTAGGAAGGTTAGGCATCATCTTTAGTAGGGCAAGACGCCCATTATTTGTAGGCCCGAATTTTCGTCATGATCCCCGAACCTTTTTTCTTACCAAGCTGTCCTCAGAAGACATGATGAATACAATGTGTGCGGCCATTGTTCTTCCACAGAGGGGGTTTCATCTTTTCCAGCCAGGCCATTAAACCAAGGATGGGCTGGATGTCTTGGAGAGGGGGGCTATAAATAATTTAGGTGACTAAGTAAGCCTTAGGCCAGGTGCTCAGTTTATGCAGATGGCAAAAATAAATTATTCAGAAATGGGAGACAGGTAAAACAGATGGGAAAGGCGGCCATAACAAGACACCCAGGAGGCACCTGGTTTGTGCTTCTCAAATCAACCTAATGCAGGAGTTAAATGCTAATTTTAAAAAAGGGGGGGATAAGATTGTACCAAATAACGAGATGTCCATCAAATGGTAGAAATGTTTCGCAACATGCCCGGAAACACAGTTCGCCACCATAGGGAAGAGAACAGAGAGTGAGGATTGGTCTACTGGCAGCTGATGTCACAGGAGCAAGAAAAGGGGAAGCGAATGAGAGAACCAACGCTTCACTCGCTGTGAAGCTCATTGGGTGATCTTGGGCCAGGCACTGTCTATTAGCTGAACCTACTTCACAGGGCTGTTGTGGGGATAAAATGGAAGAAAAGTGTGCTTCAGCATCCCACCCTGAGCTCCTTGGAGGAAGGGCAGAATAAAAATGTACTCGATAAAGAAATAAATGAGTCCTGACCTGGATAGCCCAGGCAAGCCCTGCCCTCAAGAGGCTTGGGGGGGGAGGGGTTTGCAATTTTTGTCAGAGTTTCTCATCATCTGGGGAAAGTCTTATTTTATTTATCGCTTTATGCTGTATTTTATTATTGGTTTTTAACTTAACTAGATTATTTATTGTTCTACTCTGTTGTAAGCCACCCTGAGCCCTGCGTGCAGGGAAGGGGGACTAGAAGCCAGAAAAAAAAATAATAAAAGCCCGATCTTGTCAGATCTCAGAAGCTAAGCAGGGCTGACCCTGGCAAGAAATTGGAAGGGAGACCTCCAAGGAATACCAGGGCTGGGACGCAGAGGCAGGTAACATCACAGCCACCTCTCTGAAATGTCCAAACCCCACTAGAGGTTGCCAGAGGTCACCATGACTTCCAGGGATGCAAGCACGCGCGCACACACACACACACACACACACAATACCAACAAAAAAATTAAATAAATCAGATATACTAGCTTATTCCTGAGCCATTGATACGTTCGGGAGCCCAAATGCCACGTGTGTATTGTTGCGTCACAATACAGTAAAGCTGCTGAAATCTAGTAATGTCACTGGCATGAAGATTCTACCCCAAAGTGCCACCACTGCTGCTAAATAATAGTCAGACACAACAGTCTGATGCAGAGCTCAGAAGACAAGGCAAACATCCCCCATCCCCCATATGCAGCCTTAATTTGCCATGAAGTGAAGGAATAGGGAATTTAACCCTTT
The DNA here is from genome assembly GCA_029233225.1 of Lepidodactylus listeri. Lineage (NCBI taxonomy): Eukaryota > Metazoa > Chordata > Lepidosauria > Squamata > Gekkonidae > Lepidodactylus > Lepidodactylus listeri. The sequence continues at coordinate 13,930,391 of JARCFY010000005.1, read as the reverse complement.
GAGCTCTGCACATGTTTACCATTGGAAACAGCTTTGTTATTCACATTTTAAAGGAAAAGGTGTGTTTTTAAAGGACATACCTTTAAAACACAAATACAAATGCTGGGAAGCAGGGCTTTGGGTAGCAAACCAAGTGAAGTTTGAAGAGTTGAACACTGATGTTTCGTTTATTTTATTTATATGTCTGCCTTTCTTCCAAGCATCTCAGATCTCAAGGTGGGGAAAAACAATAATAAAAAAAAAATTAACTGCACAATAGAATAATAACAATTATCGCATGGCATTGTGTGTAGAATAGCCAGGAGATCCTAAGATTGTCTGGCAGCCAGAAGTTCTAGCTCTTTTAGCGTTATGCACCACTAAGAGGCCAGCTGGACTTGTTTTAAGGCAAGAGACATTTCAGAAGTGGTTTGCCATTGCCTGCCTCTGCGTCACAGCCCTGGTATTCCTTGGAGGCCGCTCTTCCAAATACTAGCCAAGGCTGACCCTGCTTAGCTTCTAAAATCTGACGCAAATTTTGTTACACAAATTCCAGACAATATAAACCAACTGGACAAAGAACAAATACATTAAACTCTTTAAAACCATATGAAAAGCCAATCTAACAGTGCAAGCCTAAACAGACCTGAGGCTTGGATGAGTGTAACCCTGGTTGGGAATGCACTGCAAAACACCTGATGCTCTACTTGCAGGATATTCCCTCTTTGCCTAAGCTCAAGTTTCCCCCAAAGGGTCTTTGGAATAACTGTCTTCTTCCCCCCCCCCCCCCCCGAAAGCTAGGAGAGAACTGTTGGATTCACTAGACTAAACACTGCCCGGGAACCACGAGGAATATAGCAGAGTGCACTAAGGCTTAAACGCAGCAAAGCTTGCGGCTTGGTGTGGCAACAGACTTACAGAGTCACACGGAGTCAGCAGCCAGACTAAAAACTAATAAGTATTTATTAAAGGAAATACATGCTTGAGAGTGCAGGTAAGAGATAGATATAGATTACCTATTCTAGCTAGCTGGATGGTGTTGGATGCTGGACGCAGGTCCAGCCTCCATCTTCATGCATGCGAAGGAGAGAGAGAGAGAGAGAGAGATGTGAGGGGGGGAAACGGAAGCAGAGGAAATTGCCCCTAAGAGTAGCATTCTACTTCAAAGGAAAGGATCAGATAGCAGAAAGGAAAGGATGCTCTGTGTGTCCTGACCTCTCTATCTGTCTAAACCCTCCAGTGCCATCTTCTCAGGTCTGAGACAGGAGACAGCGCCAATTCCTCCACTTCTAACAAGAACGAGTCCCCCAACCTCTTCTGGGAGCCTGTTCGGCAAGCATGGGGCAGCCACTGAAAAAGCTGGAGCCAGGACAAATGGGAGTAACAACAATAGACAATAGACTTTGTTTTGTCTGTGTAATGTGTATGTCTCTTCCGGCTGAGGACATGCTACAAAGTGGGCTTTAGCCAATGAAAGATTATGCCACAATAACTCTGTTATTCTTCAAGGTGCCATAATGCACTTTTTTGCTTTGTTGTAACAGATGGACATGGATACACCTCTGGAATTTGCATCCACGTAGGATACTTGTCTGGCATGAAGGAGCCTTTTAGGTATCCGTAACAAGTGTCTGTGTCCTGTTTTCAGACACTGGATGATTTCAGGTTCTTCCATTGACTGGATCACTGCATGACCATATTGTATGAATTGATCATACACGCATCTGATTCATGATGATCCCATAAGCTACAAACAAGATTCTGGAAGATGTGTGTTTCATGGGTTTGTTCCAAACACCAGCCATTTGTGTGTGCATTAGTCGAGGGAGTTGCCAAGTGCGTTGAAAGCATTTTATATAACCGCACCTAAGAGACATACATTTACCACAGAGGGAACCATTTTTGGTGCCCTTTGAAGACATCCGAGCAGTTGAAAAAAAATGGCTCAGCTTTTGCAGATAATATCTCCGACTTGATCCTGCGGTGAAGACTAAATCCTGTGTTTTGACATCAGCTCGGTGCTACACAATTGAGTATGCCATCATAAGTGTACTTTTCGTTGCACAGCCAGGAAACAGGCAAAGCCGAGCAGCGAATGAACAAAAGCTCGTTAAATGAGAAGGGAAGTAATAGAACAATACAGGATAAGGTGAACCAGATCGATTACTCTTCAAAAAGAGAAAACCCTCGCCGAAATTCGGTAAGGGATTCTAGTCAACGAAATTTTGGAATCACATGCCAAAATTAATACATGCATTAGTAGTAGGGCTGCAACCTCTAATTGCTCGACTAATCAGCTAAGGGCAGAATCCACTGGGTGCACAAGTCTTGTGGAAATGAATCGGATTTGCACAAGAGCATGGATGTGATCTCCATGAATAGCAATGCCCCTTCCATTCATCGTGCGGAGTAGTGAATTTCCTAGTGGGAATGTGCCTTTGGGCTTCCGCTGATTAACTGGAAAGGGCTCTTATGAATTGCTGAGGGCAAATTTTAAGCATTCGGGCCAGAAGTTTAAGGACATACATGCCTATTTTGGAGGCTATTTCATTTCTGCTGCGTTAAGCACTAAATAATGAAAAAGAAAGCCGTAAATAGGGCTTTTTCTCACCACGTACAGTAGTTTTCTTTTAAAAAAAAAAAAAAAGCTACACAAAAAGCAAGAACTGGTTTTGTGTCGTGGCTCAGGGCCGAAATATACATTATGCATGACATGAGTCCAACTCTCGGTCACACGTTCACATGGAGACTAACCTTTAAAAACCTCTCAGTCGCTCCACACAGCTCCAAATGCTTTGAGGGGGAGAAGGGGCTTTAGGCTTCCCTCCTATGCTGTTTTCGCCAGTGGAAAAGGCTGCAAGTTGGGTCGTTTGCCCCTTCCAGTTTGGTGTAGTGGTTGAGTGCGCGGACTCTAATCTGGGAGAACCGGGTTTGATTCCCCACTCCTCCACTTGCACCTGGCTGGATGACCTTGGGCAAGCCATGGCTCTGTACCAGCTGTTCCCTCAAGGACAGCTTGGGAAAGAGCTCTCTCAGCCCCACCTACCTCACAGGGTGTCTGTTGTGGGGAGGGGGAGGGAAAAGGAGTTTGTAAACCGCTCTGAGACTCCAAGTGAGTGAAGGGCGGGGTATAAATCCAATCTCTTCTTCTTCTTCTTCTTCTTCTTCTTCTTCTTCTTCCTTGGGCTTCACGTGCCCTGGGATGGACACATGGAGGCAGAGGAAGGGGCAAACAAGTCCCCATGGCCATTTTGGCTGGTGAAAATAGCACAAGAAGAAAGCCTGAAGTCCCTCCTTCCCATCACAGCATAGATAGGTTTAAGTTAGCATTCGTGTGAATGCGTGATCGAGAGCTGAGCTGGGGACCCATGACCTGACTTGTGTTGCATGCAATGTATATTCTGACACCAGGAAATTCTTGGGTCCTGCAGAGTCCCGGGTTCAGATCAGGCCTCTGCCTTGAACTGGCTAGCTGTTTCTAGGCAAGCCCCTTGGCCCTGCATCTACAAATATGTGGACGGTAGTATTAGCTTACAGGACTGCTGTAGAGAGGCTGTTGCTACGCCAGCAACACCCCTGTAGGGAGGCCAGCCTCCAAGTGCGACGTGGGGATCCCCTGGAATCATAGTTCATCTCCAGACTACAGAGATCAGTTCAACTGGACAAAATGGATGCTTTGGAGGGCGGACTGCATGGCATTGTACCCTACTGAGATCTTTGTCTTCCCTAGGCTCCATCCCCAAATATGCAGGAGTTTCCAAACCTGGATCTGACCACCCTACCCCACTCCCAATTCTCCACCAGTGGCCAGGGGGAACCTGGCAACCCTACGCCAAAGCCTAAGATATTTTCAAATTTTTTAAAGCCGATTCTCATTAGAAAGCCTTACACAAAGCTTCAAACCCTCTTGTGCTGTCTGCCAGAATGTCTTGAAATTCCCTCCCACCACCTGGAAGTGCAAACCTGTTCAACGCAATATGGTCATCTGTCATTTCCAAAACAGACAAAAATATCGTTACGTGACTCATAAGATTGTATCTACAAAATGGGATTGTGTGAGAGAGTGTGGGACAATTTGTTTTGCAAGTTTCTGCTGGGAATGAACAGTGGTAAAGTCGACAAAAGCCAAGCCCAAAAAGAAAGAACTGCCTAGAGCAATACTGCAAGACAGGAAAAAATTCAAGCGTCTGACGGATAAATTGAAGGAGAAAAAAATTAGATTCCGCTGGGAAATACCTCAAGGATTAAGCTTTTACTATGGCAACACCAGAGTAGTGATTAAAAGCACAGGAGAAATGTACGCATTTCTTGGAGAGAATAAAGATGACCTCGGTGATATTTAAGAATATATCAAGATGGATTACAAAGTACTTACATGGAATGTAAATGGACTTAATTCACCCCAAAAATGTAGAATGGTAGGGCATTGGCTGGAGAAACAAAAATGTAGTGTAATTTGCATACAAGAAGCTCATCTTAAAAAACAAGACCACAAATATTTAATAAGGAAAAAATTGGGAGAAGAATTTTATTCCTTAGCAAGCAATAAAAAGAATGGTGTTGTAACATATGTCAAAAAAGATTTGGAACCTAAAGTAATATTTAAAGACAAAGAAGGAAGATATTTAGCTATTGAAATTTCACTACAAGGACAGAAAACTTTGATTGTGAATATTTACGCCCCAAATGGAGCCAAAGAAAATTTTTTTAAAGAATTACAAGTGGAAATGGATAACGTAAATTATGATCAAATCATGATGTTGGGGGACTTTAATGGAACTGTGAATAACAAATTAGACAGGCGCTCTAAGAGAAAGGATGAGGCATTAGGGAAGATTCCAAAAAACTTTTTTGAACTGATAAAACAAGAGAAGCTGGAAGACATTTGGAGGAAAGCTAACCCACAAGGAAAAAATTTTACCTTTTATTCTAATAGACATGACTCGCATTCAAGAATTGACATGATTTGGATGACTACTAATTTAACGTTTAAGACAAGAAAAGTGGAAATTCTACCCAGAATAATTTCAGATCATAATCCGTGTTTATGGACTGCTGGCCAGGTAAAAAAACAAAAGAGATGGAGAATCAATGAGGACTTACTAGATAACCAAGAAATAGTTTAAAAATTACAGGAAGAAACAGACCTATACTTCCAAGCAAATATACAGAAAGAAGTAAAAATTCAAACCATATGGGATGCATATAAAGCAGTGATGAGAGGACTATTGATATCATTAAATGCAAAAGATAATAAAAAGAAAAGAGAACAATATGAAAATATCATACAAGCCATTAAAACAAAAGAAGAAGAACTGAAGAGTAGACCAGGGAAAAAGAAACTGCAAAAGGAAATCTGGATGTTACAAGACCAAGCAAAAGCTATTTTGAACCAAGAGACGTACTGGAACCTAAAAAAACTCCAACAAAAGGCATTTGAAGGTGCAAATAAACCCGGAAAATATTTAGCATGGCAATTAAAGAAAAAACGTGAAAACAAATTTATCACTAAAGTGATAAGAGATAACATTGAGATAATAGACAACAAAGGAATAATGAGAGAATTTTTTAAATATTACGCAAAACTGTTTAAAAAGGAAAACAAAGACAGAAGAAAGATTAAAGAATACCTGCAAACATTAAAGTTACCAAAACCAACAGAGAAAATTAAAGAACTATTTAACAATCCAGTATCATTACAAGAGATTAAAAATGCAATAAATGACTCAAAATTAGGAAAAGCACCTGGACCAGATGGATTTACAGCGAAGTTTTATAAAACGCTACAGGAGTTGATCTCACCAGCGTTACTGCTATTAATGAATGATATAGGAGTCACTGGCGAGGTCCCAGAAACTTGGAAAGACGCAACCATCTCACTTATCCCGAAAGAAAATCAAGACTTAACTAATGTTAAGAACTACAGACCGATTTCTCTACTAAATAATGATTATAAGATTTTTGCTAAAATTATAGCTGACAGACTAAAAGAACACCTCAAAGAAACTATACAAACAGAACAAGCAGGGTTCTTACCCAATCGCCAAATAAGGGACAATCTAAGAGTAGTAGTGGATGCTATAGAATACTACGATAAACATCCTGAAAAGGAAGTGGGTTTTTTCTTTTTAGACGCGGAAAAAGCGTTTGATAATTTAAATTGGGATTTTATGTTTGAGGTTCTAGAACATCTTGAAATTGGTGAATATATGCTTAACCTCATTAAGTCAATTTATAAAGAACAGAAATCCTCTTTAATAATTAACACTGAAAAGACAGACGATTTTAAAGTCGAAAAAGGAACACGACAAGGATGCCCACTTTTGCCGTTGCTATTTATTTGGATTCTAGAAGTTCTACTAATAAATGTGAAAGAAGATAAAGATATTAAAGGTTTAACAATCAAAGGTTTTTCTTTCAAATATAGGGCCTTTGCAGATGATGTGATCTTTATAGTGGAAGACCCTATGACTACACTACCATATTTGTTACAGAGAGTAAAAGAGTTTGGTGACTTGGCTGGATTTTATGTAAATAAGAACAAATCGAAAGTGATGTGTAAAAATATGTCAAATAACAAACAAACTGAGTTACAAAATCTTATAGAATGTGAGGTGGTGAAAAAGACAAAATATCTAGGTGTGAACCTAACAACGAAAAATATTGATCTTTATAAAAATAACTATGAGAAATTATGGCTGCAAATTATGCAAGATATTAAAAAGTGGAATGTATTAAATTTGTCATTGTTGGGTAGAATTGCGGTGGTTAAGATGAATGTATTACCACGATTAATGTTTTTGTTTCAAACTATTCCAATTGTAAAAGACGTAAAAACATTCAAATGCTGGCAGAAGGAATTGTCTAAGTTTGTATGGGGAGGGAAAAAACCAAGAATCAAGATGAAAATAATGTGTGATGCTAAAGATAGAGGTGGGTTCCAATTACCAAACTTAAGGCTATATCATGATGCAATATGTTTGACTTGGGTAGGGACATGGACTATGCTACAAGATAGAAAGTTATTGTCCCTGGAAGGCCATGATTGTAGGTTTGGGTGGCATGCATACTTGTATTATGGTAAAGCAAAAATGGACAATATGTTTAAACATCATTATTTGAGAAGAACGTTAATGGATACATGGACAAGATATAAAAACTTTTTCCCAGAAGAGATACCTATGTGGATTGTACCCGCAGAAGTTTTAAATCCAGCATCACGTTACAAAGGACAAGACTGGTTGAAGTATAGAGACTTATTAACAAGACATGGTAAAGACTTTATATTGAAGGAGCAGCATCAGATGGACTTTGATTATGGTTGGTTAATATATAGACAAATATATGACATGTATAGAAGTGATAAAAAATCCGGTTTTAGAGAAAAAAATAATGAAATAGAACAAGTTTGGGAGGAAGGTGGGGAAAAAATGATCTCTAAAATATATAAAATTTTGTTAAAATGGTTTAACGCTGATGAAATGGTAAAAGAACAAATGGTAAAATGGGCGATAAACTTTAACAAAGACATTGAAATGGAATCTTGGGAATTTTTATGGAAAAATGCTATGAGTATATCTACATGTTATAACCTAAAAGAAAATTGTTTTAAAATGATGTACAGATGGTATATGACACCAAAAAAAATTGCAAATATTAATCAGAATATGTCTAACAAATGTTGGAAATGTAAAAAGAAAGAAGGTTCTTTTTATCATATGTGGTGGACTTGTGATAAAGCAAAGACTTATTGGTCTATAATACATGCAGAAATGGAAAAATTTTTGAAATGTACATTTAAGAAGTTGCCTGAAATGTTATTGCTTGGACTTAAACTAGAAGAGATAAATGTAAAGAAAAGGACAATAATATGGTATATGATAACAACAGCAAGAATGGTGTATGCACAAAATTGGAAAAATGAAAAAATACCAGAGGTGTGGGAATGGTTGAAAAAATTGTTATATATGGCTGAAATGGATAAATGGACTAGAAAGTTGAATGATCTGTACTCAGAGACCTTTTTAGAAGATTGGAAAGATCTGAAGGAATATGTTGAAAAATACTGGGACATGAAAAACTACATTTATACATGGTTATAATAACATAAAGCAATAGAATTAGAGTATATGAATGTACTAAGGATAATTAGATAATGAAGTTGTTTTTTATTTTAGAATTATATAAGAATATAGAAAGTAAGAATTAGTATATAAGTATTTTTAAGATATATGACCGTTACCAGAAATGTAAACATAGATATAAGTATTACTATTTTGGATAAAGTGGAAAATGTGTTATGCTTCAGATGTGGTGGGAAACCGCCAATACAAGATAAAAATAAGACTATACAAATAGAACAAAATGTTATATAATATGGAAAAAAGGATTTGTATAAGATAAAAGTATTAATTTTAATGTTTTGAAAAATAAGAAATTTTTACAAAAAAAAAAAAAAGCCAAGCCCAAAAAGGTGAGTTTAAATATACAATCTGAAATCACCAGGATCCCCCCCCCCCCCGCCAGCTAGAAATAAAAATCCAGGCGTGTTTCCAAGTTACAGCTCCTTTAGTTTTGTGGATGGAGGAGTGGTGTATACCTGATCTGGAAAATTCCCCTGAGGAAGATTTTTTTTTAAATGTGTCGGGGATTTTTTTTATGGCATATTTCTGACTGGAAAAGGAGAGATTTCGGATTACATTTTTTATTCCATCTTGAAGTTGGTACAGTGCAGGCCCAGAGAAACTAATCTTGGACTGTTCCCTCTTGTTTTTCCCCCTCAAAAACTGCCTTCCACGCACATCACCACCACAACTTCTCCTCAGCCTCCTACTTACTGGTATCCCAATCTCTTAAAATTGCCAACAACCTGAAGAAAAAATGCCTTGCCTCTTTAACAGAAGCGAAACCCTGCCCTGGATAGTCCAAGCTAGCCCGATCTCATCAGATCTTGAATGGTAAGTACAGTCAGCTCTGTTCAGTATTTGGATGGGGGACCACCAAGAGGAGAAGAAGAAGAAGAGATTGGACTGATACTCCACCCTTCACTACCCAAAGGAATCTCAGCATGGTTTACAATCTCCTTTCCCTTCCCCTCCCCACAACAGACAAGGTGAGGCTGAGAGAGCGCTCAGGAGAACTGCCCTTGAGAGAACAGCTCTAGATAAACCTATGACTGGCCCAAGGTCACACCAGCACCTGTATGTGAAGAGTGTGGAATCAAACCCATTTCTCCCAGATTAAGAGTCCGCATTCTTAACCACTACACCAAACTGGAACTAAACAAGGCACCAAGGAATGCCAGGGTCATGACACAAAGGCAGCCAATGACAAACCGCCCCTAAATGTCCCTTGCCTTGAAACCATTTAGCCAAAAGAAAGCTGTTACCAGGAGAGATCTCTAAATTGCAAACTGTCAACCACTTTAGATGACAGTTTTCAGCTGCCGCAAGTTAATCACTTCTGCCAGCCTAAGCAACAATTCTGATAACAAGCCAGCAGGTGGGGGTGATGACTTCTGTAGTCAAGAAAGCGAATGCTTAGGCAGAAAAACACTCAGGCAGAAAAAAACCTTCTTAAAGGAGACCAGTTTCTTGACACAGAGCTAGAAGGGATCCTAGAGGTCACCTACTCCAACCCCCTTGCTCAGTGCAGGAATTAGTCAACTACAGGCCCCCCCACTCTGCTTAAAGGAGCACACACCTCTAAAAAATGTTTTAAAATGGTTGAAAAAAGTATTTTGTGGCATCACCTAGTAAATATCCTGTTAAGCCTCTGTTAAAGGGCCAAGATTCTAGTCCAGTAACACCTTAACAACCAACAGGGTTTCGAGGGGTATAAGCTTTTGAGTGTCAAAGTGCTCTATCTCTTGCAAGCTTCCACTCTAGAAATCTTGTTGGTCTTTAAGTAGGGTTGCCAATCTCCAAGTGATGGCTGAAGATCTCCTGGGATTACAACTGATCTCCAGGCAACAGTAGGGTTGCCATTTGCCCAGTGTGGGTGGTGGATTCTCTGATTTTGCGGGCTCCAGCCCGCTGCCATGGGCCAGCTGGCCAGTGGGAGGGAATCCCCCCAAACAGTGATGTCACACCACAGTGTTCCCTCTAAGCTGAGTTAGTGTGAGCTAGCTCACAGTTTTTTAGCCTCTGGCTCACACATTTTTGTCTTAGTTTAGGAAGGATAGCTCCGGAGAAAACTAATTTGGTGTAGTGGTTAAGTGTGCAGACTCTAATCTGGGAAACCCAGGTTTGATTCCTCACTCCTCCCAATGCAGCTGCTGGTGCAACATTGTGTCAGTCACCAAGTTAATTCAGAGCTCTTCTCTCAACAGCAGTTCTGGAAAGAGCTCTCTCAGCCCCACCTACCTCACAGGGTGTCTGTTGTGGGGTGGGGAAGGGAAAGGAATTTGTAAGCCACTCTAAGACTCTGAGTGAAGGGCGGGGTTTAAATCCAATCTCTTCTCTTCCTCTTCTACCCTCTCTAATTGATGCAGTAGCCAAATTGCTTGCTCACAACTTTGGTGCCAGTAGCTCACGAAGTGGATATTTTGCTCACAAGACTCCACAGCTTGGAGGGAGCATTGCACATGATGTGCCTGCATCACCTGGAAGTGACATTGGCATGTCAGCAACGACAAGGGGTGACCCTCTGGATTTTTGCAAAACTCCATGGTTCGATGCCGATTTTACCATAGAGTTTTGCCCAAAATCCCAAGGAGTGTCCCTGACATCACTTCCAGGTGACGCAGGCACATCGCATGCAACATCACTGTTTCAGGGGGAATGGATGAGGCAACTCCCCCCACCCATCCACCTGCTGGCGGGTGAAATGGACCTGGCAACCCCAGGCAGCAGTGATCGTTCATTCATTTATTCATTCATTCATTTAATCAAATCTTTATCCCGCCCTCCTGGCCTAGGCCAGATCAGTTTGGTGTAGTGGCTAGGAGCGTGGATTCTAATCTGGGAGAACCGGGTTTGATTCCCCACTCCTCCACACGCAGCTGCTGGATGACCTTGGGCAAGCCACAGTTCTCTCAGAGCTGTTCTTGGAAGAGCAGTCCTCGAGAGAGCTCTCTCAGCCCCACCTACCTCACAGGGTGTCTGTTGTGGAGAGGGGAAGGGAAAGGAGTTTGTAAGCTGCTCTGAGACTCCTTCGGTTAGTGAAGGTCAGGGTATATATCCAATCTCTTCTTCTTCTTCAGTTCACCAGGAGAAAATGGCCACTGTGGAAGGTGGACTGTATGGCATCATACCCCACGGAAGTCCCTCTCCTCCCCAAACCCCACCCCAAATCTCCCAAGTACTTCCCAGCCCAGAGCTGGCAACCCTGACTTTTACATGCTACCAGACTTGAATCTTGCTCTTTTACTGCACACCAACATGATTACCCAAGTGATGCCAAAGGAGCAGAATTTTTTTTCTCTACAGGCAGTTGGCGACCTTACCCACTCAGCGCCAGTGGCAGTATTGGCTGGAGAGGGGCAGTTGATGAGGCCTGCCCTGCTGGGAAATAATTGTTTCTTCTTTCCTTAGAACTTGCCAACTTCACACCGCTGTAAAGCAGAGAGTGTCAACTTTATTACTTCATGGTGATGGATTATTTGACAAAGCCAGCATCTGTGAGGCCCTCTCCCAGACACCAAGGGAAACTCTTCACACACACGCGCGCGCACCTCTCTTTGTTAATTGCAAATTGGTGGATGTCAAGAGGGAAATAATTTTCTTTTGGTCGTTTCTGCTTATTAAAAACACAAAAAGGTGGTGAGGAGCTTGGGAGTGCTCCTGGATCCCTTCTTAACTATGGAGGCCCAGGTAGCAGCCGCTGCCAAGTCGGCCTTTTTTCATCTGAGGCTGCCGCGGCAGTTCCTGGACCGTGCTGACCTGGCTACAGTGATCCATGTAACAGTCACCTCGAGGCTAGACTATTGCAACACTCTCTACATGGGGCTGCCCTTGTCGCTGATCCGGAGGCTGCAGCTGGTGCAGAATGCCGCAGCGAGGCTGCTGATGGGCCTTCCGAGACGGGAGCACATCCGGCCTGCACTGGCGGCGCTGCACTGGCTGCCAATAGCGTACTGAATCCGCTTCAAGGTGCTGGTGCTTGCCTTTAAAGCCCTAAATGGCCTGGGTCCAACCTACCTGAGGGACCGCCTTTCCCCATATGTACCCCGGAGAACACTATGGTCTGGGCCCAACATTGGCTGACTATACCTGGCCCCAGAGAAGCCAGGCTCGCTACCATGAGGGGGAGGGCTTTTTCAGTGGCGGCCCCGACCTGGTGGAATGAGCTCCCGGAGGAGATCAGGGCCCTGCGGGACCTGGTGCAATTCCGCAGGGCCTGTAAGACGGAGCTCTTCCGCCTGGCATATGAGTAGGAGCCGCTACTCTTGCCTCTTCCCCCATCTCCATTGTACATCTACTAATGCCTGACCACCGATTGTGCCATCTGCCGCTAGGAAAAAGGGCACCAGTGTGATCAGACTGTCGCCATCTGAGTTTTTGTGTTTTTGACTGTTGAGCACTTAGATTGTTACATTGTTGTTGTTTTAATGAAATGTTTTATACGGTTTTAAATATTTATTATGCTTATTGAATCCTGGGGCGCCAGGTCTTGTACACCGCTCTGAGCCTGTGAATGCGGGGAGAGCGGCTTAGAAATTAAATAAATAAATGCAGGCCTGTAGCCAGGATTTTGTGGCTTGTAGGGCAAAAAAATTTCTGGTGGGGCTGCCATTATTTTTTATGTCAGCTCCAATCCGCCCCCAAGCCCAACCGCCAGCGGCCACCCCTCTTCCTCCCCTCTTGCAAGATTTAAAGGGCCCTTCAGGTGATTGGTGGAGAGCAAGTGGTCCGCCGATCAGCTGGATGGACCTTTAAATCTTGCAGGAGGGAGGGAGAGGGGCGCGTGCCATCTCTCTGCTTCTTCTCACATGCTCCCCCCATTCTTCTCAAAAAAAAAATCTCAAAAAAACCTGGTGGGGCTGGCCCTTTAAGGAAGGGGCGGAGCCCCCAATCACCCCATGGTAGCTACAGGCCAGCTCTGATGGTAGACCTTCCAACCAACCTCCAGCCATGTTATTGGCATCCTTCCACAGCCAAGTGACAGAGTCAAGACTCCTCTGGTGACCAATCTGCGGTTTGCTAAGTCATTTGACTACAACCTCAGTTTCCCTGACCTGGATAGCCCAGGCTAGCTCAAGCTCATTGGATCTCGGAAGCTACAGAGGATCGGCCCTGATTAGCATTTGGCTGGGAAACCACCGAAGAAGCCCAAGGTTGCTACGCAGAGGCAGCTCATGGCAAACTACCTCTGAATGTCTCTTGCCTTGGAAACCATGCACGGGTCGCCATAAGTCAGCTGTGACTTGACGACACTTTCCACCAGCTGTTTCCCACATACCCATGCAACACACACACACACACACACACACACGGCCATTGCTGAGCCCTAACTGCCTCCTGACAGATGATTTTTGCTTACTGGCCTCCTGGCTCTCTCATTTACATGCACTCTTCTCTCCGACATGTCTCAGAGGTAACCATTCCATTTCATGCAAGAAGAAGGAACTGGTTATGTGCTCAGAACATCAGCATACAAATCACAAAATAGCTGTCAACCTTTGCTCTCTCTCTCCTCCCCCTCAATTACATTTATTCCTCAACTTCTCCCAGAAAGACTGCACTTATGTCAAGTTAAAGCACCAGCTAAGTCTTCTTCCTTGCACCGCTGTGGTTTCAACATTAATGGCCTTCATCTCTTGCTATCAAGATTTATTATCTGTTAATAAGAACAATCCCAGTTGTCATTTCCTAAGCCCTAGGGGTAGCATTAGAACAAGACAGCATTCTCGTCACACTGGTTCTTTTATTTGGGGGGACTTATCGGCAAGGCCCTATGACTTCCCATCCAGCCCAGGGCCCCCAAGTGGTGGCGGATGCGGGGAAGGGGCTGGGTATTCCTTTATTTCGATTAGCCAGTGGCCCCTAAGAAATTTAAATGCCCCCTGACTGAAAAAATTCTGGCTACGGGTCTGCCCGGGTCTTTTCTGAAGCACACACCAGCATGTTTGTATTGCAGTTTTGAGGACCAGCATGGTTTCCGGGGGAGGAGGGAGAGGTAATGTACCAAAATCCTCTGTACTGGCAAGCATTGCTGTGGAAAGACAGTACTGCCACAGGAGGTAGTGGCAGCTACAAGCATGGACGGCTTCAAGAGAGGATTAGATAAACATACGGAGCAGAGGTCCATCAGTGGCTATTAGCCACAAGGTATAGATAGGAACTCTCAGTCTGGGGCCAGTGATGCTCTGTATTCTTGGTGCTGGGGGGGGGGGGCAACAGTGGGAGGGCTTCTAGTGTCCTGGCCCCACTGCTGGACCTCCTGAGGGCACCTGGTGTTTTTGGCCACTGTGTGTGATAGAGTGTTGGACTGGATGGGCCATTGGCCTGATCCAACACTGGCTTCTCTTATGTTCTTATGTTCTTACTAACAATGCAAGATTCGAGTCCAGGGGCACCTTACAAAACCAACAAGATTTCCAGGGAATAAGATTTTAACTCCCTTAGAGTAATGGTCGAAGAAGTGTTGGGTGTAGCAAGTTAGAACACTTCAGAGTATCTACTGGGTTGCTGTTGTTTGTATTAGCCATAGGAAGTCACATGTTTGTTTGTAACCAATCTGTATACACAACAGTTTGCCCGGGAAACTGTTGTGTATACAGATTGGTTACAAACAAACATGTGACTTCCTATGGCTAATACAAACAACAGCAACCCAGTAGATACACTGAAGTGTTCTAACTTGCTACACCCAACAGGAAGGTACTGGCAAACCACCTCTGTTAGCCTCGGATCTCGAAAACCCTACAGGGTCACCATAAGTTGGCTGTGATTTGATGGCACTTTCCAACACTGCCAGACTAACAGTTCCCTGGAAAGGACCTGGTAATGGCTGCCACAACTCATGGAGCCGCTGGGAATGTCTACACTGACAGGGTATTCTTAGAAAAATATAGTTAAGCAGAGATTAAATCAGCAGAGCACTGAGTGAGAGACTGAGTCCATGTGTACGTTTGTGAAAATAGAAAAACTTTACTAGAAAGCTGACATGGGGGGGCAAGGTAAACAGGATGCAAAATAAAAACACTAGATCCCTACATCTTTACTGCTAAGCAGATACAACAGGAATGGTGCATCCTTCTCCAACAACAAGGCAAAAGGAGGAAGAAGACCCCAGTATGCTAAACAGCCAAATACATTGATTTCCAATCGCAAGGCTAAAGGGTCAGGTCATTTTACTAATACCTCCTACAACATTCGTGGGCTTTTCTCACTCAGGGACAGATTGGGTACAATAAACATGTCACTTCCTGTTGACTCACACAAAGTTAACTCTATAATCCCTAAAGTGTTTTAACTTGCTAAACCCAGCAGAAGGGTTCCTTCTAGCATTTTTGTCATTGTTGTTCAGTCACACAGTCGAATACGACTCTTCGCGACCCCATGGACCACATCACGCCAGGCCCTCCTGTCTTCCATCAGCCTCCGGAGTTTGCTCAATTTCATGTTTGTTGCATCGATAACAGTGTCTATCCATCTCATCCTTTGCCGTCCCCTTCTTCTTTTACCTCCAATCTTTCCCAGCATCAGGGCCTTCTCCAGTGAGTGCTCCCTTCTCATTTGGTGGCCAGAGTATCTGAGCTTCAGCTTCAGTCTCTGGCCTTCCAGGGAACAGTCAGGGTTGATTTCTTTCAGGATTGACTGATTTGATCTCCTTGCAGTCCACGGGACTCTCAAGAGTCTTCTCCAGCACCATAATTCAAAGGCATCGATTCTTCGGCGCTCAGCCTTCCTTATGGTCCAGCTCCTGCAGCCATGCATCACTACTGGGAATACCATGGCTTTGGCCATACGGATTTTTGTTGGCAGGGTGATGTCTCTACTTTTTATTATGCTGTCTAGGTTTGCTATCGCTTTCCTGCCAAGGAGCAGGCGTCTTTTAATTCCATGGCTGCAGTCACCGTCTGCAGTGACCTTCTAGTGCAGTACTAGATCAATAAAGAAATAAGCTTTGACTTTCGAAAGCTTATACCTGGAAATCTGGTAAGTCTTTAAGGTGCTACTGGACTCAAATCATGACTCTTCTGTTGCAGACTGACAAGGCCACCTGCTTGAAACTAAAAAAAACATTTGTCTTATTCATTACCTCCCCAAGGGACAATGAGTGTTTTTTTTTTTGAAAGAACCAACTTTGCCCCCACTTGTATATTGCAGGTATGTTCAGTCGCATCCCAGAAACCACTGGGATTAAACAGACAGTAGCAAGATGCCAGATTAACTCAGCAGATAGTTTCAAAAAGAACATTCAATCGGAGTACAACAAACCACCAAAAGAGCCTCTGAGAAACGAGCGGTGGGACTTGCATCTCTTAATACCTTCCACTGCCTGTCTCAGGGTTTGAACAATGGGTGATGATGAAATGTTGGGAAGCTGTGATGTCACTTTATTTACAAATATATAGGCAGAACAGGTGGCAGTCAAGCACCTCCTTGGGAAGACCAAGCCACACTACTCTATATTGGAATCTCTTGTTTTAGTAGATCCAGGAATCACTATTAATGAAGCAGAGTGCACTTGGCATTTCCACGCAGCAAAGCTTTGGTATTGAGTGTGCCAGCAGAATTACAAAGTTACACAGAGCCAGTAGTCAGATTCAAAACTAATAAGAGTTCTTTATTATGTGGAACTCCATTCGAGACAGTATAGATGAGAGAAAAGAGAAAGAGTCTATTCTAACTACCTAGGATGGATGTGGATGCAGGGAAGAGTTCAAGGCAAGAAGTGTTCGGTGGCGGTTGGCCATTGCCTGCTTCCCCATTAGGGTTGCCACGTCCGACTCAGGAAATATCTGGGGACTTTGAGGGTGGAGCTAGGAGAGTTTGGGGGTGGAGCCAGGATCGAGGATGTGACATCACTTTTCTGATGTCACGTCCTGTGGTGCCACTTCCAGGTCCAGGTCCACCGCCACACATCCAGAAGGTTCCTGTGATTCCATGGTAGGAGCTTGTGCTTCTAACACAGTGGTTGCTCTCAACTCATTCTCCACCCAAGCCACACACACTGGTACCATTTAGGGTTGCCAGGTGAGGCTGACAAGCTGGCGGGGGACTTTCCAGGAGCCTTGGAGAGAAGGGAGGGAAGAGGCACGATTGAACTCCAAAGGGAGTTCTGGCTGTCACATTTAAAGGGACCGCGTTCCTTTTAAATGCCTTCCCTCCATTGGAAATAATGGATGATGGGGGCACCTTCTTTGGGGGCTCATAGAATTGGACCCCTGGTCCAATCTTTTTGAAACTTGGGGGTGTTTTTGAGGAGAGGCACCAGATGCTATGCTGAAAACTTGGTACCTATACCTCAAAAATCAGCCACTTCCCCAGTGCTCCAGATACCCACAGATCGATTTTCCATGATACCCTATGGGGACCGGTCTCCATAGAGTATAATGGAGTACACAGCAGACATTCCCCCCCACACACACTTTCTGATGACCCTGAAGTGGGAGGAGGGCCTCCAAACCAGGGGATCCCCTGCCCCCAACTGGGGATTGGCAACCCTACTTCACATTGCAATTCTGGTATTCGTTGGTGGTTACCCATCCAAATACTAGTTAGGGCCAGCTTAGATTCTGAGATCTGGTGGGATTGGGCTATCCTGGTAAGGGCAGGGCATGAATACACCAATAAATACTACCAGCACATTCTCACTCATATATAGTTTGCATGCACTACTCCCAAACACAACATTTATGCATACCTCAAGACCTTCTTCTTCTCCTTCTTTACCCAACATCACAATCTCACCTGTTCTCTTATATGCTGATAATTTTTAAACCTTCTGAACAGTTGGAATATTTGTAAACATTCCATAATATGTGAGCAGCTGAGCCAGTGGCTAAGGTTCATTTCAATCCACCAAAGCCCGAGATCCTGCAGTCAGTAACTACTGAAGTCTCAAATAGCACAGCACGCTTATATCCCTGCAGGTGCAGTTGACGAGCTCTTAAAATCCTTGTTTATATAAAGTGGGTTGTCCTCTCATGAGAGCAACCAAATCTTCAAAGTCCCCAAGGCCCATCCCATAAAGACACACACCAGGCCACCCAATCGCCCACAGCACTACCAAAGGTAGCCTAAAATGAAACATTTTGTTTTGTTTAAAGTAAGGCGCACTAATGCTTTAAAGCCAGCGCAACTCAGGACAAGAAATATTGCAGCTCGTGCTTCTGAGGGCATTTATTAACTTCCATCTTATAAGTGAATCGGAGACATATTAAGTAGGATTATGGCTGAAGAAAAGCCCACGTAACACTCACCCTATGGATCAGCACACTTTCAGTTCAAGATGAAACATGATCAGCACCCATTACGAGCGCGGTTAGATTAAAATAAGCTCAGGGCACACAGCTCCAAGCAATGAGTACCATCTTGCTGACAGCTTCAAGATGGACAGAGAAGGAAGTTTTCAATGGATATTTCTCCTATGAGTTCTTACCCGCCTCCCCAAAACCCAATTACGGGGAAACTAATAAGCTAATTATTTGGGGGCTACCCCCACTTCAGTGGAATGAAACCACTTTTAAAAATTCCAGGAAAGTGGTATTTGAACAGCATTTGTTGTAAAGTGATCAATAAGGTAAGCCACAAGAAAATATGAGAAGCAGATTGCTTAAAAAAACGTGAAGACAATGAGCATTTCTTCGAATACATCACGAGCAGGAAACCGTTCGAGGAGGCAGCTGGGATGCAAGACGAAATAGTGAAATGGTTGCTTGAAGGTAGGCAGATGACACAGAGAAACAGAATGAATTCTTTGTGTCTCTTTTCGCTGTGGAAACTGTGGGGCAGAAAACCACGCTTGATCCACTGTTTGGGGAAAGTGCATCTGAAGTACTAAATCAAACAGAGGTGATGAGAGATTAAGTGCTGAGACTAACAGAGAAATTAAAAACTAGTAAATCTCCATGGCTCCAGATGGCATACACTTGAGAGTTGTTAAAGACCTCATGTGTGAAACAGTTGATTTTCCAGCCAGTATATATAACTGCCGAAAAGAGATTATACATATGTATGGAGGGAATGACTCACAAGGACTTGCGAGGATGAGGAATCTCATTTCCCCCTGCATCCCTTCCACTATTTCCTCTTTCCCTCCTCCTGGCAGCCCCCATATCCTCTCCCCTTTCCCTGCTTCCCACCAGCCAGTGTACCTTTTATCTCCCATCCCCAGCTATGTTTATTTATTTACTTCATTATTTACTTCCCAGCATACCTGTGAGGCCGCCTCTCCCCATATGTGCCCCAGAGAGCCTTGTGCTCACTTGATCAACATCTATTGGTGGTCCCTGGCCCAAGGGACGTTTGTCTATTCTCGGCCAGAGCCAGGACTTGTTTTTTAGCTTTCAAGGCAGAGTGGAGATTTGAACTTGGGTCTCCCAGATCCTAGTCTGAACCACTGCACCACACTAGCTTTCATGTGGCGATTGCTGCTGAACCACTGCACCACACTAGCTTTCATGTGGCGATTGCTGTTGAATAGTGGCAAGCAGCCTGACCTTCCATTGATTTTTTTTCCTGCCCCCAATGAGTCTTCCCTCATATGCCAAAACAGGCCTGGAAAGGGCCATGACTTCTGCTGACAGAAACCAAAGCTTGAAGGCTAGTAACATTGATTTTTTTTCCTGCCCCCAATGAGTCTTCCCTCATATGCCAAAACAGGCCTGGAAAGGGCCATGACTTCTGCTGACAGAAACCAAAGCTTGAAGGCTAGTAACATTGATTTTTTTTCCTGCCCCCAATGAGTCTTCCCTCACATGCCAAAACAGGCCTGGAAAGGGCCATGACTTCTACTGACAGAAACCAAAGCTTGAAGGCTAGTTACATTGTTGTGGCTGCTGAGCAACCCCCACAATGGCTACTACAGAGGGCATTTATTTCTTAAAGTTACAGGTACGGCTTGTGTTGTTTAGGTTTTAAAATCTTCCATTGCGTTGTTTTTTTTTTTATTAAACCATTCTGGAAATCTGGGGCTTTTTCAGGTTTGTAGAAATACCACCTCACATGTCTCTTGAGAAACCTGTATAAGGGTCAAGAAGCAACAGTTAGAACCGGATATGGAACAACTGATTGGTTTAGCAGAGGAAAAGAGTTCGACAAGGATGTATATTGTCACCCTACTTATTTAATCCTTGGCAAATAGAAGGGGAAGTCATGGAATCAGTGACAGACTTCACCTTCCTGGGATCCAAGATCACTGCAGACGGTGACTGCAGCCATGAAATTAAAAGACGCCTGCTCCTGTGACTGGCATCCTCAGAGGTACAACACAGAAAGTTGGAGTACTTTCTGTGCCGATGTGCTTGACAATCCAAACTGTCCAAAACTGCATTTGCCTTTTTAGCCACCACATCACACTGCTGGCTCATGTTCAGTGTATGGTCCACTAAGACCCCCTAGATCCTTTTCGCACATACTACTGCCAAGACAAGTCTCCCCCAACCTATAATTATGCATTTGATTTTTCCTACCTAAATGGAGAACTTTACATTTATCCCCACTGAAATTCATTAAATTTCTTTTAGCCCAGTTTTCCAGCCTGTCAGGATCATCCTGTATCCTGACTCTGTCTTCTACCGTATTGGCTACCCCTCCCGATGCAGTATCATCTGCAAATTGAATAAACATTCCCTCTATCCCTTCATCCAAATAACTGATAAAGATGTTGAACAATGCAGGTCCCAGGACAGATCCTTGAGGCACTCCCCTCCCCTCCACTCCTCCACTTCTCTCCAAGAAAGGTTCTCCTATGAAAGGTTCTCAGTGAGCAGATGTTAGGAAAGACCTTTCTCTGCCCATGATCCTGGACAGTCATTGCCAGTCAGACAGTACTAAACTAGGTGACCAATTGAACACATTTTGAGTCTGGTGGAACCTTTAAGACCAACAAAGGTTTATTCAAGGTATAAGCTTTTGTGTGCATGCATGCTTGTTCCCATTAATTATAAGGAAACTTTGTACATTAAAACAGAGTTTTCAAAAGCTGAAATCCCACCATCTGTGATGTTTGATGGGAGAGTGGTGGGATAGGCTGTTGTATGTGTGCTCTGTAGGGTTGCCAACACTGGGTTGGGAAATTCCTGGAGATTTGGGGCCGGGGCCGGGGCCTGGGGAGGGACCTCCGCAGAGTAGAATGCCATAGAATCCTCCCTCCAAAGCAGCTATTTCCTCCAGGGGGAGGCGGTCTCCGTCGTCTGGAGATCAGCTGAAATTCTGGGAGATCCCCTGAACGTTTGCAACCCTAGTACTCTGTGGGTTCGAAGCCGTTATCTTTACTAAACTTTTAATGGGATGAAGTTCAGGAATGGAAATGAATCTTCTCGATACAGGATGTGATGGGGGAGGGGGTTAACTGGTCATCCGCTCTCACATTTAGGTGGCCACAGTTACGCTGGATTTTTGATACGGTCCGACTTGATGGGACTGACAGCTCTTACAGCAATTTGCTCGCTAATCAGATAGCAGGCTTCTCCCATAACCTTAGTCTCTACATTCAGTCGACCCTAATTGTGAAACCACCTGACCTTTGACCTCACAGGAACACGAGCCTCAAAAATCTTCTGTTTCTTAAAAAGTGTACAGTACTGGCTTCTGTTGCTATGTGGATGCCATACGCTGAGTGGGTCGTCCCCCCCCCCCCCCCGGTTTGGAAGATTTGGGGGGGAGTTTTCAAAAGTTGTGCTTTTGTCAAAATGAGTAGAAAGCAACTCCTTTGATTTAGTCTCTCTTGTAACATTTGTCACCCTCTTTAACATTCTCAGTAAAGTTGGCATGTATGTAGACTTTGACATAATATGTACATTATATAACACACACACACCAATATGTCTAACTCTAAATGTGGATTCTTAAATCTGGAGGTTGGAGCCATGAAAAGACAAATATTTCTTTTGTTGTTCAGTCGCACAGTTGAGTCCTACTCTTCGCCTCCCTGTGGACCACATCACACCAGGCCCTCCTGTCTTCTGTCGTGCTCTGGAGTCTCCTCAACTTCATGTACGTTGCATTGATAACACTGTCCAACCATCTCATCCTTTGTCGTCCCCTTTTTCTTTGGCCTTCAATCTTTCCCAGCATCAGGGTCTTCTCCAGTGAGTGCTCCCTTCTCATTTGGTGGCCAAAGTATTTGAGCTTCAGCTTCAGTCTCTGGCCTTCCAGGGAAAAGTAGAGTTGATTTCTTTTAGGATTGACTGATTAGATCTTCTTGCAGTCCAGGGGGCTCTCAAGAGTCTTCTCCAGCACCATAATTCAAAAGCATCTATTCTTCAGCACTTGGCCTTCCTTATAGTCCAGCTCTCACAGCCATACATTACTGCACACAATACAATACTCCAGGTGTGGCTTGACAAATGCAGTGTGCCGCAGGAATATCACATCTTGCGATTTGGGTGTTATGCCTCTGATGATATAGCCCAAGATCGCATTAGCCTTTTTTGTTGCTGCATCACACTGGCTGATCATATTTAACTTATGGTCCACCCGTACCCCAAGATCCTGTTCACACACACTACTACCCAGAAGGGTATCCCCCATCCAGTATCCGTGTTCCTCATTTTTGTTACCCAGATGTAGAATTTGGCACTTATCCTTGTTAAATTGCATCTTGCTCACATCTGTGCACTTTCCTGTGTGTTCAGATCTCACTGAATTCTATCTCTATCTTCTGGGGTGTTTGCTGCTCCTCCCCGTTTGGTGTCAGGGTAAGTATTGCCTACTCAGACTGGTAGTGGCTCTCCAGGATCTCAGGCTGAGGTCTTTCACATCACCTCCTACCTGGTCCTTCCAACTGGAGATGCTGGGGACTGAACCTGGGACCTTTGGCATGCCAATCAGCTCCTCTGCCACTGAGCCACAGTCCCTCTCCAAGAAAGCTGGCACAGCCAAAAGGTCCATTATTTTGGTAGGGGGTGTGGAGGGAGGTTGCCACAAGGCAGAGGTTCTGTAAGGACCACTGGCTGGGGGCGTATTTCGAAGTTGTAGATGTATACACATGTGCATAGAGCATAGGGATGGGAAGAAAAATAGGCATGCTCTGCTTAGGAGTCTTGAGCGGGGTAGTGAGGGGTGGTTGCATCTATCGGGGCTGCAAGACCATGACTATGATATGGGTTCTTTGTGTAGGGTTGCCAGGTCTGGGTTGGAAAATACCAGGAGACTTTGGGGGTGGAGCCGGGAGAGGGTGGAGTTTGGGGAGGGGAGGGGCCTCAGCATGGTACAGTGCCATAGCGTCCACCCTTCAAAGCAGCCATTTTCTCCAGGGGAGCTGATCTCTGTCAGCTGGAGATCAGTTGTAAAAGCGGGAGATCCCCAGGCCCCACCTGGAGGCTGGCAACCCTATCTTTGTGTCATTTTCAGACATAAAACAATAACTTTCTGTCATGACTCTTTCTTTCATGCCACTGAGCTGTGGCCCCTCCAATAAACCTTGGAGCCGCTTCTCCGAGGACTGAGGAAATGGCCTGTGATGAGATATGTGGGCACTCCATGGAGGAAACAGAGCATAAGGCAGATCTCTCTTTTTTTTCTGTTTAAACCATTTTATTGACTGTTTATATTGAAAAATACAAAATTCACAAATAATGTAAAGCTTATATAACCAGTAACAATCAAAATAAACTCAACATAACATGCATAATAACATCATACAGTTTCAAAATATCTGTTGTTTATAGCAACAACTTTTTACCATAAGTTAACTTACAAAAGTTTTAAGGGTTACTGTATCATTGAACGAATAGTGTAACCCACTCAAAATGAGAGTGACTCACTGTCAAAGATCTGAAAATCACAGTGGGATTTTTCCTGATTTTGAATATTCTGTGATCTGACATTACATAGTCAAGTCGCAGCCAATTTTTGGCAACCCCAGCAAGGGGATTTCAAGGCCATGGCCTTCCCCTACAGAGCCTTCCTTGGTGGTCTCCCTTCCAAGTACCAGCCCTGCTTGTGTATGTGTGCAAAGTGCTAACAAGTTGCAGCCGACTTATGGTGACTTAAGACAGGGCAAGTGCGAAGCAGAGGTGGCTGGCCATGATCTTCCTCTGCAGAGCCTTCCTTGGTGATCTCCCTTCTGAGTTCCAGCCTTGATTAGATTCCCCCAGCAAGGGGCTTCCGAGGCAAGTGAGAAGCAGAGGTGGTCGGCCATGGCCTTCCTCTGCAGAGCCTTCCTTGGTGATCTCCCTTCTGAGTTCCAGCCCTGATTAGATTCCCCCAGCAAGGGGCTTCCGAGGCAAGTGAGAAGCAGAGGTGGCTGGCCATGGTCTTCCCCTGCAGAGCCTTCCTTGGTGGTCTCCCTTCTGAGTTCCGGCCCTGATTAGATTCCCCCAGCAAGGGGCTTCCGAGGCAAGTGAGAAGCAGAGGTGGCTGGCCATGGCCTTCCCCTGCGGAGCCTTCCTTGGTGGTCTCCCTTCTGAGTTCCAGCCCTGATTAGATTCCCCCAGCAAGGGGCTTCCGAGGCAAGTGAGAAGCAGAGGTGGCTGGCCATGGCCTTCCCCTGCGGAGCCTTCCTTGGTGGTCTCCCTTCTGAGTTCCAGCCCTGATTAGATTCCCCCAGCAAGGGGCTTCTGAGGCAAGTGA
Source organism: Lepidodactylus listeri (assembly GCA_029233225.1). NCBI lineage: Eukaryota > Metazoa > Chordata > Lepidosauria > Squamata > Gekkonidae > Lepidodactylus > Lepidodactylus listeri. The sequence continues at coordinate 13,905,723 of JARCFY010000005.1, read as the reverse complement.
GAAGCAGAGGTGGCTGGCCATGGCCTTCCCCTGCGGAGCCTTCCTTGGTGGTCTCCCTTCTGAGTTCCAGCCCTGATTAGATTCCCCCAGCAAGGGGCTTCCGAGGCAAGTGAGAAGCAGAGGTGGCTGGCCATGGCCTTCCCCTGCAGAGCCTTCCTTGGTGGTCTCCCTTCTGAGTTCCGGCCCTGATTAGATTCCCCCAGCAAGGGGCTTCCGAGGCAAGTGAGAAGCAGAGGTGGCTGGCCATGGCCTTCCCCTGCGGAGCCTTCCTTGGTGGTCTCCCTTCTGAGTTCCAGCCCTGATTAGATTCCCCCAGCAAGGGGCTTCCGAGGCAAGTGAGAAGCAGAGGTGGCTGGCCATGGCCTTCCCCTGCGGAGCCTTCCTTGGTGGTCTCCCTTCTGAGTTCCAGCCCTGATTAGATTCCCCCAGCAAGGGGCTTCTGAGGCAAGTGAGAAGCAGAGGTGGCTGGCCATGGCCTTCCCCTGCGGAGCCTTCCTTGGTGGTCTCCCTTCTGAGTTCCAGCCCTGATTAGATTCCCCCAGCAAGGGGCTTCCAAGGCAAGTGAGAAGCAGAGGTGGCTGGCCATAGTCTTCCCCTGCGGAGCCTTCCTTGGTGGTCTCCCTTCTGAGTTCCGGCCCTGATTAGATTCCCCCAGCAAGGGGCTTCCAAGGCAAGTGAGAAGCATAGGTGGTCGGTCATGGCCTTCCTCTGCAGAGCCTTCCTTGGTGGCCCCCCTTTCTAAGTACCGACCCTGATTAGATTCTGAGATCCGATGAGATCGGGCTATACCATACCACCTTCCCTCCCTGACATTAAATATGATAGATTCAAGTGGGTAGCTGTGTTGGTCTGAAGCAGCAGAACAAAACAAAACTTTGTTGGTCTTCAAGGGGCCATTAAATACAACGTTATTTATTAAAACACAGCAAAGATAGTATCTCTGGCCTGTTTGTACAAAAAAAGGAGGGTTGTGGCCCCTTAATGACTATCAATACAATCCTGAACAGAGTCATACCATTCTCAGTCCATTTGACTTAGTGTAACCCTGTTCAAGATCACGCCGTCACAGGTTTATTATATCAAATGCCAGAATAAATCTGTTTGTCTTTAAGACGCCAAAAGATCCCTTTTTGCACTTCCTGCAACAAACTAACTCTCCTATCAATCTGGAATTTATCAACCTAGTTAAACTCCTAAGGTCTTTTTCCCCCTATACCTGCCTGAACTATTTTACAAATTCCGTTGAGATCTTAAATAAGGCCCACAGCGTGGTTTTTAAAACTCTGGGATAAAAAATGGCTTAGAGCTCTTCATTATAAACAAGAGTGGCATCTGTCGAACGTAAAACTACAAATGTATACGTACATGTAAAAATCATTACTTTCCTTCAGAATATCCTAAAGAACGCCAGGATGAATAGCACCCATCTGGCTGAAGATATTTGCTGTTTTTTACATCAGTTGGATATGGGGGGCAGGGGGATTACGAGAATCAGCGTTTATCTGTAAACCGAGCGACTTGGTAAAGATGTCGAATGCATTACCTTGGGAAGAACCTGCATGCTTAGAAGCGCTCTATTGTGTTACCAGATCTGCTGAGAAAAAGCACAATAAAATTAATCCTCTGAGTCTGGAAATGCTATGCATACCGCCGTTACAGATGTGCTAAAACAGAAGTGTATACATGCATTTGGTGGAACGCATAAGAGAAGGTGGCTTCCTGGTCCATGTGTCTTTGGATTTCCTGTGCTGACTTACCTTAAATGGGGAACTACAGTCACCAACCTTTGGGTGGGGCCTGAACATCTCCCATAATTGTAACTGATCTCCAGATGACACAGATAAGTTCCCTAGGAGGAAATGGCTTCTATGGAGGGGGGGGGGGGGGAATCTGTGGCAATATACCCAGCTGAGCTCCCTCCTTTCTCCAAACCTCACACTCCCCAGGTTCCACTCCCAAAATCTCCAGGAATTTCTCAGCCTGGAGCTGGCAACTTCATGGGGAACTGATGATGAGATTCATCAGTGGGTGGACATTCTTACAAAAGATGGGAGTGTTCGGATGGTCATGGGGGGCATTATTATCGGTATCATCATTCCCTCTTTCTACTGATTCACGCATGCATGTGCATGGGGCCTGGTCTACACACACAGCAGAATAAGATGGAAATGTGGTCTAGTTAGCACTGAGAAGCTTGAGCCTGTTCATCAAGTGTGACAAACACAGAAGCCGCTTTATCACACTTGACAAACAGGCTCAAGTGGCTTGTGAACAGCCAAACTGCCCATCAGAAAACTGGCTCCCTGTCCACAACAGGCAAGCAGATCAAGTGAGATGCTGGGTCTGTCTACCTGACCTAAGTTCCAACGGAGCTTCCAGACACTGTAAGTTATTCCCTGTGATTGCAGTGTTACTGCAAATGCCAGGTGCACCAAATCAGCACAACCCATGCATGCCTGAAAGATCAGCATGAACAATAGAGCAGCTACGGTGCAAAAGCAAGGGTGCAAGTTCCGAACCTCTAGCTCAGGGGTCCCCACCATGGTTCCCATAGTGCCTACCAAATGTCTTTTTAGAAAATGGGCGTGGCTAGGTGGAGCGCCTGCCCACCAGAGCTTCTGATTGGTCAGTGGAGACCTGATTTGCTGTGCAGATTAAAATAACACTGTTTTGGCAGCTGCTGCTACCACAATGCTGGTTCTTTCTGTTTCTTTTCTCTTTTTTACATTTTATTGAAATTTTTCAGCAAACAAAACATTATTCTCACCCCTCTTTCCCACTGTATTTTTAAAAATGGCTCCTTTTTACCCCTGAAACTGGGCTTTCTCTATCTGTTCATGGCTCCACCTCCCATGACAGCCATTTTGTAATTATGCCCACCCCCCTTTCTCAGAATACCAAAGGAAGAGAAGAGAAGAGAAGAGAAGAGAAGAGAAGAGAAGAGAAGAGAAGAGAAGAGAAGAGAAGAGAAGAGGAGGGGAGGGGAGGGGAGGGGAGGGGAGGGGAGAGACTGGATTTATACCCACCCTTCAGTACCCAAAGGAGTCTTCAGTACCCCTTCCCCTCCCCACTGCAGACACCCTGTGAGGCAGGTGGGGCTAAGAAAGCTCTCTAGAGAACTGCCCTTGAGAGAACAGGTCTAAAAGAACTTATGACTGACCCAAGGTCACACTAGCAGCTGCATGTGGAGTGGAGATTCAAACCCGGTTCTCCCGGATTAGAGTCTGTGCTCCTAACCACTACACCAAACTGGCTCGCAGATTAAGGACCCCTGCTCTAGCTATCAAAACCGGAGGGTGAAAAGACGTTTTTAAAAACCACCCGTCTGTCATTCTCAATCTTCATCCACGTCCGTGAGCTGTCAAAGTGCACATTCTATACATCAAGACATTGATCGTATGGAGGCGACAGCTGGACTTGCAGTGTGCTACACCAGTGTAATCATCGCCTGCCATTGGACCCTTCCCAGGCAATATAGTGAGTGGAGAACCACAAGCCGGAGTGGCTGGGCCACTGATCTGACCCTTAGGATCTGGAAGCCATAAGAGGCCACGTATCTATCCATATTTCAATCTCTCCCTTTTGTCTTTCATTAATCATCTCATAGAACCTAAGCCCGTCCAGCCCCCCCTCCTCTCCTCCGGGAGCCGCTCCTGTTCCTTGTTACTCAGCAGAAACCTAATATTAGTAACAGCATGTACAGAGGATCTGGACCATGAATTAATAATGATGTGCTTGTCGTGGAAAACATGCGAGCCCCCCCCCCCCCCGGCCTCCTCGCTGGCAGCCGTCCGGCCAGACTGCAGTGCGCTCACCCTCGCACGGCAGTGACATCGCTCACTCTACTAAATAATCAGAAGACAAAAGGGTTTCTGATTCGGCTCTCCCCTCCGACGGCCATCGCCCAAAATTAATGAAGAGAGACAGGATGAATAGGGGAATTCACTGTCTAACATTTCAGAGCATTCAAGTCTGTCTTTTTGGAGACCTCGGCACACAAGAGCACCCGTTGCTAAGGCATAGGCTGGGGTGATGATGGAGGAACAGGGAGGAGGCCAAAGTTCACAGTTTAATTTGCCTGTTAATAAGGTAACACAGAGAAAGAAGTCTCCCAAGGGCTGTAGTGGCTGCTAGTCTCAGAAGCAACAGCCGGCAACTATGGCTCAAGGCAGCATCAGCAATAAGAGGACTGCATCTCTTGTCCCATATTTCAAGCAAAGAGAGAGCTGGTGTTTGCTCAGCTAGTGAGCCGGTTTCTGCTAGAAGTATCAAGGAAATTCAGTGGGGACAGGGATTTTCTATGCGGGGAAGGGGATCTAAGCTGCTTTGAGAAAGTTTCCAGCTGAGAAACTGCAGGATGTGTGTCTTAAATAAATATCTATCACACGGGCTGCCTGTAGTTACTTTAGAGAGCAGCAATCTCCAGGTGGGGTTTGGAGATCTCCCAGAATTACAACTGATTTCCAGACTATAGAGAAGAGTTCCCCTGGATAAAATCGCTACTTTGGAGGGTGGGATCTATGTCAAGGTCGCTCCCCTCCCCGACTCCCACCCTCCCCAGTCTCCGCCCCAAAATCTCCGAGATTTTTCCAGCCAGCCAGCAAATGAAACAAAGCCTTGAGGTTTAGTGTGGTAGTTAGGGGCAGCAGACTCTAATCTGGAGAACCGGGTTGTATTCCCCACTCCTCCACGTGCAGCCAGTGGGTGACCTGGTGTCAGTCACAAGTTCTCTCCAGAGCTGTTCTCTCAAGAGAAGTTCTCAAAAGAGCTCTCTCAGTCCTGCCTTCCTCACAAGGTATCTGTAGTGGGGAGAGGAAGGGAAGGAAATTGCAAGACACTGAGACTCCAAGTTAAAGGGGGGGTATACATCAAATCCCCTCCTCCTCCTCCTCTTCCTCTTCTTCTTCTTCTGGAATTCAGGAAGCTGTGGACAGAGGCAGACTGTGCATGAAGCTTCTAGGATCTGAGGCAGTTTTCAGACACCGATTTCCCACAAGTGCTGCCCCGGCGTCGTTCCTCCGTTTGCCCCGACTGCCTGTTTGAATTTCCCACTATTTGCCGCAGGGCACATTTTGACCCGGGGCTTCGCACAATTTCCTCTGATTTCCTCCGCAGCTTTAGTGATCCTCAAAAAACAGGATCACCGAAGCCATGGGGGGAATCGCACGAAGCTCTGGGTCAAAATGCGCCCCGCGGCAAATAGTAGGAAATTCAAGCAGGCAGTCGGGGCAAATGGAGGAAGGACGCCGGGGGCAGCGCTTGTGGGAAATCGGTCAGAGTTTTGCCCAGAACCGGAGATTCTTAATGTTAAGGTAAAATCAGCAGCTGGGTATGAGCTCTCGTGAGGCACCACAAAGTGAGTGGTGACTCACGAAAGCTCCTACCCTGCCACAAATTTTGTAAGTCTTACTTTAAAGTGAGTGGTGACTCACGAGAGCTCATAACCAGCTGCTGATTTTACCTTAACATTAAGAATTTAAGGTGCTGCTGGACTCTTGCTCTTTTATGCTGCTACAGACAGGCTAACAGGGCCATGCATCTTGATCGAAGGTATAATGTGCATGGTCTAATTTTGGAACTAATTCTAGAAATCCTCCTAAGTTAAATCGCAGTTTAAGGGGGAGTAGAACATGGAACGAAGAGAAGTGCTGGAACAATAAAGGGGCGGACATTTTTTTACCAGGTGTGTTGGCAACCCTACTCTTTGCTGAGCAATTGCATAGAAGACTGCCTGCATGTTAGTGATGCTGAAATGACTGTGGCGATGTCCTCCTTCTCATGAGGAGGCCACAACTGCCACCCCAACCGAAGATGGACAAAGACATTCAGTGCTACAATGGATTCTTGCACCCCATCTTTCTTTAAAGGAGAAAATAGAGAGGCTTTAGCCCCCAGAGCATCTGTCCCACTTTGTCAGCCCTTCCTTCCTCAGGAACTCAGGGGAAACACAGATGGCTCTCCACTCCTTCCATTTTCTCCTCACGACAACATTATGAGAGCAAAGTTTTAGTCCAGTGGCGCCTTTAAGACCAACAAATTTTAATTTGGGTATAAGCTTTTGTGCGCATAAACTGACACCCAGAATTAAATTTGGCTGGTCTCAAAGGTTCCACTGGACTCAAACTTTGTTTTGTTGCTTCAGACCAACATGGCTACCCACCTGAATCTAACAACTCTAAGAGTTGGTTAGGCTCAGCAAGTGTGAGTGGCACGAGGTTCATAGCTGAGGAGAGAGCGTAACCCTAATCTCTTCCTCTCTCCTTTGCCAGGCACTCTAACTTCAAGGGTCCCCAACCTTTGGAGCCTGCAGGCACCTTTAGAAATCTGACACAGGGAACTGAGTGCAGCCACAAAATGGCTGCCACAAAATGGCTGCTGCAGCTTACCTTCAGTCACACAGTGAAGTTCCTTTTTTTGTTGTTTTTTTTGTTTTGTTTTTTAATATGAGAAGAAGAAGAACTGCCCGTGATAGAACAGTTCTGAGAGAACTTGTGACTTATCCTAGGTCACCCCAGCAGCTGCATGTGAAAGAGTGGGGAATCAAACCCGGTTCTCCCAAATCAGAATCCACACACTTCACCACTACACCAAACTGGCTGTGCATGTGTGTGAGAGAGAGTGTGTGTACCTGGAAGTCATGGCAACCTCTGGTGACTAACTGCATACACCTGGAAGTCATGGTGACCACTTGTGACTGAACCCTACTGGAGGCCTGGATAGAGATGTGAAGGCCTGGGAAAAAACCGGAAAAATTTGGGAAAAACCAGTTTTTTCCCTGAAGCCTTGTTGTTTTTTTCCAAAAAATTGGAAAAATGTAAAAAAGAAAAGAAAAAAATGATTATGAAACATTTTATTTTAACATGATGAATAAAATATTTTAAGACCAAATGATTTCTAAAAAATATGTATGGTATCAGATTAATCTGATTTCTGTGCACTGAGGACAAGCAAGACCTAGGTTACAAACTGAACTCTCCAATGCAAGAACAAGATGCATTTCTTCCTTTAGGAGGTGCTATCGTCACAAGAAAAGAAAAAGTTTTCAGTTTTGTTTTTGCATGTGGGTGAATATACTGGCACTCAGGCTTCACTAGGCCTCAAAGCATTGGAAGAAAATACAGAGCAACAAAAAGGACCTGAAAGTATAGTTTTTAGAGGTCCACAATAACGGTGATAATGACAGGCACAACAGAGTAGCTGCAGAAGCAGAGACTGAAAGTGATACTGATAATTACAGCTCAGAAAATGATTCTGATTAGATTTCATGCCCATTTACTGAAACTTAGTCCCACACACTTCCCCCTCTCTTCAATTCTTTTCATAAGAATGGGGTTTTTAAATTTTATTTAATACTGTGGAGAGGAAATATGAATAATTGTTACTTCTGGATTTTTAAAAATTGTTTTGCGGAGGGTTTTTTGCCTATTCCACATAAACTAGTAAAAAGTTCAGGAGACTGTTGCTCCATTTGTTGCAATTACAAATAAATATTATTTAAAAAGTAAATTGTGTTTGTAATAATTGTTTCGACACACTATATTTTTAATATGCTAGTTGTGATAATGTCATGCCAAGTAAAATTGTCCATGGTCATATTTTATGTGCCTAAAGTAACAGAATGACTTTCAGTCTGGACAAGAAAAAAGAAGTGCTAATGTAGCATTTTTTCCCATTTTTCCGAAAATTTCAATTTTTTCCAGAAAAAAAAATGGGAAAAAACTGGGGGGGGGGGGCGGGTTTCCAAGCTTCAAAATTTTCAGAAATTTTACATCTCTAAGCCTGGAGGGTATTCAAAGAAGTAGCTGAATAAAGCCTGCCCCCGCCTCCTGGCTCTGGTATTCCTTGATGGTCTCCCATCCAAGTACTTGCCAGAGTCAACCGTGTTTAGCTTCCACAATCTGACGAGATTGGGCTTGCCTGGGCTATCCAGGTCAGGGCACACGGTGAAGATCCTTGTGCTGTGATGGTCGCAGCGATGTCTTTAAAAAATCTGCGCAGCCAATCAAATCTCCAGTGGTTAATCAGAAGGGCTGCTGAGCAAATTACCCCACCCAGCCCCACCCACTTTCTAAAAAGATTTGGTGGTTGCCAGGAAAAGTACTGGTGAGCACCATGGCTCCCACGGACACCATGCTGTGGAACCCTGCTCTAGCCATTTTACCACATTGCCTTTTGGAAGGAAGGAAGGAAGGAAGGAAGGAAGGAAGGAAGGAAGGAAGGAAGGAAGGAAATCCTAAATCGTTTTAGTTGGTTTGGTAGTACATCATTGCTAGGCCCGTATGATCATTATTTTATATCACTGCCTCTGCAAACCTTTAATGGAAATCAAAGATCCTTTCTTTTCTTTCTTTCTCTTTCTCTCTCTCTCTCTTTTTTTGGAAGCTAGGCTCGCCTTGAAACCTTACCTATGTGGTAACTTTAGCCTCTCTTATCCTTTCCGATGAACCCAATGTCCTGATCCAGAAGGGAATTTGGACAGCAAAGTCATGTTGTAATTCACTAATCTTTAGTTTGGAGAGGGGGATGTCATCTTAAGGTAAGGGGAATCAGAAGGGGGTATTTTTTCCAGGGCAAGAGGGAGAGAGGGAGGGGGGGAAACAGCTTACCTAACTTTTTGATGTAGGAAATAACTCTGCCTGAGGCACCTGCACTGAGTGGGGGGGGAGGGGGAGGGCACATATCAACACGGCTTCCTCGAACCCTCAATCTGTGGTACCTAAGCGCGCCCTCTCTCCCTCTGAAAGCAAAGGTGAAACGGAATCCGAAAATTGCAGAGCTGCAGATGAGGAGTCAACTATCCCAGGGCCCCCTTCTGAAATCCCATCTTTCGGGTCGAGTTTCGTGTGCCGTTTTTCATGTTTTGGTCACCTGACAGCGGCTCACTCGTCCCATTGGTCTCCCGGTTCACAGACTCGGTAATGATGTAACCAGAGTGTGTGGGAACCAGAACTATGTGACAGATACAATTTTTCCCAGTCATTTATGAGGCTTGGATACTAATTCTGCTTGCTCTACCTGCTTCTCTTGCTGGCTATCAGGAAATTTGAACTCCTTTAAGGACATAATGAGGCCGGCTATACCCCAAGCTGAACTTGGTCACAGGAGTGAAAGAAGGGTGGTGGCGGGGGGGGGGGGGGGAGGAGAGCAGATTGGCTGCAGAATATATTTCTTTTGCACGGATCGGGTTATTTGGTAATTAAAAGCTGTGAGAGACAGTGTCCTTTTAATGTAAATGAATGGGGGCCCAAAGTCTTCCTTTCACTGTAGTTGTCTCACGCGGGAACCAAGCAGGCCTGACCGTTTCTGCTTTTAGCATTGCGCTGCTTTCGGCAGAAACTTGTTTCCCTTCAACACCTGCTGTAGTTTTATACTAATCTTACCAAAATGTATGTCCCGATGGCTGGCACTCCATGTGGAGAGAAGAGGGGGGCCAACCTCCAGGTGCTACCTAGAGATCTCCCACTGTTACAAGCGATCTCCAGGTAATAGAGATCAGTTCACCTGACGAAAATGGTCGCTGTGGAAAGCGGAATCTGAGGAATTCTACCTTGCTGAGGTCCCTCCCCTCCCTAAACCCTGGACTCCTCAGGCTCCACACTCCCCCAAAAAATCTCCAGATATCTCCCAACCCAGAACCCTAGGTGGCAATGTGCTGATGGAATCTGGAGGCGACAGAACAGACTGCGCCACTGAAAGTGCACTGTCCTTTGCAGTAGGCCTCTTTGGGGAGAAGGCAGAGAAGACTGGAGGGACTGCTGGGAAAGAGGCCCAATGCAGTCTGTCTTGAACTTTGCATCCCGATTATGAGGGACAGCATGCCCACTGGTGGGGTCTGGCCATCACACCCCCATCCAGTTTGGTGTAGTGGTTAAGTGCGCGGACTCTAATCTGGGAGAACCGGGTTTGATTCCCCACTCCTCCACTTGCACCTGGCCGGATGACCTTGGGCAAGCCATAGCTCTGTACCGGCTGTTCCCTCAAGGACAGCTTGGGAAAGAGCTCTCTCAGCCCCACCTACCTCACAGGGTGTCTGTTGTGGGGAGGGGAAGGGAAAGGAGTTTGTAAGCCACTCTGAGACTCTTAAGTGAGTGAAGGGCAGGATATAAATCCAATCTCTTCTTCTTCTCTCTTCTTCTTCTTCTTCATCCCTAGCAACGTTCCAAGTGCAATTCTTTACTTCTTCCCATTGGAATGAATGACCACCATTTACTTCAACGGCTGCTCTCTGGGGGATATTGTAGTTTTCAGTGTCCAGGGCCTGCTTTTCTTCCACCTGTAGGAAATGAGAGTCAATGGCCCCATTCATACCTATGGAAGAAATGTCTGGGCTGAAACAGGCTGTGTTCTGTGGAAGAGCCCCAATTCCTAGCATGGATCTGTCTTTTAGACACCCAGTTAATCCTTCCCCATTGAGGACTCCCCTTCTTACCCTACCCCTACCCTACGAAACTGAAGAATAACAATTAATTCATGAAGGTTTAAATTAGAGAAGTGATCTCCAATGTAGCACTCATGGACACTGTCACTGCCGTAACGATCTATCCAGCCTCAGTTTCCAGAGACAGCAAGCCTCTGAATATCAGTGCCAGGAGGCAACATCAGGAGAAGGCCTTGGCCTCTGTGTCCCGTCCTGGACCTCTAGAGGAACTGCTTGGCCAGGATTAGGTGGACCACTGGTCTGAACCAGTAGGGCTCTTCTTATGTGGAACCCATTGGTGGGCTTCCTGGTACCCATATGTTTCTTTCCCAAAACATCTCTTCAGCAGAGCTGTCCTAGCTTTCTCCCACCTCACTGTAGCAGAAGAACCCAGAAACAACTGACTTCATAACAGGAGAACTGTTGGCTCGCTTGCAAGTTCCCAGCATTTTGTGATTGGTCCCAATACCCCGTGGCAGCTACTTTCTGATTGGCCACAGCTCTCCATGGCATTTTGTGTTGGCAGGTACCTGTCCCCTCTTCTTAAACTTCAAAAAGACCTCACAGGCTTAATACAGTTAGGGAGTCCTGAATCAAGGAAACCATCTAAATACTATGCACAGCCCATATTACACTCGAAGAGTCAATCATTCACTCGATTCATCAAAACATCCAAACAATCCATTAAAGTGCAATATCAACTCCTGGCAATCATTACAGTAATTAATCAAAAATTGTCTTATATTTCCAGGAAAATTAGCCTTATTACTCTTAATATAATTGAGAAGGAGGTGATTTATGTGTGGAAAACACAACTGCACAGACTATCAGTGGCTACAAGATGGTAGTAGTAACAACATTTGAACCGACCCATCAGTTGAGAAGGTATAATGTGGCTAAATAATGCTTCCTTTTTTCCCTTCCACTATGGAGCCCATAAAAGCATACACTGGGTTTACTAGAGGTCCCCCATCCAGATTTTTTCCCAAATCCAGGTTTAATTGGCTTCAGCATGGTAGCACCAACATGTATTTTTGAACCATATAATGGGTTGGATCCAACCAAGTTTTCCACTGGTGAGAAAGGGAGAAGGGTATTCCCTCTGACCACCAATAATGCTATGCTGGGGATCATGGGACTTGTGTGGACAAAAGTGATGTATAAAGGCATCTGTAATAAGGAAGGGAATTGGGTGAAATTAAGCCAAAAGTTGGAGGGAAGGCAGCATGGTATAGCCTGGTCTCATCAGATATCGGAAACTAAGCAGGGTCAGCCCTGATTAGGACTTGGATGGGAGACTGCCAAGGAATACCAGGGTCACTTCACAGAGGCAGGCAGTGGCAAACCACCTTTGAACATCTCTCGCCTTGAAAACTTCATGGGAGTTCACCCAGTCCCATAGCTATCGTGGCGCTTTTGGGGGCTCCGTCCCCTTTCTTAAAGGCACAGATCCACAAGAATTTCTCCTGTAAATGCTTTTCTCAACCATTTTTAAACATTTTTTGAAGGTGTGCGCTCCTTTAAGCAGAGCGGGATGCTGTAGTTGACTAACTCCCACACTGAGCCAAGGGGGTTGGAGAAGGTGACCTCTAGGATCCCTTCTAACTCTGTGTCAAGAAACTGGTCTCCTTTAAGAGAGTTTTTCTGCCTAAGTGTTAGCTTCCTTGACTATAGAAGTCATCACCCCGACCGGCCGGCTTGTTATCAGGATTGTTGCTTAGGCTGGCAGAAGTGATTAACTTGCGGCAGCTGAAAACTGTCATCTAAAGTGGCTGACAGCTTGCAATTTAGAGACCTATCCTGGTAAAAGCTTTATATTGGCTACATGGCTTTTCTTTCTGCACTGAGAACTTCAGCCCCACCAGAAAAAAATTTAAGCCACAAATTCCTGGCTACGGGCCTGAGGGCACCAGAAGTCAACTGCGACTTGATGGCACTTTACACACAAAAGCCCGTACCTGGATGGGAGACCGCCAAGGTCAGCTCTGCAGAGGAAGGCCATGGCCAATCACCTCTGCTTCTCACTTGCCTTGAAAGCCCCTTGCTGGGATTGCCATCAGTCAGGTGTAACTTTATGACAATTACGTACATACATAAGCAAAATACGGGCTGGATCTAACCCAATTCGAGCACATCTGTGCCCACAGTACCATGTGCTACCTTAATGGCTAACAAGTTTTTTATTCTGGCATGATGTTTTGTGGACTTATCCTGGTGCTGTCAGCATCTCCCCACTGGTTCCCATCGTTTATGAGATGACACACAGTTATTATTTCATTTAATAAAATGTGAGACCATCATGACCAGAGAGCCAGAGCAGGCATCGATACTGAGCAGACAATGTACAAACAATGTGTACACCAACTTAATTCCAGAGGGGTAACCCCATTAGTTGCCACAAAAGAAACAGAGTGCTGTGAAGTCTTGAAGTTTTTTAACAGATGTATTGTGGCATAAGCTCCTGACGGACTAGAGCAGTGTTTTTCAACCTTTTTCGAGCTAAGGCACATTTCTTTCATTGAAAAAATCCCACGGTACACCTGACAATATCTCACGGCACAGTGGTTGAAAAACACTGAAATACAAGATAAATGGGTCATTAGTTGCCTCAGCTCAAGTATTAACTATGACAGTATTACAAATACACGTAATAGCCACTCAACTTGAAATCGTAAGTTGCAGATCCAAAGCGTAATGGCTCCTTCCCATAACATTGACCTGAGTTTCAGAAGAAATATAATGTGGATGTATTTTAATACTGCGATTCTGCTAAAGTTTTTCAAATAGAGAGTTTAAACTCTTACTCTTATGTGAACGGCATTCCGCTGACCATAAGTGATTTGAAGAGAAGCACCGTACACCCCTTCTTCGCTGAGGGACAGTTACTGATTTGAACCCCACCCTGACAGAAACAGCTAGCTGTTACCATCAAACATATTCATGTTTACTGGAATGTCTTGGTGCAAATCACCCCACCCCACACACACACACAACCCAGGAGCCAGGCACTGGAAGAAACCAGCTTACTCTGCTGGAGGAGTGAATGCCCTTGGTACCAAATGTTCCTGTCCTCTGTATTAACATCCACAGGTCTAGCATGACTCTGATTCAGCACACGAGTCCTCCTCATTCATTTAAAACCATCTGCCGTGTGGGAGCCTGCCTCCGGCCCCCACGAACTGGATGCCGCTCGAGTCCACCGCCTCACCCTGCTCATTCTCCAACACGCAGGCGGGCATCAGCCGACTGCTGCCACCGACACATGGCTTGGAGGCGGCCAACATCAGCGCCAGGGCCAGAGACGGAAAAAGAGCAGCCATGAAGCGGGACCCGCAGAGGCCCACCTCCACCTTCCGGGCTGAGAGGCCACGCAGAAGAAGACAGCCCTCACCTGAAAAGGCTCAGCTGCCCCCTCCGAGGCTCGTGGGGGGGGGCGGCGCAGACGAGCCAGGGCGTTGGCTCCATTGCGGCCAAGCGGAGGCTGCGACGGCGGGGCCCGTGGGGGGCGCCGTGCATCTCCTGAGGAGGACCCCCCCTTCTCCTCCTCCTCCTCCTCCCCCCCAGCTACTCACCGCTTTCATGGCCACAGCCATGTCATCGTATCTCTCCGCCTGCTCGGCCAGGTGGGCTCGCTGCAGCAGCTGCTCCGGGTCGCTCATGGCTGCTGCCTCTGTTGTGGCGCTGGCAGGTTGGGTGGGCGAACAGACAGAGCCCCTCGGCACTCTCCCTCCCTCCCTCCCTCGAGTCCTCGCAAGGCCAAGGGGAGCTGCGCCTCAACAGCGGCTCCCTCCTACCTCAGGCCGGCCACAGAGCGTGCGAGCGGAATCAGCAAGAGTGCACCACTGTTCTTTCTCGCATGCGCAAACACGTCCCGGAAGGTCAGCCCGGAAGGCACATTTCTTTCATTGAAAAAATCCCACGGCACACCTGACAGTATCTCACGGCACACCAGTGTGCCCCGGCACAGTGGTTGAAAAACACTGGACTAGAGCCCCCCTCAAAAGATGCATTTAGTCCATCTACAATGGAGCTTTGCATAGAAACGTCACAGAGTGTAAACATCACATTTCCCCTAACAGAACAAACAGTAGCACTGAATAGCCATTTTTGAAGCTAGGAAAAGGGCATAGGAGGATCATGTTAAAGCCGCTCCCTCTGAGGCCCCAATCCAAATCAGAGACAAGGAATAAGTAACTGCTGTTTATCACGCACCCCGACATGGATGGCCCAGGCTAGCCCGATCTCATCAGATCTCGGAAGCTAAGCAGGGTTGGCCCTGGTCGGTATTTGGATGGGAGACCACCAGGGAAGTCCAGGCCGGCAATGGCAAACCTCCTCCGTTAGGCTCTTGACTTGAAAACCCTACAGGGTCGCCATAATTTGGCTGCAGCTTGACATTACTTTACACAGAGAGACACATTTATCACACAAATTTGTTCAAGAGAGCCATTTGGGTCTCCTCCAGCATCTTGTCTCGTTTGGCCGAGTAGAACAGACAAAAAAGGTATCTTTAACGGATACTTGTCATACCATATGGTTCCGTGGGGTACTAGCTGGTCACTCCCTGACTTCCCAGTGTCCCTTCTTGGACGTGGCACATTGCAATGTTTAAAAGACCCCCATAGATTTGAGGCTTTGTTGATGTTGTTTTTGCCGTCAAGTCACAGCAAACTTATGCTGACCCCTGTGGGGGTTTTAAGGCAAGAGATGTACAGATATGGTTTGCCGCTGCCTGCCTCTGTGTCATGACCCTGGTATTCCTTGGAGGTCTCCCTTCCAAATACTAGCCAGGGCCGACCCTGCTTAGCTTCCAAGATCTGACGAGTTCGGGCTAGCCTGCATTTTCTGGGTCAGAGAGTTTTGAGAATGTTGTTGTTGTTGCTGTCGTACAGTCAAGTCCAGCTCTTTGCAACCCCATGGACCACATCACACCAGGCTTTCCTGTCTTCCGCCAGCCTCCAGAGTTCGCCCAACTTCATGTCCATTGCATCGATAACATAGTTTGAGAATAGGGGGGGTTCAAATCATCCCCTGTGGGAAACCACCAAATACCAGTGGAGGAGATTGCCCTCTTACAGAAGCAGGTTAACATTTTATGTTTCTCATGTAAACAGGGCCTTTTCAACGGTGACAGAAGGGGGGGGGGAGAGATATGACAGAGAGTTGTAGCTGCACAAAATAGGGGTCAGAATGATGTCAGAGAAGTGCATTCTTTGCCTCCTTTTTAATTTTGGAAGTATTTATGACACCTAGCAAATTGATGGGGAGCTTGACATCCATTTCAGCTCCTTGGAGGCTAGATCAAACATTAATGGGAATTCGTGTTAGAAGCAGTGTAAGCATTGCAAACAACCCCTTCGCAAGCGCTCACATTTCCATATGTTATGGCAGTAAGCAGAGCCACCGACGAGGAGAAGGAGGAGAGCATCCGAGCTTTGGGAGCAAATGGAACCAGACAGGTTGTTTTAAGGTGAGGCAGGCAAGATCAGATCAGGAATCCCACTAGGGTTGCCAAGTCTGGGATGGAAAATACCTGGAGACTTTCGGGGCGGATCCAGGAGAGGGTGGGGTTTGGGGAGGAGAGAAGGCTCAGCATGGTACAATGCCATAGAGTCCACCCTGAAGAGCAGCCATTTTCTCCAGGGGAACTGATCTCGGTCAGCTGGAGATCACTTGTAAAAGCAGGGGATCCCCAGGCCCCACCTGGAGTCTGGCAACCCTAAAACCCACTCTAATGTGTTGCCCTTGGCATGTCCCAGAGACAGAAGATCAGTCTCTCGGCTGCTGCTAGCACCTTCTATTCCAATTACTAGATTCAGGCTGCAGTCCTAAGAACTCTTTTCTGGGAGTAGTGCTTAGGGCTGCCAAGTCAGCCCGGGGGGCGGGGGTCCCCCGCTAAAGGGGTTCCTGATCCGCCGGCCAGCATTCGGCCGGCGGGGGGAACCCCACCCCCGAAGTCGTCCAGCCCGGACGACATAATGACGTCACTGGAAGTGACATTAGCACATTGGGGGCGTTGCCAGGGCGACGCTCTGGCAATAGCCCCAAAACTCTATGATACCATAGAGTATCCTTGGCCCAAAGAGAAACTCCCAGACGGAGGAGGGCTCCCCCCCGCCGGTGAGTTCTGTAGACTTGGCGACCCTAGTAGTGCTATATAAATGGAGTCAGAACATTTCAGTAGATTGGGAGCTAAAGCAGGGAGGCCAACTAAGGAGGACGCCCGCCACCTCACCTGAAGGCCTGGCGGAAGAGCTCCGTCTTGCAGGCCCTGAAAAACAATAGAAGGTCTCGCGGGGCCCTGATCTCCAGTGGGAGCTGATTTAGTGTTCCCTCTAAGCTGAATTAGTGTGAGCTAGCTCACAGTTTTTTAGCCTCCAGCTCACACATTTTTGTCTTTGCTCAGGAAGGATGGCTCCGGAGCAAAATAATTGATGCAGCAGCCAAATCGTTCACTCACAACTTTAATGGCAGTAGCTCACACTGTAGAATTTTTGCTCACAACACAGCTTAGAGGGAGCATTGAGCTGATTCAGGGCAGAAAAAGGCTAGGTGGTTAAGCCCAGGTGGACGTCCTTTGGGCCAAGGATAACCAGCAGGTCCTGATCCAGTGAGCGCAAGGCTCTACAAGGAACATATGAGATTGGGCTAGCCTGGGCTATCCAGGTCAGGACATCTT
Source organism: Lepidodactylus listeri (assembly GCA_029233225.1). Classification (NCBI taxonomy): domain Eukaryota; kingdom Metazoa; phylum Chordata; class Lepidosauria; order Squamata; family Gekkonidae; genus Lepidodactylus; species Lepidodactylus listeri. The sequence goes on along the minus strand of JARCFY010000005.1, from coordinate 13,888,627 downwards.
GCAAATTCGCCATAGCAAAATACCTTTCAGCGCACAGGGCTATTTTGGGGCAGGAACGCACAGGAACAGAGTTCCAGCTAGCTTCCAAGTTGGCCACACCTACAGCCTCCCCCCACCCGCCAGGTTCCCCAGGCGCCTCGCAAGCCGCGGGGCACCTGGAGAAGCCATGCCAAGCCAGGGAGGGAAGTCAGTTTAAACTGCCACTCCTCCTTGGGTCCCCCAGGTGCCCCACAGCTGTGGGGCGCCTGGAGAAGCCAATCCAGAAACTGCCTTCCTTCCCTCGGGTTCCCCATGCGCCCCGCAAGCCGTGGGGCACCTGGGGAACCCAATCCTAGGAGGGAGCTGTGCTGTCAGGGGTGTGGCCTAATATGCTAATGAGCTTCTGCTGTTGGGTGTGGCCTATTATGCTAATGAGTTCCTGCGAGGCTTTTTCTACAAAAAAAGCCCTGGCGCACACAAAGTCCATCACTCAAAACTGAAAGCATCACAGCTGCCATTCGTATACTTAAAGGATCAGAACGCAGGATTTCTGGACCAGAAAGCCAGGTTTCCTGGGAGACGTCCAGCCCCAGGGAAATCCGTCAGCAAATTAGGTACTATGACCAGAGCACAATTATTGAACAAGAGGGACACTCTTGTCATCGTTAAAAAAATTAGGCCGAAGGAGGCGACCTTTCCATGTACGCAGCCCCTAAAATGTCTCCCTTTTTAAAGCATCAGTGATTTATTGCTTCCAGGTGTGCATTCTAATTCTCAACAGACATCATTTCATTCCAGGTGTGTGCATTCTATATATACATATATATTGAGGGAGGGAGGGCTGAGAAAGCCTCTCCAGTCCCTTTTGTTGTCAAAGGCGGATAAACACATCAAGGGAGAGAAAGGAAAGAAGAGAGCTGAAAGTCAGGCAGAGAGGAAGGGCTCCACTGCAAAGAGGAAAGCTAGCAAGTGAGCGAGGATCCCCAGTTATTAAAGTAAACACAGTTTTGTTTCTGAGCAGCGTTTCAAAAGAGGGCAATCTCCAGCCATGTGCAAGCCGACAGAAGCACGGCATGTTCCATGTGGGAGGTATCAGGTGGGGTTTCTCCATAGAAAGCCCATGTTTGACTCATGGCTCATCAATGCATTGCTTGTGACAAATGTTTGAAGTTATACACATCCAAACTACACACTTTTATCCCACACGTCTTCTGAGAACGCACACACACATAAAGCTGCCTCTTACTGAATCAGGCCATGGGTCCGTCAAGGTCCCCTCAGACTCCTCAGTGGCTCTCCAGGGTCTCAGGCAGAGGTCTTTCACATCACCTGCTCCTGGGTCCTTTGAACTGGAGATGCCAATGGTTAATTCTCAGACCTTCTCCATGCCAAGCAGATGCTCTATCACTGAGCCACAGCCCCTCCCCAAGCTGGACACTCTGCCATTTTATCCTTGTAACAACCTTGCAAAGTAGATTAAGCTGACTGGCCCAAGGTCACCCAGTAAGCATCACAGTTTACCAGGGGGTTAATTACACAGTACATCACTCCCAGACCCATCCACCCCCAGGTACATCCTGGGGGCTGCCAAACAGATGTGCACCAGGCGTTCCTACCTTAGACTATATGTTGGATTAGGGTTGGCATTCACCCACTGGTACCGGGGAAACGCCTGATTTTCAGGGCTTCAGCCCACCACTGACCAGCTGACCAGCGAGGGAAGCCCCACCCCCAAACAGGGACATTGCCATGCCACATCCCCCAACTTGATGACATCACCTGGAGGTGACATCATTGCACCGGGGATGTCATGCAGGGATGCTCTGGTATTTGGGACTCAAGGCTGATTACAAAGAGTGAGTCAGTACAATCAACAGGATGGGGCAGACAATAAACAATGAAATAGGATTTGGGTTGTAAGGTCTAAACAGAAGTCCAAAAAACAGAACTGAAGAAAAGCAAAATAGAAGAAGAGGAGGAGGAGGAGATTGGATTACAGCTTTGAATGAACTTGTGGCTGACCCATGGTCACACCAGTTGCTCCATGTGGAGGAGTGGGGAATCAAACCCGGTTCTCCCAGACTAGAGTCCGCACTCCTAATCAATACACACAACACCAAACTGGCTACTAATGGCTGAGCTGCAGCGTTCTGCACCCACTGGAGCTTCCACTTTGATTTTGAGGGGAGGCCAACGTCCAGTGCAATATACATCACCACGGCATGAATCCAGGCGGCCAGATCAGCTGTATGAAGGTAAGGGGCCATTTTTCGAGCAACTGCATCAACTTGCTTCTCCAGAAACAACGTTGGGTCCAGTATAACCCTGAGGCTCTTAACAAAGTCAGCAAAGGCCAGCTGAAGGGTCAACTGAACCCCACTGAAAGTGGGGAGCACAATGCCCTTCAAGACCTCTGCCTTCCCAACCAGCATTACTTCTGTCTTTCCAGGGTTTCGTTTCAATTCATTCACTCTTAGCCATTTAAAAGCCATTTGGCCATTTAGGACCTCTACCACAGCCCAGTGGCACCTTAGAAACAAACAACATTTTCAGGGCACAAGCTTTGACGTTTGAAAGCTCATATCCTGAAAATCTTGTGGGTTTCTAAGGTGCTATTGGATTCAAACCCTGACCCAGATAGCCCAGGCTAGCCCTATCTCGCAAGGTCTGCTTTCGTTAGCATTTAGATGGGAGGCCACCAAGGAGGGCCAGGGTTGTTCTGCAGAGTAAGGCAGTGGCAAACCACCTCTGAAGGCCTCTTGCCTTGGAAACCCTATGGGGGTCGCCGTAAGTCAGCTGAGACTTGACGGCACTTTCCACCCAGGCCCATAGCCAGGATTTTGTGCCTTGTGGGGCAAATATTTTTCAGGTGGGGCTGCCATTATTTGCCATAATGAAGGAGGGGGTGGTGCGTGCCCCTCTATCTCCCCTCCTGCAAGATTTAAAGGGCCCTTCAGCTGATCAGCAGGGAGCACGCGGCCCACCAATCAGCTGGAGGGCCCTTTAAATCTTGCAGGAGGGGAGATAGAGGGGCGCATGCCGCCACCCCTGTTTCTTCTCAAAAGCATTTAAAGGATCCCTTTAATGCTTTTGGGAAGAAGCAGGGGTGGCCTTTAATAAGCAGGTGCCCTTTAAGGAAGGGGGCTGGCCCTTTTAGGAAGGGGCAGAGCCCCCAATAGCCCCAGTCTAGCTACAGGCCAGTTTCCACCACCACCATATCACCAGATTTGGAAAAGGACAGACAGACAGACAGACAGACAGACATAAACAGGGGTCATTTCGTAAAAAAATAGGTGCGGGGGCTCATTAGCATAACTTATTACCATAACCTATTTGCATATGCCACACCCTCTGACATCACCGGAAGCATGTCAGAAGGCAACACCCACCGCTCAGGCTCCACCCCAAAAATTTCCAGGTGTTTCCCAACTCAGAGCTGGCGAGCCAGCTTTACACTTTGACTAAAGACACTTCTGGTTTCCTATGCTCTTGCAGGGAAGCTACCCTACAACAAGAATGAAAATACAGATCAAGTTAGTATGCTTTTGCTTTTTTCCATAACACATCTGAAAAGTACTGGAGTCGGGAGGCGAGTTGTATGATGATCATAGCAAAGACTTTATTAGTGAATCAGCATGTTCAGGAGATGGTCAGATCAAGCATGCAGCCAGGGTTCCAGGGCCCTGCTTATATGCCAGCTGGAGCCACACCTCTGGCCGCACCCAAAATACCTGATAGGGGCTTAGCATATGCGCATAGTTCTGATAGGGCCTTAGGTCTTAAGTTGTAGTTCATAGGTCCCCCGCGGAAGACCTAGGCTGGCTATTGGTGGTCGTTTTGGATCCGACTGTCTATTGTTCTACCTGGCTGAAGCTCAGGTAGAATCGGGCCATGTGCTCTGACCGCATGGCGGTCGCCATTTCGTGACTAGTACACAACAACATCACCATATGTGCCCACTCCTGGGCTTGTTACTCCCGGAACGGCATTCCTGCACATTTGTGCTGTCTTGGCTGGGTGCCACAGAGACTACACACTGCAAGCTGGAAACACGGTCCAGAGTCAAGGTAAATAACAAAGCCAAAGGTCGGATAGCCAGGAAGTCAATTCAAGGAGAAGGAGCGGCTGCTACTCATACAGAAGCAGGTCTGGATGTGCAGAGTCGCTGCCACTCTGAAGCAGGTGCACAGAGTGTTTTTGAGCAGGTCCTCCCTTCCCTGGGAGTTCAGTCTGCAAAAGCTTACAGCTCCTCCCGTTGCCTTTACAGGAGCTGCAGTCTGGCACTCCTTCTTCGCTCCTGCAAAGTCAACCTCTGACGTGCCCTCCGTCTGGGGCCCTCAGGAGAACTAGGCGGGGAGTCTGGCCTCGGGGTGTCTGCAACTGGGGGCGCTGGGCCAGGTTCAGGATCGGTCTCTCCTTCTGGCTGCACCTCCTGTGCAGCTGCTGGGAACTCTTCCTCCTCACATAGTTGGAGGTTCTTCTTCTGGGCTGACTTCAGAGGAGGCTGGGTTGCTCCCTGCCTCTTCCTCATCTGAGCAGTAGTCAGCCTCCGCAGAACCAGTACCCACGACAGCGTTCCTGCTCGAAATGACCCCTGCATATGCATACTGACGACAGCCAACGCCAAAACGATGAATGATTTGGCCTAAGGGCTTTAAATAAAGACTGAAGAGAATGCAGGGTTGTTGTTTTTTAGCAAGGATCTGCAGGAGACAGTTATTTCCCCGGAACGTGTGAGCAAACTCAGGCGAAGTTTTGTAGATGGAGGATCACAGTCACTGCGACAAACAGGCGATCAAGATACGCCGGCAGTGACATAATGCGGAAAACATTATTAGGGCTGTTAAAGCAATTTTGCTAAGAGAAAGAGAGAGAGAGAGAGAGGAAAACAGGTGTTATGAGATATTGGGATTCCGCAACATAATGTATGTTGAAGCCTTTGACACATTTTTTTTTATAGAGCTTATATTTATATGACGGCTTTATGGACAACTGTGCATTGAGTGCTTTTTAAGTCCTACAAGGGCTTGTTTGTATATTTCCATATGTTCGGACAAAACGGCCATTAATGTTAGTGAAAGGTTATGAGACTAATAACAGCTCTTATATATACGAGCGCTGGGGTTCGTATCCTGCGGGAGCAGTTACCACCACGTTAATATTCTCTGGATCAATGTGATTTTAAAGCGTACGTTATCGAGGCATTATGCAGTAACAGTACGAGGGGTAGTTTTCCGTTTGCATAGAGCCATGGCAGGTTCAGAAGGGCCGGCGGGTTAATGTGGGGCAGGCCTCCGAAGTTCTCCTCCTAACTATGTGTTGCAAGAGGTGCCTGAATTTTGGTGAAAGGTCGAATCCAACATATCAGCGTTGCAAGTCCCAGGTGAATTTTATGAATGGCCCCGAACTCCGGCTGTGTTCGTTAGCATCTGCTGGCATGTGCCTGCAAAGCTGGAAATATATATAGATGTTCTGACATTCATAAAATTGGTTTGGGGCTGTCAATCTGCACATGTGTTACTGCAATAATATCCTCCCCCCCCCCCCCCCCAAGTTGCTTTTCACAGAAATTTCCACTGAAACACAATAACTAGGGTTGCTGACTCCGGATCATTGCTCCCTCTAAGCTGAGTTAGTGTGAGCTAGCCTCTGGCTCGCACATTTTTGTCTCAGCTCAGGAAGGATGGCTCCAGAGCAAACTAATTTATGCAGAAGCCAAATCGCTCGCTCATAACTTTAATGCCAGTAGCTCACAAAGTAGAATTTTTGCTCACAGGGCTCCACAGTTTAGAGGGGGCACTGCTCCGGGTAATGAAATTCCAGGATATTTGGGAGGGATTCCCTGAGCAAGGCAGAGTTTGGGGAGGGGAGGGCTCTCAGCAGGGTATAATGCCATAGTTCATCATCTGGAGCTGCCATTTTGTTCCGGTCTCTGTAGGCTGGAATTGTAATTCCAGAAGATTTCCAGGCTCTACCTGGAGGCCGACAATCCAAACAATAGCTCATGAGGCTATAGCATAAACCAGGGATCCCCAACGTGGTGCCGTGGGCGTCATGGTGCCTGCCAACACCTTTTCTGGTGCCCATCCAGTGTTTTTAGGAAGTAAGTGGAGTCAGGTAGGGCTTTTGCCCAGCAAGGCTTCTGACTGGCCACTGGAAATTTGATTGGTTGTGCAGATTTTTCAAAACGTTGCTTTGGCAGCAGCTGCCACCGCAGCACAAAGATCCACACTATGTGACTGAAGTTAAGCTGTGGGAGCCATTTTGTGACTGGCTCCACCTCCTGCAGCAGCCATTTTGTTGCTGCACCCACCATGCCATGTCAGACTGCCAAATGTGCCCACAGGCTTAAAAAGATTGAGGACCCTGGCAGTGTTCCCTCTAAGCTGAGTTAGTGTGAGCTAGCTCACAGTTTCTTGGCCTCCGGCTCACACATTTGTGTCTTAGCTCAGGAAGGATGGCTCCAGAGGAAACTAATTTATGCAGTAGCCGAATCGCTCACTCACAACTTTAATGCCACTAGTTCACAAAGCAGAATTTTTGCTCACAAGACTCCACAGCTTAGAGGGAGCATTGGACCCTGGTGTAAACTCACAATATGGGGAAGAAGAAGAGGAGGAGGAGGAAGAAGAAGAAATTGGATTTATACCCCGCCCTTCACTTGGAGTCTCAGAGTGGCTTACAAACTCCTTTCCCTTCCCCTCCCCACAACAGACACCCTGTGAGGTAGGTGGGGCTGAGAGAGCTCTCTCGAGAACTGCTCTTTCAAGGACAGCTCTGACAGAACTATGGCTTGCCCAAGGTCATCCAGCAGCTGCAAGTAGAGGAGTGGGGAATCAAACCCAGTTCTCCCAGATTAGAGTCCACATACTTAACCACTACATCAAACTGCATTGGTTCCTCTACATTATATGGGCCCATTTAACATCTAAGCCCAGAGCCATTGCCTAGATGGGACCAGGCAGGGTACTGCTATATCTGCAACATTGATTTTGCCCCACAAAACTTCCCCTCCCCCTAAAGAAGCATTTTTATTCGTGATATCCAAGCAACCATTTCAGGAAGAAGAGTTTGCATTTAGAACTAGAACTCTTGTGGTTTATATTTTTTAAAAAATCATAGCAGATGGCCATGCCCTTCGAAAGCAGTAGTCCTCCAAACTCTATGAACCTGATCTGGCAAACGCCGCCCACCCAAGACTTCCCAGGGCTCAAATGGCTTTTTCAAGATCACTATCACTCTTATCATGCTAAAACGAGCCTGGAATAAAGGGTTTCGGGGCTATGAGTGTACGCAGGGAGAAAAGAATCTCAAAATTCTGATAGCCAACTTCCCCACCAAAGGCCGTAGGGGAAATACTTTCCCACCCATGGCGCCCCTTGCGAAGTGCCAGTGAAGCTCTGGCTCCCCAGGCTGAGAATTCTCCCCCAGCAGTATATAAGGGTACACAAGGACACCGTCTCATTTAAAACTTGAAAGGGGTGCCAGACAGTGCCAATTCTTGAAAGGGGTGCCAATTCACATGTTACAAATGTCCTTGTGTCCCCCATGGCTCCTGGCGATGACAGATGCTCTATTCTCAGGACTTAAGTCCTAGGAGCTTGCAAGCCTGATTAGAGTTGAGACCCTGCCACACGATGAAGGGGCTGCGACTCAGTGGTAGGGTATCTGCTTGGCATGCAGAAGGTCCCAGGTCCAGTCCCTGGCACTCCAGTTAAAAGGCTCAGATGATGACGTGGAAGACCTCTGCTGGAGACCCTGGAGAGCTGCTGTTCAGCCAAATACTGAACTTAGAATCATAGAATCATAGAGTTGGAAGGGATCTCCAGGATCATTTAATCCAGCCCCCTGCAGAATGCAGGGAATTCACAAATGCCTCCCCCTCCACACCCACAGTGAATGCTGTTCCACACCCAGAAGATGACCAAAAAAAACCCCTCCAGGATCTCCAGCCAAACTGGCCTGGAGAAAAATTGTTTCCTGACCCCAGAGTGGCGATCAGCGTTTCCCCGTGTGTGTAAGAAAGGGCCACGAGAACTAAGCACTGAGGCAACCCTCCCTGCCCTCCCTCTCATGATCTGCCTAAGTTCACAGAATCAGCATTGTCCTCAGATGGCCGTCTTGCCCCTGTTTGAAAACCTCCAAAGAAGGAGAATCCACCACCTCCCGAGGAAGCCTGTCCCACTGAGGAACCACTTTGTCAGGAAATTCTTCTGAATGTTTAGACAAACTTTAAAGGCTCAAGGCTTTAAAAGGCTCAGATGATGGTGTGAAAGACCTCTGCCTGAGATGCTGGAGGACTACTCCCAGCCAAAGTAGACAGTGACAATGTTTAACCTGATGGACCAATGGTCTTTTTCAGTATAAGGCAGCTTCATGTGACAAGAAAGTGGGCTTAAGAAACTCCCCCCCCCCCCCCGCACTGCTGGCCCAATGTGAAATGGTCCCAAGAAGCCCACTATTCACTGGGTTGCAGTGGGAGCAGGAAGGCAAGAAAGCCACGCTCTACGTATGGAAATCTTTCCATTTGCAGAGATTCTCAGTGGGATCCAAACCACAGATGGCTGGGGTAGGCAAGAGAAGCATACAAATTCCTGTTGGACCAGTAACAGCATTAGAGTAATCCCAACTCTTCTGCGTTAGCGCTCGGGACCTGAATCAAATGGGAATGCCAGAGCAGGGCAGTGGCACAGAGGCATATGGCAAGCACCGCTGGAGATTTCGCCCATGTCAGGGTTGTCCAGGGTAAGCTGGGAGTTCCGGCAAGGTATAAAAATCCTAGCGATAAATATACATTGATGGGGTCCGAAGTGGTGGTAACTCCCCAGGAGAGAAATCTTGGTGTCGCGATAGAGAACTCACTAAAGACGTTGAATCTGTGCGACTGCAATAAAAAAGGCAAATGCTACGCTGGGGATTATAAGGAAGGGGACTGAAAACCAATGAACCAGTATCATAATCAGTGTTCCCTCTGAGCTGAGTCAATGTGAGCTAGCTCACAGTTTTTTAATCCTCCGGCACAGGAAGGACGACTTAGCTCAGGAAGGACGACTTAGCTCAGGAAGGACGACTCCAGAGCAAACTAATTTGCGCAGCAGCCAAATCGCTCGCTCACAACTTTAATGGCAGTAGAGTTTTTTCTCACAAGACTCCACAGCTTAGAGCTGTAGAAATCTATGGTGTGGCCTCATTTGGAATATTGTTTACAGTTCCAATCACTGTAAGTCAAAAAAGATATTGTAGCATTGGAAAAGGTGCAGAAAAGGGCAGATAAAATGATTAAGGGGATGGAACACCTTCCGTATGAAGAAAGGTTAAAGAGCCAGTCTGGTGTAGTGGTTAAGTGCGCGGACTCTAATCTGGGAGAATCGGGTTTGATTCTCCACTCCTCCACTTGCACCTGGCTGGAGGACCTTGGGCAAGCCATAGCTCTGTACCAGCTGTTCTCTCAAGCACAGTTGTCTCAGAGCTCTCTCAGCCCCTCCTACCTCACAGGGTGTCTGTTGTGGGGAGGGGAAGGGAAAGGAGTTTGTAAGCTGCTCTGAGACTCCAAGTGAGTGAAGGGCCGGGTATAAATCCAATCTCTTCTCTCTTCTTCTCTCTTAAAGGATTAGGGCTTTTTTGCTTGGAGGAATGATGACTAAGAGGTGACATGATAGAGGTTTACAAAATTATGCATGGGATAAGTGTGATAGAGAAATACTTTTCTCCCTTTCTCACAATACAAGAACTCAGGGGCACTCCATGAAATTGCTGAGCAGTCAGGTTAGAATGGATAAAAGGAAGTACTTCTTCACTCAAAGAGTGATTAACACATGGAATTCACTGCCACAGCTTCAAGAGTGGATGTGATGAACATATGGAGCAGAGGTCCATCAGTGGCTATTAGCCACAAGGTATAGATGGAACACTCTGTCTGGGGCGGTGATGCTCTGTATTCTTGGTGCTTGTGGGGGGCCACAGAGGGAGGGCTTTTGGAGTTCTGGCCCCACTGGGGAACCTCCTGATGGCATCTGAGTTTAGGCCACTGTGCCACACAGAGTGTTGGACTGGATGGGCCACTGGCCTGATCCAATATGGTTTTTCTTATATTCTTATGAGAGCTAGTTTGGTGTAGCAGTTAGGAGCACAGACTTTAACCTGGAAGAACCAGGTTTGATTCCCCACTCCTCCACATACAGCTGCCAGGATGACCTTGGGTCAGTCAAGGCTTTCTCAGAGCTGTTCTCTCAGGAGCAGTTCTCGAAAGAGCTCTCTTAGCCCCACCTACTTCTCAGGGTGTCTGTTGTGGGGACGGAAAGGGAAAGGAGTTTGTAAGCCACTCTGAGACTTCTTCGGGTAGTGAAGGCAGGGTATAAATCCAATCTCCTCCTCCTCCTCCTCCTCTTCTTCTTCACAACTGGAACATTAATAGCTGCGACATGGGAGATAGGAGAAAGCACTGGATATTGAGAAATGGTTAAGGAAAGTATGGTATACAATATTAATGCAGAAAAATATCTGCATATAGGAAGTTCTGGGAAGGAGACAGGTAAGCACAAGGTAAGTTCATTACTTTTTGGAATAGAAATAAATCTTTAAAAATTAGTGTAAAAAGAGATACTGAACCTTGTTTAGATTCTCAAATCTTACCTCATGGATTTTGTATTATATGTTACATATTATGTAGCCTCATATATTGAATATTATGAAATAAACAGATTATAATTTTTTTTAAAAAGTCTTTGGCAATAGTTTGCAAGTGGATTTTGCCCTTTCACACAGTAAAATCCAGCTGCAAAGTGCCATGAAAGTAGATTGGAAGTGTGTTATTAGGTGTGTGGGACAGTTAAGGCAAATAGCAGAAACCCACCCACCCCTCTTGTAAGGGGAGGGGTGGTGGATGAGTGGACGAGCCTCTGCTTTGCATGCAGAAGGCCCCAGGTTCAATCCCTGGTATCTCCAATCAAAAGTATCAGGTAGTAGATGATGTGAAAAACCTCTACCTGAGACCCTTCAGAGCCCCTGAGCAACCTCGCAACAACATATTACAGACTCTTTCTTCAAGCAGAGGAATACTGGGTTTATAGAGCAACCAGGGAATATGGCAAAGAGTAGAATTTGCTGTCTTGTCATGAGACCTGAAAACGTATACAACAGGGTACCCAACTCCACTCTGGGAAACTCCTGAAGATTTGAGAGATAGAGCCCAGGGAGGGAAAAGTTTGGGGAGAAAGGGAGCCCTCTGAAGAGCATATTGTCAGAGAGTCCGCCCTCCAAAAACAGCCATTTTCTCGAGAGGGACTGATTTCTGTAGTCTGGAGATCAGCTGTAATTCCAGGAAATCTCCAGATCCCACCTGGAGGGTGGCAACTCTACATATGAATGGTCATTGGTTTGCTGGTAGGGAGGGCACACCCATGAATAATGGTGAGCAGCCAACAGATGTACACACACACAAGTTTTGGGAAAATATGGCCTGAGAAATGGACCTGACATCAACTCTGATGAAAGACTGCATGAGTATATTAAGGACAGAACTTTAAATGAACAAAAGTAAGAAATGGTGTGCAATGCCCTTTGCACCATAAATCCTTTCAGATTACTGTCACGCACCTATCACACAGCATTTTACTGTATTTTGTTAATGCCAGGAAGTTAAGTAATTTTTTTTATCTTGTTTTCCTTCTCCCCATCTTCCTCGTCCATCGTCAAAAACCCCGTCGAAATACCATTTTCAATACACAAACTCAAAATTGGGGGGAAGGGGGAGAAGGTTCGTTTTGTGGAAGAAAAGCTCGTTTGGGCGAATTTAAGTTACGATGTTGCCACGTAACTTTGGCCGGGGGGGGGGGGGGGGGGTTTGATACTGATACCAACATGCAGTCGAAACCTGTTGCCCAAAAATTCAAGCAAGGAGGCACTTGGGCTGCCGGCTAATTTCATGTGCAAACAGATAAATTGGAGCCCTTTCGAAGATACAGAGGTTCAGTTGTTGGTAGAAAGCTCACACGGTGATTAGAATTAGGTCACGGAAGATGTCATTAATTATAGGTGACTGGTTTTCCCCTCAGAGGACAGCTCAGGTCCCCTACGATCCGTATTCCCCCCCCCCCCCGCGCGCACCACCGGCCCCCTTCCCTTGTCCACCCCTCTCCCGCCCCCGCCTAGCTCATCTTAAACTGTTGTCTAACCTTTCCTTAATCCATCTCATCTTGAGTTGATGGGAATGGCTTTCATTCCACCTCTTGTGGAGGTAATGAAACAGTCCTCTTGTTCGGCTGGGCCTGTGCCCACACAACGGAGGGGGTGGGGAGAAAGAGCCGAGGGCCCTGATTAATGGCTACTAATTAGCAATGTTAATGACCAGGTGTCCAAGAGCATGGCCAGCTCCTCTCAGCGTGAAGCAAGGCTCTCAATGAAGGCCTTAGAAATCCATCGCCGGTGACCCTTTGCCTCAGCCGCCAATAATGAAGCTGAACTCTCTCATTACACCCAGGAGAGGATCAGGGGAGGCCCCGGCCTGAGAGCCAAATCTTTTCTCTTTGGCTCTAGTGGATCTATTAATTAAGGTCAGCATTTTTTGGCCCTCTCCTCTTCCTTCCCCCTTCCCTTGTGCCCCCCAAATAACTCAGAGGTAAAGACCAGGGTCAGGGGGAGAGAAGCAAGAGGCAAGCCCCAATTTTTTTCCCCCGGTCTTGGTGGCGATAACTGTATTTTTCTCCACCCTCACCAAATGAGCTGCTACATAAAGAATTCCCTCCCCGGCCATTCCCCCCTTTCACTTTGCCCAAACGTCACTCAAATATCCAAGTGTGGCCCACAAACAGTTATTTCTTGAAATATAAGCTTTCGCAGGGAACAATCTTCCGTTTCAACGGCCATACGGATGCATAAAAGAGAGCGTTCGGAAACTGAAGCCAACTTTGAACAACCGCTCACAGCCAGCCGGCTTCACCCCAACCATCAAGACCCAAGCTCCAATTAACGAATGTTTTCCAGTGCCTTCCAGGGCGCAGCCGTCTCGCTAGATACAAGGCGCAAGGATGACGAATTCAAGCGGACCCTCTTGTCTGATTTGAGAACTATTTTGTTGTTGTTTTCTTAAGAGAAAGACGCGCATCTCCTTTTGAACGACACGGCAATGCCACTTGGTGATTTCTTTTGGTTCTCAGGGCAGCTAGCCATTCACCGTTGCGGGGAAACTCTTTCTGCCCGTATTAAAAACTGAACTGCGTCTGCCCGACGCAAACCGAAACTGGAATGCCATTGTACCCCTCCGGCACAGCCTCAGCTTGAGCGGCGGTGTTAGTAGCCAGGCTGCCAGCTGTTCTCTGCAATTCGAGTCTGTGATCCTCCTAGCGCAAACCTGTGCCTTACAATGCAGATTTGGAAAGCGACAATACTTTCTAAATGCCAGAAATCAACGTTCTTTTCAAACATAGCTTTCCTTTTCTGAAGCAACATGGAAAGCCAAGTTTTTAAAAAGGAAGTTCAGGACGCAGAAGGGAGGCTTTCAGCTTCATTCAGTTTAGCACACCATTGTTCCCATCAGTGAGAGAGAGTTTCAGTAGCTCTTTTTTTAAAAAAAAATGAGGGCAAAAGAATGCAGAACTCATCACACCTAGGATGTATTTAAATGCACGAAGCCAGCTTTAATTGGTGTTGGCAGAATAATCCACTAAAGATTTAGTTGATTGATTGATCAGGCAAATTTTAATTTTGGCAGGGCTGTAAGTTACGGGCATGCATTTTTAATTTTAATGGGTAACTTATTTTTTTATGTGAAAAGGAACATATCCAAGGCAGATCACGAGAGGGAGGGCAGGAAGGGTTGCCTCAGTGCTTAGTTCTTGAGGCCCTTTCTTACACGCCCAGGGAAATGCTGGTCGCCATTTTCGGGTCAGGAAGCAATTTTTCTCCAAGCCACTTTGGCTGGGGATCCTGGAAGTTTTTTGTCATCTGGGCATGGAACAGCAGTCCCTGGGGGTGTGGAGGGGAAGGCATTTGTGAATCCCCTGCCTTGTGCAGGGGGTAGACTAGATGGCCCTGGAGGTCCCTTCCAACTCTATAATTCTATTATTCCTTCTAACTCTGAACATGCCTTCTAACATCTAATACAGGGGTCCCCAACATGGTGCTGGTGCCCACCCAGTGTTTCTAGAAAGTGGGTGGGGCCAGGTGGGGCTCTTGCCCAGTAAGGTTTCTGAATGGCTATCGGGGATTTGATTGGCTATGCAAGGCCCCTTCTCCTGAGTTACTGAAAGAATCGTTGAACAGTAGCTTTGGTTCACCAAATTATAATTTCATTTTACATCTTGTTTAGTATCTAAAAAGTACAGCTGAGCCAAATATTCTGAAAATGACTATTTTCCAGCTTGAAGGTAAGACTTTGAGCGGGGGTTACACAAGCCCCTACCGATTGCTCACTTTATTTGCCTTCTTCCCTTTACCACTTGCATATTGTCCCAGCAGTACTCTTATATCTCACTGCCGTTCAGTAACAGAGGGAGCACAGAAAACATTGGCCTCACTCAGACTGGGCTTTGAACAAATCCAATTGGCCTTGTGGTATCATTAAGAAGCCAAACCAGAGCTGGAGCAGTGCTTCTTTCCATCGTTCTGAATTGCCTTTGTGATGTCATCCCATAAGTCAAATTTTATCAGCTACATGGCATCATCCTGAAGCCAAATCACAGCAAAGGATATGCTCCTTTCATTCACTCTGGTGTCATGGTGCACAGACTTGCAGAGGTGGGGGCGAGGGGATGGACAGGGAAATTGGGTGCCAAGAACAGTAGCTACTGAGATTGCCGCTAAATTGGACTTTTCTCTGCCAGACCCCTTCTCCTCAATCACTGAAAGAAGGTTTCTTTGCTGCCTGTGAGCAAGGTGAAAAAGTATCAGCTCAGCTCTACTCAAAAGGCAGCCATGTTGAAGTTTTGATAATACAAAAGTGTATACAAATTTAACAGATCAATCCTCAGTTAAAAGGTATGACCACTGAGTTCCTAGAGCATTTGCTGATGTTGGCGCATAGCCCGACATCATTTCTGCCCCTGGTGTTTCTCATGCTGGCCCAAGAGACGAGACTGGGAAGCAGGGCTCTTCATAGTGTTGCCAGCCTCCAGGTAGTGGCTGGAGATCTCCTGGGATTACAACTGATCTCCAGAGAAAGAGCACAGTTCTCCTGGAAAAAATGGCTGCTTTGGAAGGTGGACTCTATGCTTATGGGCACCATGACACTCACCAAAGTGCCCACCAAATGTTTTCAGAAAGTAGGCAGAGCCAAGTTGGGCTTTTGCCCAGAAAGGCTTCTGAATGGCCACTGAGGAGTTTATTGACTGTGTAGATTTTTTTTAAAAATGGTGCTGTGGCAACAGATGCCCCACAGCAATAAGGATTGTCACTGTTTGACTGAAGGTAAGCAGCGGTAGCCATTTTGGTGTAGTGGTTAAGTGCATGGACTCTAATCTGGGAGAACCGGGCTTGATCCCCCACTCCTCCTTTTGCAGCTGTTGGATGACCTTGGGCACACCATAGCTCTGTCAGAGCTGTTCTCTCAGGGGCAATTCTCGAAAGAGATCTCTCAGCCCCACCTGCCTCACAGGGTGTCTGTTGTGAGGAGGGGAAGGGAAAGGAGTTTGTAAGCCGCTCTGAGACTCTGAGTGAAGGGCAGGGTATAAATCCAATCTCCTCCTCCTCCTCCTCCTTCTCCTCCTCCTCCTCTTCTTCTACTACTACTACTACTTCTTCTTTTACTACTACTTCTTCTTCTTTTACTACTACTACTACTACTTCTTCACTTCCTGAGGCAGCCATTTTGTGGCTGATCCCACCACACTGTGTCAGAATCCCAAAGGTGCCCACAGGCTCAAAAAGGTGGGGACCTCGGATCTCATGCAGCATTCTACAGCAAGGGCCCTCAAAGCTGAGCAACTTCGTTTTATACAACCAAAATTCTTTCAACCTTAGGTTGCTAGTCCCCAGTTGGGGGCAGGGGGTCCACCACTTTTGTGAGCTCCTGCCTGCCACCAGCCAGCTGGCCAGCAGGAGGAAATCCCCCCCCAACAGCAACATGGAGCAGCATGCCTATGTCACCCGGAAGTGATGTAGGCACATTGGTGACGTTGGGGGAGGTGACAGTCTGGTTTGGGGGCAAAACTCTATGGTTTATGAGGGCTATTTTACCATAAAGTTTTGCCCCAAAACCAGAGTGTCTCTCCTGAAGTGCCTACATCACTTCCAGTGATGTTGGCAGTCGGGGGCGATGCTTCCAGCTCCCAGAGCGCCACCCCCCCACACCCCCCACCAGCAGCTCAAAGGGACCTGGCAGCCCTGTTTCAACCTGATATGCAAAAAAACCTGTTGTGTGAAACCGCAGCCAAGCAGTTAAGAAACTACATATTATTCCTCGAACGCTACGACCTGGTGACAGTGATCCATGCTATGGTTACCTCGAGATTAGACTACTGTAATGCTCTCTGTATGGGGCTGCCCTTCTCCCAAATCCGGAAGCTGTAGCTAGTGCAAAATGCAGCAGCCGGGCTGTTGATGGGTCTCTCTATATGAGATCACATCCAGCCTGTGCTGAAGGCGCTGCACTGGCTGCCAATGGCCTACTGCAGGGGTGGCCAACCTGTGGCTCGGGAGCCACATGCGGCTCTTTCACACATATTGTGCGGCTCCTGGCAGGGCGGCTGGGGAAGCAAAGGGGAGGCATGCTTTTTCTCTCTTTCTCCCTTCCTTCCTTCCTTCCCTCCTCCCTCCCATCTATTTGCTTTCCTAGTTTCTCTCTATCTCTTTCTTTCCACTTCTTTAATTCTTTCTTTCCATCTCTCTCTTTTTCTCTCTCTCTCAATATCATTAGCAAACAAGTAATATCATTATCAATAACCGGTTTTCCTCGTTTGTTTTTATTTTTGGCAGTCCCATTTAACGTTAATAAAAAGCAAATTTGCATATGTTTAAAAATAAAAACGTGTGTGTGATATTTGTTCCTGTCTTGCGGCTCTCAGACATCTCTATGTGGCTCTTACGTTTATTCCATGTGGCTCTTACGTTAAGCAAGGTTGGCCACCCCTGGCCTACCGGATTCCTTTCAAGGTGCTGGGTTTGACCTTTAAAGGTCAGGGACCTGTCTACCTAAGGGACCGCCTTTCCCCATATGTTCCCCAGAGAGCCCTGAGGTCAGGGTCGCAAAATCGCCTGACTCTCCCTGGTCCAAAAGACACCAGATTAGCTACCACTAGAGCTAGGGCCTTTTCAGTGGCGGCTGTTAGAAGCGGAGGAATTGGCGCTGTCTCCTGTCTCAGACCTGAGAAGATGGCAGCAAAGAGTTTAGACAGATAGAGAGGTCAGGACACACAGAGCTTCCTTTCCTTCCTGCTATCTGATACTTTCCTTTGAAGTAGAATGCTACTCTTAGGGGCAATTTCCTCTGCTTCCATTTCCCCCTCACATCTCTCTCTCTCTCCTTCGCATGCATGAAGATGGAGGCAGGACCTGCGTCCAGCATCCAACACCATCCAGCTAGCTAGAATAGGTAATCTATATCTATCTCTTACCTACACTCTCAAGCATGTATTTCCTTTAATAAATGCTTATTAGTTTTTAGTCTGACTGCTGACTCTGTGTGACTCTGTAAGTCTGTTGCCACACCAAGCCCCAAGCTTTGCTGTGTTTAAGCCTTTGTGCACTCTGCTATATTTCTCGTGGTTCCCGGGCAGTGTTTAGTCCAGTGAATCCAACAGCGGCTTCACACTGGTGGAATGAGCTCCCGGAAGACATTAGGGCCCTGCGGGACCTTTTACAGTTCTGCAGGGCCTGCAAGACGGAGCTCTTCCACCAGGCCTTTAGTTAGGAGCCGCCACTGATGAACAAGCCATCGGAAACTGAACATGCTATGGCCCACGCTACAACACTGGATACTGTCATCTGTACCTACTAGCCCTTTATGTAACTTGTTGTTCTGTGAATTGTATTGCATTTACTGAATTTATAGTATTTATTGTATTTTACTGTGTATCGCATTTTAATTGTTGTATGCCACCTTCAGCCAGTTTGTCCAGCAAGGTGGGATATAAATTTAAAGTAATAAATATTATTATTATTATTATTACCCTGCCGAGGCCAGCTCGGGGCGGCTTACACAAAATCAGCATGTAATTATAGTAAAACATAAAATATAAAGTAGATTAAAACAATTCTAAAACCCTTCAAAGTACTAGAAGCATTAATTTCATAGTGGCTGCTGCTATTCAGTTCTCTCGACTTACAGTCGGTTCTTCGATCTTCTTTGATTCTCCTTCCAGCAGTTGGCTCAGGCTGTTGTTGGAGTTCCAAGAGGAAACAGGACTCTCTAACCTCAGCTATCAGTTCTTAACGGTAGTGGTAGCTCTAAAGGCCTGGTGGAAGAGCTCCGTTTTACAGGCCCTGCAGAACTGCAAAAGATCCTGCAGGGCCCTGATCTTTTCTGGGAGCTCATTCCACCAGAAAGGAGCCGCCATCGAGAAAGCCCTGGCCTCCTTAAGACCCGGGAGGGCCAGACGATTCTGGGCCCCTAATCACAGTGCTCTCTGGAGAACATGTGGGGAAAGGTGGTCCCTCAGGTATGTAGGACCCTACATACCCCATTAAAAGCCCTAGCAGACAGAATGGCCTTGAAGTACCTCCTAAGAATTTCTAGATACTGCACCCTTCCGGTTAAGAGCGGTGGACTCTAATCTGGACTTGGGTCTGTCACAAGTTCTCTCAGAGCTGTTCTCTCAAGAGCAGTTCTCTCAGAGTTCTCTCAGCCCCACCTACCTCACAGGGTGTCTGATGTGGGGGGAGGAAGAGAAGGAAATTGTAAACCTTTGAGACACTGAGTGAAAGGCGGGGTATAAATCCAACTCTTCTTCTCCTCAGGGTACCTATTCCACAGAGTTGTGAGCCACAATAATAAAGGCACCAGCTCTAGTTTTGGTGCCCATTCTGAAGTAGAGAACCAGATGATACACAGGTAGAACTCGCCTGACCTTCAGTATTCAGCCACTGCCTTTAGCTACACTTGGGCAGGGAATATAGAAAGAGTTCCGAGTGCGAGATGTCAATGCTCTCCGGCTACCCATAACAAGTGGCCCATAAGTACATCTGATATTATTTTGTACTGATTGAAACAGAGTACCAAAAAGGGGATAGGTGGGAATTGCTGGTATGTGGCAACCCTTAAAAATTACTGCTTGTCAAACCCAAACCGTAGCTTCCCTGGGCTACGGAATACAAAACGTCACAAAGAATTTGGGGGGACTATTTGTACCTCAGAACTTGATGCCTGAAAGGAGGGTCCTCCCTCTTCTTCCCCCGCCTGTAAAATACCTGTATCTGAAGAAGTGTGCGTGCACACAAAAGCTTATACCCAGAATTAAACTGAGTTGGTCTTTGCCTTACTTGTGAGCAACTGCTCCTTGTTCCAAAAAAAAATCAGAATTAAGGTGATGGGCTTCCTTTGGAGCAAGTGATAAGGTCTCAACCACACATCTGGGCCCCTCTCTTTTGACAAATTATGTGCTGTTCCCCGTCCCCATAACATTTTGAAAATACTGTCGTCTCCAGTTTTTAAGAAATTACTGTATAGCGCATCGGGAAAGGTGAAAGCCTAGACCAGACCTGCTAGTTTATACCACTATGTGCATCTCTCCCTCAGCTCTTCACATCCCTGTTTCAGAAGGAGAAGAAGAAGAAGAGATTGGATTTATACCCCACCCTTTATCTGTAGTCTCAGAGTGGCTTACAAACTCCGTTCCCTTCCCCTCCCCGTAACAGACACCCTGTGATGGAAGTGGGGCTGAGAGAGCTCTTTCCAGAGTTGTCCTTGAGGGAACAGCTCTTGTCAGGCTTGCCCAAGGTCATCCAGCAACTGAAAGTGGAGGAGTCAGGAATCAAACCCGGTTCTCCCAGATTAGAGTCCGTGCACTTAACCACTACACCAAACTGGCTTTCAGTCACTGATTGTCCTCCTAGAGGCATTGCTTTTCCTAGGGACCACCCTGTTCAAATGTAACAAAGGCCGATTCTGCATCTAGCATTTGTTTCACATTTTCTCAACTGGGAGGGGAAAGTGCAGCTCAAAACCACATCCAAATACCTCAGGGCAACACCATACTGACTGCAAAGTCACCCCTGAACAGCCTTAAAACAGCCATAAATCTATGCAGAAGGTACAATAAAATCTGACCATCGAATAACTCAAAAGTGGCATGGAGTGTGGAAGCGACCATAAAACCCAATAATCAAAGGAACCGAAACCAGTATGCAGTTTCGTAAAACAATGGAGGAAAAATCCAATGCAGAACCAGCCAAAGTTGAGTCCAGAGGCACCGTTAAGACCAGCAAAGTTTAATTCTGGGTATAAACTTTCAGGGAGCCGCTGTGGCTCAGTGGTTAAGATGCTGAGCTGCCGACCGGAAGGTCGGTAGCGCAGCAGTTCAAGACTCTAGTGCTACATGATGGAGTGAGCTCCCGTCTCTCTGGCCCCAGCTCCTGCCAACCTAGCAGTTTGAAAGCAAGAAATTGCAAGTAGATAAACAGGTACCGCTTCGGTAGTATTATGTACTGAGATCAAGGCAGCTTTGCAAACAAGTGATTTCTTTATTCAGCTCAGGACACAACTCACACACAGAACGAGCCAACTATATACAGTTTGAACCAGGAAAACCACACCTTTGGAACAACAACATCCAGTCACCGATCAGTGCTTGGGACCAATGGGAATTGTTCCCGCCGAAAGTCAGCGTCTTTCCGGATTGGTCTGTTTGTAACAGCATCCAATCCGGTTGCGTATTTTAGCATGCTGGCAGTCTATGGAGCTGTGACCGAAGCTCATGCTTACAAGTTATGCATTTAACCCAATACATAACAGGAGGGAAAGTAACAGAGAGCCAGTCTGGTGTAGTGGTTAAGTGCGCGGACTCTAATCTGGGAGAACCGGGTTTGATTCCCCACTCCTCCACTTGCACCTGGCTGGATGACCTTGGGCAAGCCATAGCTCTGTACCAGCTGTTCCCTCAAGGACAGCTTGGGAAAGAGCTCTCTCAGCCCCACCTACCTCACAGGGTGTCTGTTGTGGGGAAGGGAGGGGAAAGGAGTTTGTAAGCCGCTCTGAGACTCCCTTGGGGAGTGGAGGGCGGGGTATAAATCCAATCTCTTCTTCTTCTTCTTCTAACAGCATTCCATGCGCCTTGGTGTTTAGTCATGCCGGCCACATGACCACGGAGAAGTCTTCTGACAGCGCTGGCTCTTTGGCATGGAAACGGACATGGGCACCGCTCCCCTAGAGTCGGATTCGACTGGCTTTCGAGCAAGGGAAACCTTTTACTATAAACCTTCATATGCGTGCCAGAACTTATACCGAGAATTAAACTTTGCTGGTCTTAAAGGTGACACTGGACTCAAAACTTTGTTCTGCTGCTTCAAACCAACACAGCTACCCAGCCTGAATCTATCCAAATGTCTTATTCATTCACTGGTTTTGGAGCTTGGTTTTTATACTTCTTTTTAAAGTGATGCTTCCAACAAAACTGACCTTTGGCGCATTTCCTTCACAACAGGGCGGCAAAAATCCCTGATGTCATTTCGGAGCCTCCATGAGAAAGTCGCAAGGGGGGGGGGGGGGGTGGACTGCACAATGACCAGCCGAAAGGGGGGGTAGCCGAGCCGTGTCCTGGCACCGCCACATGCAAATAGGGCGCATTCTTCCGTTTTCTCATGCTGGATCGTCTCCGAGGCTGCTGAGATGCTAATGAAGGGGACGCATCAATGGGCCGTGTCATCCCGGGGGCTTCGGAAGGGGACGGAGGGAGACAAGAAAGAGGGAAGGGGCGAAACGAGGAGGGGATGAGAGATCGTGGCGGGGGGAGGCGGAACGCGGTCCTTGGAATCCTGCCGGCTGGCCCAGCTCGGCACAGGGGAAACGGGCCGGAGGAGGCTGAAATGGGAGCCGCGCGGAAACTCCGGCCAGCCCGTCCATTTGGGCGCCTACAGAAAAGCGCCCGCAAGCCAACTGCTTCTTTTCCCGGGCGGGGGGTGGGAAAGAAAGCGGCCCCGGGATCTGCAACTGTCAGCCCGCTGGCTTCTCTCCTCGGGCTCCACTCCCCGTCAAACCAGGAGTCTGGGAAGCCGGGGGTGAGAAGGGAGGGGAGGGGAGGGCCGGCGTTTTGCAGAAGGCGGGGGAAGAAAAGCCACAAGTTGGTGTTGGATCGGGCCAGTGGTTTGCAGGAAGCAATGGAAATACTGGACTCCGCGGGCCAGGTGGCTCTCTCAGCGGCCTGGACTGCAGAAAGGACTACCTGTGAATGAGATATGACACTCAAATGTACTCTTCGTTTTTAAAAAATTACATATACAAAAGTTTTCCCTTGCTTTTTTGGGTATGCGTTCTACGATCAAGAATGCTCCCTCTAAGCTGTGAAGTCTTGTGAGCAAAAGTTCTGCTTTGTGAGCTGCTGGCATTACAGTGGTGAGCGAGCGATTTGGCTACTGCATCAATTAGTTTGCTCTGGAGCCCTCCTTCCGGAGCGAAGACAAAAAATGTGTGAGCCGGAGGCTAGCAAATGGTGAGCTAGCTCACACCAACTCAGCTTAGAGGGAACACTGCCTGTGAATGATATATGACACTCTAATGCACTCTTAATTTTTTTAAAAAATTACATATACAAAAGATTTCCCTTGCTTTTTTGTGTATTCATTCTCGGATCATGATCCATACAAGAAGAGTGACACTTGACAGTATGCTTTAACAAACCGTATAAAGGCATAGAGATCCAGTTGGTCAGCCGTTCTGGTCTGAAGCAGTAGAACAAATGTAGAGTCCATGCATGCACTCAAAAGCTCATACCTTGAATAAACCTTTGTTGGTCTTAAAAGTGCCACTGGACTCTAAATTCATAAATTTATTTTTTTTATATATATATATGTTTAATTTATATCCCGCCCTCCCCGCCTGGGCAGGCTCAGGACGGCTTACAGTATATCAAAATATGTTAAAACCTAGAATTTACATAAAACCACAACATACAAAATTGTAAGTGCTAGTAGACATAGTAAGCGATGGCGGTATTCTCTCAGCATCCAGACAGAGCTCTACCCCCATAGTCCAGGTTCTTGTAAAGGCAGGGGTCATTTTGTAGAAAAAGAGGTGCAGGAGCTCATTAGTATAACTCATTAGCATAACTCATTTGCATATGCCACACCCCCTAACATACCGGAAGTGTGTCAGAAGGCAACACCCATCCCTCAGGCTCCCCTCCACAGGTGAGTGAAACTGACCTGCTCTTCCTCCATTCCCTTCCCCAGCCAATACTTTGTGCAATAAAAATAAGCGTAAAGAACACACCCTCATTCTCTTCCTGCTCCCTTGAAACCACCAGGTTTCCAGTAGACTTGAGATACCCAGGACATGTGCACCACCCATCCCTTTCCCTTCCCTTCCCCACAACAAGACACCCTGTGAGGTAGGTGGGGCTGAGAGAGGTCTTTTGAGAACTGCTCATGAGAGAACAGCTCTGAGAGAACTTGTGACTGGCCCAAGGTCAGACCAGCAGCTGCATGTGGAGGAGTGAGGAATCAAACCCGGTTCTCCCAGATTAGAGTCCAGCTCCTAACCACTACACCAAACTGATGGGGTGGAAGCTGCTGAAGGGTTGGTGAAATTTCTCCAATACTTATGTGCCATGTGCCCAGATAAAAACTGGTATACTTAGAAAATTTATATGCCACCTTGAGCAAGTCTCTGGAGAAGCAGCACACAGTCATAAAAGGAACAATGATAAAATTATCAATATTAAAACAAAACATTAAAAACAATAAAGACCCTAGCAGGGCTTTCCCCGGGGCCCTGCGCCTCTGCACTGCTCGGGGAAGCCGAGGAGGGGGCGGGGCTTGGTCATGTGCCCGCCCCCTGGCCTCCTCACTCCCGGAGCTGCACTCCTGTGCGCTCCCGCTCCAACGGACCCCTGTGTAAAGGCATGAAAATACTATTGTCAAATCAAAGATGCAAGTCGTACAATTTCTACCACATCAGTCTCCAGTTCCAACATACTTATTACCTGTGTTGTCCCCCCCAAGTTGAACCCAAGCAGATGATAACCAGAAACCGAGCTTGTCATTCTTTTTATGTTTTTTTTTAAATCACTATTTTGCATGTTAATTTAACAAGCCACCCTGCATATATACAAGTATGATCTGTAATTCCGTTTCATTGTCTGATGAAGTGTGCATGCACACGAAAGCTCACACCTTGAATAAAACTTCGTTGGTCCAGTAACAGATATTGAACTAAATAAACAGGAAAGAAAATGATAGTGAAAAGCCATAGCCTGGAAGTCACAGGAACAAAATAAATGTCAGTTTTCTGAAGTTATCCTTGGTAAGAAGAGCTGTCTCCCTGGGGGGCACTTTTTTCAACTGATCTGCACCTGAATATTCCAGGTGCCATGTACTTCTTCACCCAAGGAGTGATTAACACATGGAATTCACTGGCACAGGAGGTGGTGGCAGCAAAAGTTATAAGTATCCATTTTTTTTAGAAGAAGAGATTGGATTTATACCCCGCCCTCCACTCCCCAAGGGTGTCTCAGAGCGGCTTACAAATTCCTTTCCCTTCCCCTCCCCACAACAGACACCCTGTGAGGTAGGTGGGGCTGAGAGAGCTCTTTCCCAAGCTGTCCTTGAGGGAACAGCCAGTACAGAGCTATGGCTTGCCCAAGGTCATCCAGCCAGGTGCAAGTGGAGGAGTGGGGAATCAGACCCGGTTCTCCCAGATTAGAGTCCGCGCACTTAACCACTACACCAAACTGGCTCTCTCTTTAAAAAGCTTTGTGGGTCCTAAAGGTGCCACTAGACTGTAACTTTGTTCAGTTTCTATCACAGACATACAATTTCTTCCACGGTTCCAAGACGCAAGACGTAAAGTTGCTTGTAGATATGCAAGACAGCTTTTTGAGAGCCGGTATGGAGCAGTGATTAGGAGCGCGAACTCTAATCTGGGAGAACCGGGTTTGATTCCCCACTCCTCCACATCCAGCTGCTGGATGACTTTGGGTCAGTCATGGCTCTCTCAGAGCTGTTCTCTCAGGAGCAGCCCTCAAAAGAGCTCTCTCACCCCTAGCTACCTCTCAGGGTGTCTGTTGTGGGGAGGGGAAGGGAAAGGAAATTTTAAGCCGCTCTGAGACTCCAAGTGAAGGGCAGGATATACATCCAATCTCTTCTTCTTCTTCTTTTTCCAAAACAGAAAAAAAAACAAAAGCAGAACTCATGCTGGTATTCCCCAGGAGGGTTGATAACACTGGCTGCGGGGAGAGGTTTATGCAAAGAACAAGCACTGCAATAGGCCAGCTAGGGTTGCCAACTCCAAGGTGGAAATTCCTGGAGATTTGGGTGGAGCCTTCAAGAGGGTGGGCTTTGGGGAGGGGAAAGATCTCAGTTGAGTATAACGCCAGGGAGCCCACCTTTTGAAGCAGCCATTTCTTCAGGGGAAGTGATCTCTGTCACCTGGAGAACAGTTGTAATTCCGGGAGATCTCCAGGCCCCACCTAGAGGCTGGGAACCCTAGGGCCCCAAATCATCTCAGTAAGGAGGAAACAGCCACAGATCACTGGCTGTCGCACTTCTAGGACTATAGCATTCAGCCTGGAGATCTTCTGGAATTACAACTGATCTCCCGACAACAGAGCTCAGTTCCTCTGGAGAAAACGACTGTTTGGGAGAAGGGAGTCTACAACACTGTAGATTTCCCCCAGATTTCCAGGAATTTCTCAGCCTGGAGTTGGCAACACTATGTGGAAAAGACCACGTGGAAGGTGAATGACTGTGGTGCTGTGACAAAGGCAATGATGTGCGGTTGAAGCCGCAGAGCATTTCTCAAACGAAGGCCAAGAAGAATGCAGAATTCAGCTCTGCTGTGAAGCTCACCAGTTGGCTGTGTGATACCTCACACAGTTGTTAAAAGAATCAAGTGGAGGATGGGAGAACCGTGTTGCCATTTTCCTTTTTTTTAGTCTCCCCACCCCCAATTGTATTGCTGTTCATTTGTGCCATTGCTTCACTCGGTCTCCTCTCTGTTTTCCTTCTGCTAAGCTCAGTCCTGCAGTTGCCAGATCCAGAGCTGGCCCATGGCAGGAGCGGGGGGGGGGGGGGGAACAGGGGCATGTTAATTAGCTCCACTCCAACAGCACCATGTGACTTCCAGTGTAAACCTGTAAATGGCGTCCTCACACTGTGGATGTAGTGGTGACCATGAGCATAAGATAGGGATTGGACAGATTTGTGGAGGAGAGATAGGTCCATTAGTGCTACTAGCCAGGCTGGCCAGAAGGGAACCTTTGCATACAGAGCCAGGCAGTCTGAATGCCACTGCTATGACATGACATCAGGAGAAGGTAGGCCTTAGCTTCCATGCCCTGTTTTGTTGGCCCTCCAGGGCAAATGGTTGGCTGCCAGGTAAAATATAGGGTTGCCAGGTGGGGCTGACTAGCGGGTGGGGGTCCAAGAGAGGGGAGGCAGGCTCCAGGAGAGGGAATTCCAAACCGAGTTCCAGGTGAGCTGCCGTCCCATTTAAAAGGATTGTGTTCCTTTTAAATGCTTTCCCTCCATTGGAAATAATAAGAGGATGGGGGCATTTTCTTCTGGGGCTCATAGATTTGGACTCCCTCATCCAATCTTTTTGAAACTTGGGGCGAGGGATTGAGGAGAGGCACCAACAGCTATGCTCAAAATTTGATGCTTCTAACTCAAAAAAACATCCCTCAGATACCCACGGATCGATTCTCCATTCTCTCCTATGGGAACTGGCCTCCATAGGGTATAATGGAGCACCTAGCAGCTATCCCCCCCCCTTCTTTCTGATAACTCTGAAGCAGGGAGAGGTGCTCTAAACCGGGGGATCCCCTGCCCCCAACTGGGGACTGGCAACCCTAGATAGGATGCTGGGTTAAATGGTCTGATCCCACAGGGAGCCAGTTTGGTTTGGGGGGCCAGTTTGCTGTAGTGGTTAGGAGCGCGGACTCTAATCTGGGAGAACTGGGTTTGAGTCCCTACTCCTCCACATGCAGCTGCTGGTGTGACCTTGGGTCAGTTCCAGGTTCTCTCAGAGCTGTTCTCTCACCAGCAGTTCTCTCAGAGTTCTGTCAGCCCAACCTATCTCACAGGGTGTCTGTTGAGGGGACAGAAAGGGGAAGGGGAGCATAAGCCACCCTGAGACTCCTTCGGGTAGTGAAGGGTAGGGTATACATCCAATCTCTTCTTCTGCCCTTGCATTCTTATAAAGCAGGGAAGAAACAAACTGAAGTTTACGCACACTAAAAAACCCTTATTCTTTACATCTGGGAGACAAACTAGGGTTTATGGACAAACACTCTAAGGTTGTAGTCACACGTGCTAATTGAAGTGGAGGGGAAGTGAGGCTATTTCCTCCAGAGGAAATTGACATGCGGTTGCACGATCACACATCCCTTTTGTGCTGCGGGCCCAGCCCATCATTGTGTGATCAGACACAACCACGGGTTGAGTCGTGGGGTTTTTGCCATTTGTTTCTAATGAGCATAAACGAGGAATCGCATCTCCACACTAAGGCCTCCCTATGGAGTATGCGATGATGCACATATTGCAAGGGGGGGAAACAATGACACCGAGTCGGGATGGCATGATCACACCATCCTGACAGCATGTGCGCACTTGTGCAATTAGACAGGGGGAAGTCCGTCTGTTGCCCACATTATCCGGATAACACTGGACTTTCCCCAGTGTCTTTTTACTCTGTTTCCCTGGCAGGGCAGCACGGGTTGCTGACGACTGCGGGACGCTTCCCGGATGCTGCTGTTTGATCGTGCCCTTTAAATCCGTCCGGTATTCGCGCCTATGTTGGGTCTAACTGTGTGTATGATCGCAGCCTAAGTGTGAATGCAGTTGATGGTTGGCCTTATGTATTCACTGATAATGAATGGAACCCTTCCTAGGAATTCAGCATTTTAGACAGAGGAGGCTCTGCGGACAGAGCAACCGCTTGCCGGCTTTCAAGACACCTGTACTGACAGGGCTGCTCTTTCATTGCAGTGTTTGTATCGTTGGTTGTTACCGTGTGTCGAGGGATTGTTTTATCGTTCAAGGTGATTATTTGTCGGTCGCCTCTGGAGCTCAATTGCTCAGAGGCAATCTTTACATGGTTTGAAGACAGATAAGGAGGTACTTCTGTACTTGCAAAAGGGCATATTATATTGGCAGGGGATTCTGAGCAAGGTAAATCCTACCTGCAATGCTTCCTCTGTTTCATTTTACAGGTAGAGAACCAAGTCTGGGCTGCAGTGCTTCCTTCAAGGCTATCCCGGGACTAGTCACTGCGGCAAGAAGGGTTGCCAGCTTCCAGGTGGGGCCTGGAGATTTCCCATTTTTATGATCTATCTCCAGACTGCAGAGATCTATTCCTTAGTGAAAATGGCTGCTTTAGTGCAGTTGCTCAAGTGGTTAAGACGCTGAACTACAGACCGGTAGTTTAGCAGTTCGAGGCCCGAGTGCTGCATGACGGAGTGAGCTCCCGTCTCTGGTCCCAGCTCCTGTCAACCTAGCAGTTCAAAAGCAAGAAATTGCAAGGTACTGCTTTGGTGGGAAGGTAACAGCATTCTGTGCGCCTTGGCATCTAGTCATGCTGGCCACATGACCACGGAGAAGTCCTTGGATAACGCTGGCTCTTCAGCTTGGAAATGGAGATGAGCACTGCATCCCTAGAATCGTATTCGACTGGCTTTCGAGGAAGGGAAACCTTTACCTTTACCTATGGCATTATACTCCACTGAGGTCCCCAAACCCCGCCTTCCTCAGGCTCCCCCACTCAAATCTCTAGTATTTCTTAATCCAGAGCTGGCAACTCTACATGAACAAGAGCTTCATCTGATGGCATACCAATAACATTTAGGTATTTTTTTATATAGCTTTGTCCTGGCTTTCCCCAAAGAATCCTGGGAATTGTAGTTTTACAAGGATAGGGAGGGTGTTAGATGCACTGGTCCTTTCACAGAACTGCAGAAAAGGAATACCAGTAAACAAACCACATTTTTTTTGTTGGTGCCAGCCTCCAGGTAGGGCCTGGAGATTGCCCAGAATTACAATGGACCCCCAGATCACAGAGATCAGTTCCCCCAAAGAAAATGGTTCTTCAGAGGGTGGACTCTATGTCATGATACCCTGCTGAGGTCCCTCCCCTTCCTAGGTTCCACCACGAAATCTCCAGGGATTTCCCAGGCCAGAGTTGGCAGCCCCCATCACTGCATTAACAAAAGCCAGCCCAGACACATTGGCGATCACAAGACAGCTCTTTGTTGACAACAATGTAGAGCTGCCAACTCCAGGCTGGGAAATTACTGGAGATTTCGTGGTGGAACCCGGGAAGGGGAGGGACCTCAGCAGGGTATGATGCCATAGTCCACCAACCAAAGCAGCCATTTTCTTCAGGAGAACTGATCTCTGTCATATGGACAGAGCTGGCTCCGGATGGAAGGGTGAGGTAGAAATCTAATAAATAAGTAAGTAAATAAATAAATAAATGGAGATCAATTGTAATTCCAAAAGATCTCCAGATCTTACATGGGGAAGCTGCTGGAGTGACCTTGGGTCAGTCCAAATTCTCTCAGAGCTATTCTCTCAAGAGCGGTCCTCGAAAGACCTCTCTCAGCCCCACCCACCTCACAGGGTGTCTATTGTGGGGAGAGGAGGGAAAGGAGTTTGTAAGCTGCTTATCTGAAACTCTGAGTGAAGGGTGGGGTATAAATCTGACTCTTCTTCTTCTCCTTCTCTTTGCCATTGCCTGCTTCTGTGTAGCAACCCTGGACTTCCTTGGCGGTCTCCCATCCAAATACTAACCAGGGCCGACCCTGCTGAGCTTCCGAGATGTGACAAGCTCGATCTAGCCCGTGTTGAACAATTCAATTAAAACCATTAAAACATGCATAACAACACAACCAGGGAGGAGGGCTGATAACAGGTAGTGGAAAAACAAAAAAAAGTCTTCACCCACTAGTGGCCTCCCTGAGGGGATTTCCAACGTTTCGGCACCACAACCGAGAAGGCCCTTTTCCAGGTTCCCCTCTTGGGTCTACGACATGAAGAACAGTTCTGTTCATATATATGTTTTATGAAATGTGTTTTTGTCTGTTGACAGAAGCCACGAGCAATGCACCCCCGACACGACTTTGGTCAATCAGCACTGCTCCTTTCCGAATTACCAAAGCAGCTTGTGGTGCCATTTTCGGAAGCACCATTGTTCGGCAGTTTAAAAAAAACCAACCCACCATACGTGCACAATCCCTTGCATGCACGTGTGATAGATACACAGCACTGAGGCTGTTTTTTAAAATATTATCTCCTTTCGAGCCTTGGTGGGGGAGGGCGAAAAGTTCAGATAATTAGATATCAGGATGCAAATTGGCTCGGAGCGATTGACTCTGGCAACAGTTGCCTGCCACTGCGATCCATCAGCACATCTCCTCTGCCTGGAAAACCAATGTGCAAACTCCCCGTTTATTCCAACAAAGCCCGCACAGCAGACGTTTCCCCCCTCCCCGGTAGATTGTGCCCCAAGTCTCCAAAACTAATTAAAAGGCCTTGTCCCTTATTTGCCCGAAGATCTTGTTATTTGTGCTGGGGGGGGAGGGACAGTAATAATAAAATGAGGGTCCCCCCCCCCCCAACTCTCCAAGCTGTCTGGAATCTCCTGCAATTACAGTGTGAATTGCAGGAGAGGATTAAATGAAGGGCTCTTGGGCTGGAGGGGGGGGACGTGATAGGTTTCAGCTCAAGAGCAGTAAAACAGCTGTTTGGGGACGCTGCACCTGCTGGCGAGCAGGCGGCTCTTTACCTCCAGACGCAAACAGGCCTTTCTCTCCCGCCTCTCTCTCTCTCTCCCTTCTTTTCACGCCGACTCTCAATCTGGAAACAGAAAGGGGAGAATTAAAAAACAACCAGCCCCACCCCCGCCCCGAGCCCAAGTCTCCCCTGCCATCCACTTTAAAACTAAAAAAAAACCCTAAAAGGAGTTCATCTGAAGCAATGGGGAAAGCACTGCTCTCAAGAAGACCCAAAGGCGGGCAAGGGCCTTGTAAAGTGGGGAAGGGAGGAAGCCGAGAGGTTCCATTTTTAATTCACAGGGCGCAGATCTGATCTTGGCCAAGTTTCGATGTAAATGGGATGGGGGACGGAAAGGGGGAGAGTTTGAAGGGAATGAAGAGAAGAAAGGTCTCTCTCTCTCTCTCTCTCTCTCTCTCTTTTTACTGTTTCACGTTTCTAAATCCCGCCGATCAGCGTAAACTCAAACTCGACATTGTGGGAATAGCAATGAGGCTGGGCTCGACCATCAAAACACTTTTTTTAAAAAAAAGGAATCTGTTTGAGGGTTCAGAAAGTTTTCCGTGCATCTCCAGCGGCCAAGAAAACAGGAGCTCAATTAAAGTGTGGGGGGGACGAATTAAGTGCAGGGTAGGGAGAAGATTTTTAATTAGTCCCGATGCAAGCCGGAGGTTTTGGAGGGGGTTAATTAGGGGCCTGCGCCACTGCTGTAGCCTCCAGCACGGTGCCGATTGGCGGGGAAACCTTGGAACGGGAGGACCCGCACGGTTTGTTCCCTGGCGCTCGGCCTCTCTTGACCGCGTTCGTCAACAGCTTGCCGGGGAAAGCAAACGAAGCGCCACTTAGAGTGTTCCGAGCCACTGCAAAGAAGGCGGAGGTCCTCCAGGAGCCTTTAGGGAAAAAAAAGAATCGTACAGATGCCAAAATGCAGAGCGGTATAACTAAAGGGCGTTGAAGGAGGGCCCTATGGTTGGCAGCTGCACCTATTGAATAAGTGCGACATTCAGTTCCTCATTACTGGTGCCATTGGTTGCTGATTGGGTACAGGTGCGTGGCCAAGGAACCCTGCCCGGGAAGATCCTCTTCACTGTTTCAGAGATTCCCACGATCCTGGAGTGCGGAGAGGCTCTAGATCTTTGAGGCCGCTTGCTTCACGCAGCTGACACGGTGTGGCAAAGGGCTGGTTTACACATTGCATAGGTGCGCTTTGAAAGTTCTGTACCTCCCAGGCACATGCAGTCCGGAAAAAAAAAACCCAGAACTTGCTATTGCAGGGGTCCCCAACAGCCAAGTATTTTTAGAAGGAGAGTTGGGCCAGGTGGAGTCTTGCCCATTAGGGCTTCTGACGGCCCATTTGAGATCCGATCGGGCATGCAGATTAAAATAACGTTTCAGCAGCAGCTGCCACCACGGTGCTGGTTTTATTCTCTTTCCAAGGGTATCTTTAAAATTTACTCTTCTTGTCCCCTACCACTTGGGCTTCGTCTCTCTGTGTGTTTGGTTCCGCCTTCTGGGTAGCCATTTTGCGGTGGCAGAATTCAAAGGCTGCCCACGGGCTGAAAAAGGCTGGGGATCCCTGCACCACTGTGGTTTGTAGATCAGTCCTTAGAGTTCAGCTATCAGACACTGTAGGTGGCACAGCCTTCATGGGAGTGTACCATTTCTGAATGCAGACAGGGGGATCACAGGACTGGGGAAAAAATCACAGTGTCAACAAAGATCCCTGCCTTTAGAGAACTAGCATCTCAGGGAGAAGGCTGACCAGTTAGAATCATAGAGTTGGACAGGACCTCCAGAGTCATCTAGATGCATGGAATTCACAAATACCTCCCCCTCATGGTCTCTCCCTGACATTCTTACTTTCCATGGGTCCATGGATCCTTGGGTCCATGGATCCTTTCATTTAACCTCAAAGTGTCCTGGGAAGAACATGCAATTGCGAACCAGTGTAAAATTCTAGTTAGTTCCCCATTACCCTGTGTGGATGTGAAAGTCAGACTTTGAAGAAAACTGACAGGAAGAAAACTGATTTGTTTGCTCAGTGGTGTTAGAGGTGAGTTTTATGATACACACACACACACAGATGGGTGCTAGATGCCCACAGAATACTACTATAACAGAAGAGACTAGATTAAAGCCATAACATCATTTAGTGTCTGGTAATGAAAAACAACCCCATTCCTTCATAGAAAAAAAAATACAAAAGTCAATGAAATTTCACATAGCAGTCTGTTTCAGGTGTGGGGCCAATAATGAATGTTATAGTGACTATTGTTAATGTATTTTTAGAATCAATGAAAGTGTCAACTTGAAGGTAACACTGAATGTAAGATTCCTTTATAGCAGGTGTGTCAGGCCCCCGGGGGGCTTCTGTCAGGCCCACACTGGAACTGGCCATCTCCTGCTTCCAGTTCTGTTGCTGCTGCTGCTGCATCACAGCTTGCTTCGCTAGACTCTCTCAATTGCTCAGCCATTTCATGTTTTCCCTAGGGTCCGAGACCCAGAACTCTGAGCATGAGATTTCTGCGGTGAATATCAATAAATCAAAAGTAGGTTTGCTGCTTACAGATACACACCTGAACAGCATACTCAAGATTGCAACAGCACAGACATTTTGATGCAATAACTCAGAGCAAGAGGTGTCAGTTATCAGATACTGTTAAATAAACAAAATGTTGCAAAATTTATTTTAAGTGAAAAAAATCTTTGTGTTTGTGTCCTTTATAAAGTTTATATCTCCGCCACCGGGCATTACATTTTATGACAGCCATGGTCCGGCCCAACAAGGTCTCATTTATGTCAGATTTGGCCCTCATAACAAATGAGTTCGACAACCCTGCTATTTAGGGTAAGATGGATTTACTTATCAACTTCTGTACTCACTCTGTTTCATAGAGACTGATAAGCCAATGTAATAAAATGTAATTTCAATGTAATATTACTGGAACTTCTTGTTTATAGATTTGTTCCTGAGGAAAGACCAGAGGTCTGAAACACTTGAATATCCGGAATAAGTGTTAAAAGAGAGTCTGACTGAATTGAGAGCAGACTGCTTGTGAGGACACAATACTGTTTGAGGGATATGGATGGAGAGTGCCTGGAGCAGACTGCTATGTGAAATTTCATTGACCTTTGTATTTTTCCTGTGAAGGAATGGGGTTGTTTTCCATTACCAGACACTAAATGGTGTTATGGCTTTAATCTAGCCTCTTATTGTAGTATTCTGTGAGCATCTAGCACACATCTGTATACATATTTTTTTTCGTATCAGGCTGTTTTGGGATTGTGTTATTCTTGTGAATTCTAGATCCAATCAAACCTAAAGTGCAAAAAGGCAGGCAATGGAAGCAGCCGCTTCTGAAGGTTCCCAGGTATTGCCAACTGAAGTTAACTCTAGCTCCTGGATTCAGAGGAGGAGGAGAAGAAGAAGAAGAAGTTGCTGTTTTATACCCCACCCTTCACTACCTGAAAGTCTCGGAGTGGCTTAAGAACATAAGAGAAGCCAATGTTGGATCAGGCCAGTGGCCCATCCAGTCCAACACTCTGTCACACAGTGGCCAAAAACACCAGGTGTCCTCAGGAGGTCCAGCAGTGGGGCCAGGACACTAGAAGCCCTCCCACTATTCCCCCCCCCCCCCCCGTCAAGCACCAAGAACGCAGAGCATCACTTGCCCCAGACTGAGAGTTCCTATCTATATTTTGTGGCTAATAGCCACTGAGGGACCTCTGCTCCATATGTTTATCCAGGGGTAATTTCGAGCCTCAGCTCGGGGGAGCACAGCTCTGGGAGTTGGTGACAGCCTCCCCCCCCCCCCCCCACGGGGGAATGCCTGCTTGTGTCATGGCTGCAGCAACATGACCCTGTCCCCTGGAAAGGTCCTTGTTCCTCCAACCAGCCTTCTGAAGGCTTCAGCCATCACTGAAGCTATCCTCCCAGAATAGTGGTATTTCTGAGGCTTGGATTAGTAGTTGTCCCTTCTCTGCCAGCTCTTTCTTTCTCTTTCTCTCGATTTCTCTCTCTCTTCTTTCTTTCTTTCTTTCTGACATACTTCAGGTGATGTCAGGTGGTGTAGCATATGCAAATAAGTTATGCTAATGAGTTATGCTAATGAGCTCCGGCACCTCTTTTTCTACGAAATGACCCCTGTGTTTATCTAATTCCCTCTTGAAGCCGTCCATGCTTGTAGCCGCCACCACCTCCTCCTGTGGCAATGAATTCCATGTGTTAATCACTCTTTGGGTGAAGAAGTACTTCGATTTATCTGTTCTAACCCGACTGCTCAGCAATTTCATCGAGTGCCCACGAGTTCTTATATTGTGAGAAAGGGAGAGAAAAGTACTTCTTTTTCTACCTGCTCTATTCCATGCATAATCTTATAAACCTCGATCATGTCACCCCTCAGCCATCTTTTCTCCAGGTTAAAGAACCCCAAGCGCTTCAACCTTTCTTCATAGGGAAAGTGTTCCAACCCTTTTATGATTCTAGTTGCCCTTTTCTGCACTTTTCCCAATCCTATAAAATCTTTTTTGAGGTGTGGCAACCAGAACTGTACACAGTACTCCAAATGAGGTCGCACCATCAATTTATACAGGGGCATTATGATCCTGGCTGATCTGTTTTCAATCCCCTTCCTAATAATCCCCAGCATAGCGTTGGCCTTTTTCATTGCAGTTTCACACTGTCTCGACCTTTTCATTGAGTTATCTACTACGACTTCAAGATCTCTCTCTTGGTCAGTCTCTGCCAGTTTGGACCCCATCAATGTGTATTAATAGTTAGAATTTTTGGCTCCAATGTGCATCACTTTGCACTTGGCCACACTGAACCCCATTGGCCACACTGATGCCCACTTGCCCATCCTCAACAGATCCTTCTGGAGTGCCTTACCATCCTTCCTGGTTCTCACCACTTCGAAGAACTTCATGTCATCTTCAAATTTAGTCACTTCACTGCTTACTCCCAACTCCAAATCATTAATAAACAAGTTAAAAAGCATTGGACCGAGTACTGATCCCTGCGGTACCCCACTGCTTACCTACCTCCACTGAGAAAATTGCCCATTTATACAATCGCCTTCCCTTCCTCTCCCCACCACAAACACCCTGTGAGATAGGTGAGGCTGAGAGAGCTCTGAGAGAACTGTGACTGACCCAAGGTCACCCAGCTGGCTTCGTGGGGAGGAGGAATGGGGAATCCAACCCAGTCTTCCAGATTAGAGTCCTGCCACTCTTAACCACTACACCAAAGAAGGGATTTAGTGGGGGTTGCATTAGTTAGCCCCCGAGTGCACATCCCCTTGCTTCCAGTGTCCCCAGTTCATTATGGACTTTTTGCTAATGCTCCTCCACCTCATCTCTCTCTGCCTTCTTTAACCACTAATGCACTAATCTACTCTGGGGCTGGGAATTAGTGAAATATTTAGACATAATGGAGGAAGTTTAATAGGCTCTACTGGGAAGCCCAGGTGTTTAGATCAGCTTAAAAATAATAACCCCCTTACCCCTGCTGGGTGTGCTCTCCCCCCCCCACACACACACACACAATAAAGCCAGGCTTTTTATTTTTCTCCATAAAGGCAACCTCAGACAGGAAATTGCTCACGTGATGGATCTTTACAAGTAGCGGAGGGTTGAAAACCCGGGGCCTGGAGAGGTCATTAGGGGACAGCCATATGATTAACCTTCGCTGGCCGGCTCCTTTTCACACTTTGTTAACAGCTTCCAGGACCGGCCTCCTGCATCTCCAGGAAAGACGTTTACTGAGAGTATTAAAAACATATAGCCGCCAACTCCAGGGAGAGGGCCGTCCACCTGTGAAAGAAAAGTTACTCACGGTATACAGTCCTGGACCACGTTAGGACACATTTGGTACATATGCCAGTAGTGCTTGCTTACTAGCAGTGATGATTATTTTCAGTAGTCATAGAGTCATAAAGGTGGAAGGGACCTCCAGGGTCACCTGGTCCAGCCCCCTGTACAATGCAGGGAATTCACAAATACCTCCCTCCCACACACACACCTGCAGTGACCGCTGTTCCATGCCTAGAAGATGACCAAAAAAACCCCTCCAGGATCTCCAGCCAAACTGGCCTGGAGAAAAATTGCTTCCTGACCCCAAAGTGGCGATCAGCATTTCCCTGGGCGTGTCAGAAAGGGCCACGAGAACCAAGCACTGAGGCAACCCTCCCTGCCCTCCCTCTCATGCTCTCATGATCTGCCTGAGTTCATAGAATCCGCATTGCTGTCAGATGGCCATCTAGCCTCTGCTTAAAAACCTCCAAAGAAGGAGAGCCCCACCACCTCCGAGGAAGCCTGTTCCACTGAGGAACCACTCTAACTGTCAGGAAGTTCTTCTTAATGTTTAGCCGAAAACCCTTCTGATTTAATTTCAACCCGTTGGTTCTGGCCCGACCTTCTGGGTCAACAGAAAACAACTCCATACCATCCTCTATACGAGAGCCCTTCAAGTACTTGAAGGTGGTTCTCATATCACCTGTCAGTCATCTCCTCTCCAGGCTAAACATACCCAACTCCAGTTTGGTGTAGTGGTTAAGTGCACGGACTCTAATCTGGGGTTTGAGCCCCCACTTCTCCACTTGCAGCTGCTGGATGACCTTGGGCAAGCCATAGATCTGGCACAGCTCTTCTTGAAAAAGAGCCGTTTCTGTCAGAGCTCTCTCAGCCCCACCTACCTCACGGGGTGTCTGTTGTGGGGAGGGGGAGGGAAAGGAGATTGTAAGCCGCTCTGAGACTCCTTTGGGTAGTGAAGGGCGGGTTATAAATCCAATCTCCTCCTCTTCTTCATCTTCTTCTTCTTCAGTCTCCAGATCCTTAGTTTTTGATTATGCGGTGGCAAGTTCTAGTGCATATAGTTCCAGGTGAGTGTGATCCAGCCTGATTCAAATATAGGCATGATTTACGCACCCCTAGGTATAGGGGTGCCAAGCCCCCAGTCAGGTGGGGGAATCCCCCACCCGCTGCTCCCATGGCCCACAGCAGGAGAAAAATAAAGAAAAAGATTTAGAAGCCCCCATGATGCCAGATGCAACTTTATGGCTGTTCCAGTAAAGTACCGGAAGTGTCATGGGGTAGATCTAGGATTGGAATTGCCAGAAACTTTATGGAGGAGGGCAACCGGAGCAGAGAGTGGGGGATTCAAACAATGGCTAGCTGTCCCACTTGATAAGACTCACATTCTTGGCTGGCTGTCTTATAACAACATGGGAAGTTATCCGTTTTCATAGATCTTCTTCCAGTATATAAAAACTATGTCCATTCATTCCTGCTACTTTTTATCATAACAAAGAATCTCTAAAATAGGAATTATGGGTTTCTCATACCCGTGACCATCCACTGAATCCCAACTAATACACCCCAACTTTGAACTGTATCATCACGTCTATACTTAGTTGGACATTCTACCCATTCTCAGATTAGGGTTGCCAGCCTCCAGGGGGTGGCTGGAGATCTCCCGCTATTACAACTGTTCTCCAGGTGATAGAGATCAGTTCACCTGGAGAAAATGGCTACTTTGTAAATTGGACTCTATGGCATTATGCTCCAAACCCCACCCTCCTTAGGCTCCACCCCAAAGACCTCCAGGTATTTCTGAGCCCGGAGCTGACAACCCTATCTCAGACGTTTTTGCTTGTACCTGGGTCCCGACAGACATTATATCTATTGATATTAATTATGATATTCCTAATCTTCTAGAGGCCATATTATTTTGTTACTTTTTTGTTTCTTACCCCTTCTTCAAAGCTGTTCTGTTCAGGGCCTTTGGATTCTCTACATGGCGTGTTGAGCAGAGAGTCCAGTCCTGTCCATTTTTTCTGGCCTGCAAAATCATCCTCCATGATTTTTTTAAGTCAAGACCAGCAGCTGTTCCCTTATATTCCTGGCCATATCCATGACATTATGCTCTTTTGGAAGCCATTAAGTCCACAGTGAGCCATCTATAGACCAGAGGTGGCCAAACTTGCTCAACATGAGAGCCACACAGAATAAACGTCAGATGTCTGAGAGCTGCAAGACCTGAACAAATATCTCACTCACATTTTTTTAGTTTAAGAAATGC
Organism: Lepidodactylus listeri; assembly: GCA_029233225.1. Taxonomy (NCBI): domain Eukaryota; kingdom Metazoa; phylum Chordata; class Lepidosauria; order Squamata; family Gekkonidae; genus Lepidodactylus; species Lepidodactylus listeri. The sequence continues at coordinate 13,849,722 of JARCFY010000005.1, read as the reverse complement.
AAATTTGCTTGTTATTGACATTAAATGAGACTGCCAAAAATAAAAACAAAAGGGGTAAAAACAGATATTGATAATGATATTTATTTGTTTGCTAATGATATTGATTTGTCTAAGAGAGAGAGAGATGGAAAGAAAGAATGAAAGAGGTGGAAAGAAAGAGAGAGAGAGAGAAACAAAGGAAGCAAATAGATGGGAGGGAAGGGGAAGGAAGGAAGGGAGAGAAGGAGGGAAGTAAGGAGAAAAAGTATGCCTCCCCTTTGTATCCCCAACTGCCCTACCAGGAGCCACGCAGTATGTGTGAAAGAGCCGCACGTGGCTCCCGAGCCACAGTTTGGCCACCCTTGTAATAGACACAGGAAAACTCTTTTGAACCACGTGTCTAGTAAAACCCTCATTCCTTCTAACCCAACAGGAATTACAAAAATGTGTGTATGCTAATCAAGAATATTTGAGATCAGTCACTTGGGGCATAATGACTCCAGCACTGAAGGGGTTTTTTTTTGGGGGGGGGGAGTTTAAACTCAGCTTGGTATTTTGATTTGTTTCCCAGGTTGAGGAATGCCTGTCCCAAACATCATCCTTAATCCCACTGAGGTTTGATGCCAACAAAACAATAATAATAATTTTCTCCTGTGCTTCTTGACTTTATAGGATTTTTGCACCTGTAACAATCTGTTGTTTTTCTACAAGCTCTTTAGGCAGGCTATTTCTACCCCAGTCTGGAGGATGGAAAACCTCATAGCCCTTGTTTTAAAAAAAGATTGCCCCCGAAATCGACAGCAAAGATGGCTTCTCACGTTCAAAGCTCAAGAGATCTGTCGACATACTTTTGACATATCACAGTGTAAGCCAGAAGTCACTGGATATGTCATTTCTAGAGAATATATGTGAACTCTCAGACATTTTCACATACAATGGGACTTTCTTTGGGTATCTGGGAGAGGAAGGCAGAAGTCGCGAGGGCAAAGAAGGGAGCCAAAGGGGAACATTAATTTATGAATGCTAAACTTACAGTAACTATTTTTTCCCTGACTTCGAATGCGCAAGTTTAAACTTGCCGCAGGCAGCCGTAATCCAAGGCCCTTGCTGAGCGTGGTGGTCTTACAAGGGTGATATTTATAAATGAATGGAGTGCAAAAAGGAATTTAATATGGAATCCTGGGATATTTAAACAGCAAAGCTGCCCCGCAGAGGTTCAAGGAATGACCTTCTGACCTGACCTTCCACAAAGTGGACATGGGAATTTCTGAAGGCTTCACGGGGGCAACTGAACCACAAGCAAAGATGCAGGGTTTGGACCCTGCCATGTTGTACATAGCAAGGAGGGCCCGGTTTTTTTTAATATGTTCAGAAGCTCCTCTGTTCTGCAGTTCATGGGCTGAAAAATTTGGACTGTCTCATGAGTGGTCAGGGTTAACTCTAAAGGTGACAATGACTAGATGTAGGGGTTAGATGGTCGTGGTTTATAAAGTCATAGAGGCATATAGAGGTTCACAAAATTGTGCACAAGGTGGAGAGAGCGTATAGAAAGAACTTCTCTCTCTCCTTACTCTGTATGTTGGTCTTAAGACTGTAATAGTAAACTAAACTAAACCTCCCTCTCTCCTGTAATAGTAGAACTTGGCGGCACCCAAGGAAGTGGTTGGGAAATAGGTTCAAGCCAGACAAAAGGAAATACCTCTTTGGCTGCGGCAGAAAAGGCCGTCCAGTCGCAAGGTTTTTCAAGGCAAGAGACATTCAGAGGTGGTTTGCCATTGCCTGCCTCTGTGTAGAAACCCTGGGCTTCCTTGGTGGTCTCCCATCCAAGTGCTGACCATGGTCAATTCCGCTTAGACTCCAAGCTCTGGCATGATCAGGCTAGCCTGGACTATTAGGGCTGCTACAATACTTCTTTACTCTGCTTAAATGGCAAGCATCCTACATGGGATGGGGCAGACTGAGAGCTGAGACATCTCCCTGGTGTCCGGCATTTGATTTGCTATTATGTACCTTTGCAATGCCCTAACCTGGATGCTGACCTCGTCAGATCTCAGAAGCTAAGCAGGGTCGGCCCTGGTTAGTACTTGGATGGGAGACCACCACGGAAGTTGAAGGTTGCTACACAAACCACCTCTGTCCATCTCTTGCCATGAAAACACTTTGGGGTCTCCATAGGTTGGCTGAAGCTTTGATGGCATTTTCCAACATCACATCTGCAATAGAAGTTGCACAACTGTGTTCATACAAGATGAGTTATAGTGTGGCGGCTTGTAGAATCCAGTGAAGGGCTTCATTGTCTATTTCAAAAACAATACACTTAAGGACATAAGACTGTCAAAAGAGTTCATCCAGATCAGACCAAAGGTCACCTCATCCAGTATTTTCAATTGAACAGTAACCAGCTGGATACCAGTGAGAAGCTTAGAAGCAGGACATGAAACCAGCAGCCCCCCTACTCTTGTTTTCCCCCAGCCCCTAAGGCAGGGGTGGGCAAACTGTGGCTCGGGAGCCGCATGCGACTCTTTCACATATATTATGTGGCTCCCGGCAGGGCGGCTGGGGAAGCTAAATATCATTAGCAAACAAATATCATTGGGCAAATTAATATCGTTATCAATATCTGTTTTTACCCCTTTTGTTATTATTTTTGGCAGTCTTATTTAATGTTAATAAAAAGCAAATTTGCTTATTTTCCAATAAAAGCAGGTAATATTTGTTCATGTCTTGGGGCTCTCAAACATCTGATGTTTATTCTATGCGGCTCTTACGTTAAGCAAGTTTGGCCACCCCTGTTCTAGGTGGCTCTTACGCTGAGCAAGTTTGCTCACCCCTGCCCTAGGGAAAGACACCACCTCTGAATTTCACTATTATAATTAACAGTGTCTGATAGTTAAGATCTCTTTGTTGTCGTTAAGTGCCATCAACTCGCTTCTACTTGTGATGACCCTATTTGTTGTGGTGGTGGTGGTGGTTGTTCAGTCGTACAGTCGAGTCCGAGTCTTCGCGACCCCATGGACCTCATCACGCCAGGCCCTCCTGTCTTCCGCCGTCCTCTGGAGTTTGCCTAATTTCATGTTCGTTGCATCGATAACACTGTCTAACCATCTCATCCTTTGCCGTCCCCTTCTCTTACTTATTTATTTATTATTTATTTATTATTTCGGCTTTTACCCTGCCCTCCCTGCCGAAGCAGGCTCAGGGCGGCTCTCAAAAACAATAAAAACAATATATATTCAATACAAAAATATATCTAAAACAGTACATAATAACAATTAAACCATTAATATCGATGGCGGTTCTCTTCAACCTTTCCCAGCATCAGGGTCTTCTCCAGTGAGAACTCCCTTCTCATTTGGTGGCCAAAGTATTTGAGCTTCAGCTTCAGGATCTGGCCTTCCAGGGAACAGTCAGGGTTGGTTTCTGTTAGGATTGACTGATTTGATCTCCTTGCAGTCCACGGGACTCTCAAGAGTCTTCTCCAGCACCATAATTCGAAAGCATCCATTCTTCGGTGCTCAGCCTTCCTTATAATCCAACTCTCACAGCCATACATCACTACTGGGAATAACATTGCTTTGACTATATGAACTTTTGTTGGCAGGGTGATGTCTCTACTTTTTATTATGCTGTCTAGGTTTGCCGACCCTATCAGTTAATGACCTCCAAAACGTCCTATCAGGGGTCATTTTGAGCAGGAACACGCAGGAACACCGTTCCAGGAGTAACAAGCCCAGGAGCGGGCATATATGGTGATGTACTGTAGGGGGGAAACAAAAGCATACTAACTTGATCCGTATTTTCATGCTTGTTGTAGGGTAGCTTCCCCGCAAGAGCAAAGGAAACCTCAAGGGTCTTTAGTCAAAGTGTAAAGCTGGCTTGCCAGCTCTGAATTGGGAAATATCTGGAAATTTGGGGGGTAGAGCCTGAGCGGTGGGTGTTGCCTTCTGACATGCTTCTGGTGATGTCGGGGGATGTGGCATATGCAAATAAGTTATGCTAATGAGCTCCTGCACCTCTTTTTTTACGAAATGACCCCTTGAAAACAGAGGGCCATGGCTTCCTTGATGGAGTCAATTCAACTCATGCTGGGTCTTCTTTTCCTGCTGCCTTTCCCTTTTCCTAGCATTATTGTCTTTGCCACTGACTCATCTTCTCATAATGCGACCAGAGTACAATAGCCTCAGTTTAGTCATTTTAGCTTCTAGGGAGAGTTCTGGCTTGATTTTGATCTAGAACCCCCTTATTTGTCTTTTTGGCGGTCCACAGTATCCATAAAACTCTCCTCCAACACCACATTGCAAATGAATCAACATTCTTCCAACCAGCTTTCCTCACTGTCCGACTTTCACACCTATGGTATTAATTGCCCTGATCGTGGTTGCCAGTGACACATCCATAAACTTGATATTTTCATCTGGCTCTTTCATGGCTGCCCTTCCCAGTCTCAGTCTCCTTCAGATCTGGTCACAAGAAATAATTTCTTACTCTTCTTACAATGTGACCAGAGTCAGCAGGGTGTAATTCCCACCCCTTATGAGCCTGCAGGCACCTTTGGGATTCTGCAACGGCATGTTGGGTGCAGCCACAAAATAGCGGCCACACAATGGCTGCGGCAAGAGATGGAGGCAGCCATGAAACGACTGGCACAGCTCGCCTTCAGTCGCACAGTGAAGATCCTTGCACTGTAATAGCACAGCGGGTGCTGAAGCAATGTGGTTGGTTTAAAAAAAAATCTGCACTGCCAATCAAATCTACAGGTGGGATTTTTGCTGGGCAAAAAAGACACCTGGCCCCATCCACTTGGAGTTCACTTGGTGGGCTCCAGAAAATATGTTTGTGGGAGCCATTCCACCAACGGGCAGCACACTGAGGAACCATGCCATAGAGTCCACCCTCCAAAGAAGCCATTTTGTTCAAGGGAACTGAAGTCCATCAGTGGCTATTGGCCACAAGGCACAGATGGAACACTGACTGGGGCAAGTGATGCTCTGTATTCTTGGGTGCTTGGGGGGCAACAGTGGGAGGGCTTCTGGAGTTCTGGCCCCTGTGAGGGACCTCCTGATGGCACCTGGGTTTTGGTCGCTGTGTGTCACAGACTGTTGGACTGGATAAGCCCTTGGCCTGATCCAACAAGGCTTCCCTTAGGTTCTGACATGGAGCAGAGGTCCATCAGTGGTTATGAGCCACAAGGTATAGATGGAACACTCCATCTGGGGCAGCGATGCTCTGTATTCTTGGTGCCTGGGGGGGCAACAGTGGGAGGGCTTCTAGAATTCTGGCCCTGCTGTTGGGCCTCCTGATGGCACCTGGGTTTTTGGCCACTGTGTGACAAGAGTGTTGGACGGGTTGGGCCACTAGCCTGATCCAACATTGTCTTTTCTTATGTTCTTCATCTCTGTAGCCCGTTGCAATTCCAAGAGAACTGCAGGCCCCACCTTGAGGCTGGGAACCCTAGGAGACGTCCCACTCCCTCCCTGGACATCCATTTGAGTCACACCATGGATCCACTAATCTATTCTCCTTTATGCTGCCCGACGGATAGCAGCAGGTGACAGGCAGAGGTAGTCTGTCAGCCTTTCGACCTCAGGACCTTTTCCAGAGGAGATGCCAGAGATTGAGCTGGGACCCCCTGCCTCGCAGATCATGTGCTTTGCTGGCTCTCCGCTCTGGCCCCTCCGCCCGGGGGCCGTCTTTGCCAGGTATCTTGTTCTGACGTCCCGTTTTTCTCAGGCTCCTTTGCAGCTCCTTGCGGCAGAAACAAAGGGCCGATTCAGGCGGCCCTGAGGCTCATGTATATTGAGAGGCGAAGCCACTAAAGAAGCCGATAGCATCGAAACATAGCACACTTGTGACCTTTCACAGCCAATGAATTGGAAGGATTTTTCCCTTTACCGCGGATTGAATTTAAAACTACTTCCCAGGAGTGAAAGGTCACCGCACGGAGTCACCGTATCCAGTTTAAATACAGCTAAATAGAACTCTTTAGCATCACAATGAGCTTGGTTATATATTACCTGCTTGGGACGGCTATTGAGCTGGTTCAGAAGTTGGGGCGGGGGGAGAACAGATCCTTACTCACCCACAAAGGGGGGAAAATAAAACACAGGAGTAACTTTGCGATGGAACAAAAGGAAAATATTTTTGCTAAGCTGTCCCTGAAATCTGCTCCTTGTGGGTTAAGGGGACGGAGCACAGCCCAGACATTACGGTGTAGCCCCGGGGATACGTTTTCCTCTGGAGGTGTACGCATTCGAGGCCAGTTGTGCAGGCATCAAAGCTTGGAATATTCTATTTACTAACTTTCCAGTGAGCTTTGATCTCCAGATAGTGATACTGTATGTAGTGAGGCCAGGAAGAAAGGAAATTCATTGATCTTGTTGCTGGAAACTTAATTCCCCCCACGGCAACAAATTGCACTCGGGAGGGATTAATCTAATTGGCAGATAAAGGGATACATACACCGAGGGATCTGTGACATCATATATCCATCCAGGGCATCTTTTTTTTACCCCTAGAGGTCATTTTTCTTCCATTCTAGACTTTCTCCCCCACCCAACCCATTTGAGTTTCACAATTCACAATGAAATCAGAGCCTGGATCGTCTTCAGTTAAAAGGGTTCGGTGGTAGACTATGGGAAAGACCTCTGCCCGAAATCCGGGAGAGCCACAGCCAATCTGAGTAGACAGTACTGACCCTGATAGACCAGTGGTCTATCTCAGCATCAGGCAGCTTCATTGAGGAGACAGCTGTGGCTCAGAAGCAGAACATCTGCTCGGCATGCAGAAAGGCCCAGGTACAATCCCCAGAAACGCCAGTTTTGATAGTAGGTGATGTGCCCTCACCCAGGCCAGCCCAATCGCATCAGATCTCAGAAGCTAAGTGGGGTCAGCTCTGGTTAGTACTTGGATGGGAGACCACCAAGGAAGTCTAGGGTTGCTACGCAGAGGAAGGGAACAGTGAAACCACCTCCATGCATCTCTTGCCTTGAAAACCATACACAGTTGCCGTAAGCTGGCTGTGACTTAACCACGCTTTCCACCACCAGTAGGCGATGTGAAAGACTTCCACCTGAGTCAGAGTAGACAGTACTGTCCTTGATAGATCAATGGTGTGACTCAGTAGAGGGCAGCTTAGGAGGAGGGGGAGGGGAAGGGAAAGAAGGAGAGGGAGGAGGAGGAGGAGGAGGAGGAGGAGGAGCAGCAGCAGCAGCTCTGTTGCCAGGCCAGCATTGGAAAATTCCTATAGATCTGGGGGCAAAGCCTGAACAGGGCAAAGTTTGGGGAGAGGAGGGAACTCAACAGAGATGTCATACCCAATATGTCGGTCCCCTGAAGTGACCATTTTCTCCAGGAGAGCTGATCTCTGTAGTCTGAAGATCAGTTGCAATTCCAGGAGAACTCCAGGAGGTTGACAACCCTCTGTCAAATAATGTGTGTGGAGGATTTCAGTGTCAGATGCTTCTAGCTCAGATAAAAATGACCACCTTGCACAGCAGCTGTGCTCCTTTGCTTGTCAGGATCTATAATATTAGAGACATTAACGAACAATATGAGAAGAGCCCTGCTGGATCAGACCAGTGGTCCATCTAGTGCAGCATCCTGTCTCACACAGTGGCCAACCAGTCCCTCTGGAGGGCCAACCACAGGGCAGAGAGGCTGAGGCCTTCATAAGAACATCAGAAGAGCCCTGCTGGATCAGACCAGTGGTCCATCTAGTCCAGCATCCTGTCTCTCACAGTGGCCCACCAGTTCCTCTGGAGGGCCAACAACAGGGCAGAGAGGCTGAGACCTTCATAAGAACATCAGAAGAGCCCTGCTGGATCAGACCAGTGGTCCATCTAGTCCAGCATCCTGTCTCTCACAGTGGCCCACCAGTTCCTCTGGAGGGCCAACAATAGGGCAGAGAGGCTGAGACCTTCATAAGAACATCAGAAGGGCCCTGCTGGATCAGACCAGTGATCCCTCTAGTCTAGCATCCTGTCTCACACAGTGGCCAACCAGTTCCTCTGGAAGGCCAACAACAGGGCAGAGAGGCCGAGGCCTTCATAAGAACATAAGAAGAGCCCTGCTGGATCAAACCAATGGTCCACCTAGTCCAGCATCCTGTCTCTCACAGTGGCCAACCAGTTCCTCTGGAGGGCCAACAACAGGGCAGAGAAGCCAGGGCCTTCATAAGAACATCAGAAAAGCCCTGCTGGATCAGACCAATGGTCCACCTAGTCCAGCATCCTGTCTCACATGGTGGCCAGCCAGTTCCTCTGGAAGGCCAGCAACAGGGCACAGAAGCCAAGACCATCCCCTGATGTTGCCTCCCAGCTCTGGGATTTGGAGGTTCCCTTTTGTCACCCTGGCTAGCAGCCACTGATAGACCTATCCTCTATGAATCTATCCAGTCCTCCTTTTAAGCTGACTGTGCCTATGGCCATCACTACATCCTCCAGCAGTGAATTCTACATTTTAATCACACTCTGTGTAAAGAAGTATTTCCTTTTTTCCATCCGCCATCTACTGCCTGTCAGCACTCATGCAAGATATGTCAGGGTGCCATTTGCCGAAACATGCTGAATTCGCAGAAACGGGAAGCCCATCCAGCCTGGGGAGGAGACGCCTCTATTCAAAGCCGCAATTTCCACATTTCCTTCAAGAGCTGCCGCTGCCCGAGCGTAGACCTTTCTCATCCCCGTTTCTTCCATTTGAATCTAGTTACGGCCTTGAGAGACGTAGAGCCTTAAATGACTTCTGAAGGCCTGAGATCTCAAAGTCTATGATAACGCAGCCAAAGGGGCGCTTTAGATAAAAACAGCGGAAGGAGGTGATTGGGCCTCCCAAAGAGAGGGCAACAATGTAGGCTTCTAAAGGAAAGTGATTGACGGGCCTGCTGATGAATATACCGAACCCTGCAAGATACCTGTGAAATATGGTAGATTTCTGTTATGCATGCACATGCATGCACACTCACACACACACACACACACACAGAGCGAGAGAGAGTCTTTCATTCCTCCATCTTTTAATTAGCGTCGCTCTATGTCCGGTGCTGTCGTGGGATTACCATATTAACTCTAGCCCTAGAGCCCCATGTGGGTCCTTTCCCCATTGAATAGTTCAAAGAGACACCTCTGTCTATAAAAGCAAGGAGTGATGCCACATAATAATGCGCTTTTAACTAATGTGCACCTCTGTGCCATGAATTTTTCTTTCCTCCTCCTGCCTTCCGCCATTTGATGTGGCACTTCAGGAGCACCCGCCCCTCCCACCTGCACCTTGGCCAAGGAGACAAAAAAAAGGGGGGAATATGAACAATTTGCAACAAGTGAATAGATTCACAGCCCCAATATATTTCCATTTTTAGTGCACGGAGATGCGATCCTTGAGATGGAAAGGTTTCGTTTTGCCAGATGCCGGGAGACTTTTAAAAAAATGTATCATCAGTTAGGATTGTTGCAAGCCACAAATGTTGAAAATTAAAAATGTTATTGAATAAATGACAGGCGCAATCTCTGATCTTTTACTTGTACTTCCATTAGGAAGATCGATGGGTAGCCGTGTTAGTCTGTCTGCAGCAGTAGAAAAGAGCAAGAGTCTCCAGTAGCACATTAAAGTCTAACAAAATATGTGGCAGGGTAGGAGCTTCTGTAAGTCACTGCTCTCTTCTTCAGATACAGCTAGAATGGGAGTCCATCTGTCATATTTATTGGAACGTGGAATGATTTCAGATGCTGAATGACATTACCAAGTAAATGACAATAGCGGATGAATGACAATAGCAGGCATGATTGGATTTAGGTGAGCTATGCAGAGGGGGAATAGCCATGGAGAAATCAGTATTGGTAATGATACATGGAACCTAGGTCTCGATTCAGTCCAGGTGGATGCATTGTAAGAGAACTGCAGAACTACAAAGGAACTTCAAAGGGAGAATAGAAAGAGAGAATGCTGAATTGCAATTGATAATGAAGCTCAACACAATGGTCTTTGGCAACTTTATCAGTGATACCAGTACTGCTGATCAACCAAATCCTCTGTTCAGCTCCCTTGATGCACCTCAGTGGCCTCCAGTCTCTTTTTTCTTTTACTGTGAGGCTTTTTCTCAAGCCAGTTCTAAGTCAGCTCCACTCAACGTGTGGAAATGTTCCGTTCAGGTGTGTGGGGGGGTGCTGCCCATTGATGCCCACCCAAACCCACATCCAGCCTCCCCAGATGATCCACGTCACCCTCCTGCCTTGCCCCTTCACTCCACCAGGGGCCTCTTCACTCCTTTTTTAAAAAAAATTAAGTGTGCAGGATTAGCGACCAAATACTGAGGAAACTGCCTGCACAGAGCCGGGGTCTCCTAGTCAGCCTGGCTACTATGAAACTGACCAAAAAGCCATGAGACTAGGAAACTGACCAGAAGTAGATAGCACAGGCCTTTTCTCTTGGTCTTCCCTCCCCACACTCCCTCAGTGTGGTCAGTTTCATGGTTGTGTGGCTTTCTGACCAGTTTCTTTGTTTAAAAAAGGGCAATAAAATATAGAAGAAGAAGAGATTGGATTTATACCCCGCCATTCACTACCCAAGGGAATCTCAGAGCGGTTTACAAACTCCTTTCCCTTCCCCTCCCCACAGCAGACACCCTGTGAGATAGGTGGGGCTGAGAGAGCTCTGACAGAAACTGCTCTTTTTCAAGAACAGCTGTGCCAGAACTATGGCTTGCCCAAGGTCATCCAGCCAGGTGCAAGTGGAGGAGTGGGGAATCAAACCCGGTTCTCCCAGATTAGAGTCCGCGCACTTAACCACTACACCAAACTGGCTAGATCGCTGGAGCACTAAAGCAATATTCTGAGTGGGTTCTCTGAATCCCCAGCTTTCATCTAAAAAAAACACACCAAGTGTTTATGCCCCTGTCTCAGAGATATAAGGTAAAAGGCATATCTCCACCAGGGAAGAGTACAGACACTTACTTTTTTAAAAAAGAGAGAAAACCTGGGAATTCAGAGAACCTGCTAAGACTATTGCTTCAGCGCCCCAGTGATATAGCGGTATTTTATCGTCTTTTTAAAGGGGGGGGGAATCACTCATCTTCAGGGTGGGGGTAGGAGAGACAGGTCCGTTCCGCATATGCCTGCCACTCCAGATCTTCTCAGTGTTTGAGTCAAGGCAATTTAAGGCTGGTTCTGCATCTGGCACTCGCTCCACATTTTCTCAACCCAAGGGAAAGGTGCCACTCAAAACCACATTCCAATACCTGGGCCAACGCTGTACTGCCTGCGAAGTCACCCCTGAGTGGCCATCAGTCTTTGCAGAAGGTACCATAAAACCCGACGATCAGAGGAAGTGAAAGCGGCATGCAATGCAGAGGGGAACTTCTCTTCCAAGGTGGGTTTGGTAAATCAACAGAGGGAAAAGCCAATGCAAAATTGCCCTATGTCCCTGGCAAAACAACATCCAAATAACCCGGGGCAACAGCAGGCTGAAACTGGGCTGACCACTAAAAGGAGGTAATATAATACAGAATGGGGGAGGTGGGGGGAACCCTGAATAAAAAGAAGGTTGAACTTGATTTTAGTGCAGAAAGTGGGGAGAGACTGGATTAAAAAGAAGGTTGAACTCGATTTTAGTGCAGAACAAGAAGCAGGGACCCACAATACTCATGGGGGGGAGTATTCCCCGTGGCTCCAAGGTGCCCAGGCCACTGAAGCAGCAGGAGCCCCACATGAAGGAAGAGGAGGAGGCAGCCACAGGTGACCCCAGCAGATGGGGCTGCCCGGCCCACCGAGGATTCTTCCCCCCGCCCCCGACAGCAGCCATGGCCGTGAGCCCTGCATGGCTCCCAGCTGCCCAGCCCACCAAGGCTTCCCCCCAGTGGCAATGGTGGTGAGCCCTGCATGGTTCCCAGCCGCTGGGCTGCCAAGGTTTTCCCCCATGACACCGGCAATGGTGGTGAGCCCAGTGGTAAGTGCGTTCTCTGCACATGTGCAGGGAACACTCTTTTACTTTGGGGGGGATTTAAGTATCCCCCGTATAGGTTTTTCAACATTTCCAATTTTTCTGCACACCTGGGGACTGCCCCAAGTGTGCAAGAAAATCTGTCTACCCTCCATGTGCTCCCGATGTGCAGATTTAGATATCCGCACACAGGGGACACCTTGGCTATTCGATATATAGATTGCCTGGAGGACACTGCGGGGAACATGGCTTAAAAGGAGAGCGTACCAACTAAACCGGCTCAGGAGCTGTTTCCTTTAGCATTCTGTTCCCTGACTCTTCCGCATGTGCATTCGCCTTCCCCTCGGCACTCTATCGCTCACCTTGCCCTTTAAAAGCGAAAAAGCCCGGGGGGGGACTCACTTGCACCAGCCGCTCTGTAGGGAGGCTGCTTCTGTTAATTGCTGCTACCCCCTGAAACGAGTTTTGCCCATACTATTTAAATGGCTCTGGCTAATGCAGGGCCAGGAGCCATTTGGGTGGGTGTTTTCTTCTCCAACCTTTCCACATGTGTGTCGAGGGCCCAAATCAGTAAACAGAGAATTGCCGGATACCAGAGTTTTGGTGGAGGAGGACATCTCTGGACTTTCTATACAGCAGTGCTAGACTCAATGTGCCAGAAATTTTAAAGGGGGGGGGGTTGGTGCTGTGATGCCACCAGTGATACCATTGGTGACGCCCAGCCCCCTTGTTGGATATTTTTATTTGCCCATGGGAGGAAGAAAGACCCTGACGCCACAGCAGAAGCAATTCAGAGGAAAGGGCATGTCTGTGGAAAATTTTTCTCAAGCCGATTTAAAGGCTTGCGGATCGGCCTCAGAGAAAATCAAGAGTAAGTTGTACGTGCGGAATAGCCCATAGATTTAGAACAGAATGGCTGGGGGGAAGACAGTGTGGTATAGTGGCTACAGTATCCAGTTAGGAGACCCAGGGTTGAATCTCCACTCACGCCATGAAAGCTTGCTGGGGTGTCCTTGAGCCAATCCCACACTCTCAGCCTTGCCTACCTCCCAGGATTGTTGTGATGATAAAATGGAGGAGAGGGAAACGCTTTGGGTCCTGAATCATGGAATCATAGAGCTGGAAGGGGCCTCCAGGGTCATCTAGTCCAACCCTCTACACAATGCAGGAAATTCACAAATACCCCACCACCACCACCAATGCTCCCTGTAAACTGTGGAGTTTTGTGAGCAAAACTTCTTGGTGAGCTACTGGCATTAAAGTTGTGAGTGAGTGAGCAATTTGGCTACGGCATAAATTAGTTTGCTCTGGAGCCACCCTTTCTGAGTTAAGACAAAAATGTGTGAGCTGGAGGCTAAAAAACTGTGAGCTAGCTCACACTAACTCAGCTTAGAGGGAACACTGCCCCCCCACCCCCAGTGACCCCTTTTCCATGGCCAGATATAGGTGGGATATAAATAAATATGGGATATAAATACCTCAATGAAGGGTGGGGTATGAACAAAGTAAATAAATAAATCCTAATATTAACAGACCAGGTCTGTTTTATAAGCCTGAATATTATTAGAGTGAAATAAATGGAGCCCGTGAAGTGTGGGGAGGAGCTTGCTTGGCTCCTCCCACTCCAAGATTCTCAAGTGTTGACAGATTTGTAGAAATTGACTAATTCCATAAATGGTGCAGGTTCAGATAGGACACTGTACACTAGGGTTGTCAGGCCGTTAAACCATAGAGTATCCAGTGCCTCTTAGAGCAAAGTGATGTCACTTCCTGGTTTTCCTTGTGACATCACTTTGACATCATGCCGTGTGCAATGCTAGCATTTGCTTTTTTTTTACCCCTCCTGCAGCCACTTGGAGCAGCGGGAGGTGACAAGGGTTGTCCTTTTGATTGCTGAGTTTAAAGAGAGATTAAAGTACACTGGGGAAACATGGGTGCTCTGACCCCTTTCAACCAGTTTCCAACAATATACGCCCCAATGAATCACTCCATTTTGTGCATCCGTTGTCTAAAGCTGCTTGCAAAGGAAACAAAATATACACAATTCATTTACCCAAAAAAAGAAAGGGAAAAAGAAGGGTAATTGTTGAAAATCTGCTTGACTTCCTCATGACACTAAAACTAATTACAACAATGTGTGGTGGTATCTCGAGCACATTTCTCCTTTAGGGATAATGGCTGAGCTTCTGCAATGCTTACTTGAAACAAATGCGAAATTCCTAAGTTAAGAAGCACATGGGTCAAATGCATTGATTGCTGCTGCCCCCTTCTCCCAACCTGAGATGATCTTTCCCGCACAATTTCCACTTTCATTACAATAGCCAATTATACAATACATGGGGGGGGGGGGGTTTGAGAATAACCTTGCTCTTTCTTAGAAGGCTAGAGAAATGAATTTTAATTTATGTACCAACCGCCAAATCCACCATCTGTAAAGTCCTAGAGGAAAATGGGAGAGGTAGGCTGGCTGCCCTGTATTGGCAGGCAGAATTAGGAGGCCAATCCATCCATCCTACTAAACACCATACATTGGAAAGTGTAGCTACTACAGCATGGAGCTGTAGTAACTCTCCTCTCTCCACTATCCAGTACTTCTCTGGTGTTTCCTTCCTCTTCCCTCTATCATGGGGATCCAGTGCTGGGCAGGTCCATAACAAGTAGCAAACTTATTGCGTGAGCACATAAAGTGCCTCTAGTTGCAACCGACAGAGTGACCCCAGAAAGGGGCTTTCAAGGCAAGTGAGAAGCAGGAATGGTTGGCCATTGCCTCCCTCTGCCGAGCCATCCTTGGTGGCCTCCATCCCAAGTACTTGCCCTGCTTAGCTTCAGGTCTGACGAGATAAAGTTCTACCGTCTTTGGTATTAAGGGCACAGTTTGTCTGTACTTTCTGAATAATGTGTCCAGTCCAATCTTCAATCAGTCTTGGCTTGGGCTCCTGATAATGTGATCCCAAACTGAGATCTGCCAGAGTCAGGAAAGAACAACAGCATGGATGGCCATCACAAGGCTGCCTTTGTAAAAGAAGAACAAGCAAGTGTTGCTTGTTATAGGAAAGAGCAAGAGTCCAGTAGCACCTTAAAGACTAACAAAATACGTGGCAGGGTAGGAGCTTTCATGAGTCACTGCTTCAGATACAGCTAGAATGGGAGTCCATCTGTCCTATACATTGGAGGGTGGAGTTATTTCAGATGCCAAATGACATTCGCAGGCAAATAATAATAGCAGGTGAATAACACAGCAGGCATGATTGGATTTAGGTGAGATATGTAGAGGGGTAATAGGCATGGAGAAATCATCATTGGTAATGAGACAGGAAACCTAGGTCTTGATTCAGTCCAGGTAGATGCATTGTCTTGAGCTTCATTATCTCCTTACCAATGCTGATTAGGGTTGCCATCCCCCAGTTCTGAGTGGGGGAGTCCCCCAGTTGTGGGGACTTCTGCCCATCACTGGCCAACTGGCCAGTGAGGGAAACCCCACCCCCAAACAGCGACATTGCTGCACAATGTCCCCAATGTGATGACATAATGCAGAAACGACATCATCATATTGGGGATGTTGCACGGCGACGCTCTGGATTTGGGTAAACCTCTAGGGTTTGATGTCAATTTTACGATAGAGTTTTGCCCCAAACCAAGAACATCGCCATGCGATGTCCCCAACGAGATGACGTCCCTTCTGTGTGACATCAGCACATCACATCACTCGGCCCTGCTCCCGGAAAGTTCCCTCCCACCGCCCACCAGCGCAGACAACAGATCTGCCAACCCTAGACAGGATGCTGGATTTGATGGACCATTGGTCTGATCCAGAAGGCCATTCCTCTGTTCTTAAGGAGATCCTGAATTACAGTCCATTGAACATATGCACTGTATTCTTGGTGCTTTGGGGGGGCGGGGGCAACAGTGGGAGGGCTTCTAGTGTCCTGGCCCCACTGGTGGACCTTCTGAGGGCACCTGGTGTTTTTGGCCACTGTGCGACAGAGTGTTGGACTGGATGGGCCACTGGCCTGATCCAACACTGGCTTCTCTTATGTTCTTATATAGAACAGCTGACTTAAACCACAGTCTCATTTTGCTCAACCGAAAACATGCTGTAAGAACTAGAGGGTTTTCCCTCCTCAGTTATAAACCTTGTCCCGTGCTTTAAAATTGATGGGGAAATGGCCAGTGAAGGACTCGTGCTATATGAGATGTCCTAAAGGATATTAGTCAGTTATGTCCCGAGAGGAGAAGGACTGCTTCAGCACTCTTCCTTAATAAGAATGCTGTTCACCCACACACACACACACATTCACTGAGAGAGCAGCCCCCACCAGGGTTAGGGGACAGCCCCACCCGTCAATGGAGGAAGCGCACAGGGGCTTTGCGAATGTTTTGTTCAGCTTTGTTGCTAGGCGATGACTTGGAAACTTTGCGGTTCCTTCTGGGAAAGCGTATTTTTATTTGAAGACAAGGAGGAGGGGGGAAGGAAGGAAATGAAGGTCTGGATCCTTCCTCTTCTGCCTCTGTGCAGCTTCTGTACTTGTGGAGGCACCTCCTGAAGGGAGCACTAGGAGTCTGAGGAACAGCAAGCCACTGGGCTGCTTTGTGGCGGGGTTGCCAACCTCCAGGTGGCACCTGGAGATCTCCCACGATTACGATTGATTTCAAGGCCATTCTGGAGGGAAAAAACAGCTGCGTTGTATGGTAAGACGGGTTACCAAACATCAGGGGGTGACTGCAGATCTCCCGCTATTACAACTGGTCTTCGGGAGACAGAGATCAGTTCATTCTGTGGCATTTGCTGAGAACTCTCCCCTTCCCAACATCCCCCTCCCCAGGCTCCACCCCCCACATCTCCAGGTATTTCCCAACCCAGAGTTGGCAAACCTGTGTGGCAGCACTGATTTCCACAGTCTCCTCCCCCCCATCTCAGTCCCAGCATCCTCCTGTGGCTTTTCCTTCTTCCCGTGTGCAAATAAAAGCAATTATTCCTCACCCCCCCTTCACACCTTTGTCTTCCCTTGCCCCATTTCCCCCATCAAATGTACACATTTTTTTCCCGATATCAATACATTAACACAATAATGTAATGCCACTTAATTCTTGGTTGATATACACCCTGCCTTTCTGCCTCATGCTGAGGCCGTCGGGGCAGGGAACAGTTTGAAACGGGGATAAAATACGATTGTGAAATCACTTGATTGCCATAACCACCACAGCTAAAATATCAATGCAGGGTTTTAAGAACAGTTAACCAATGAAATTATTTCAGAGTTCATCTTGGGGGGGGGGGGGGGAATCAGGAAGCAGGTGATATGAAAGTAGCTGAGACCCTGGAGAGCTGCTGACATAAGAAAATAAGAACATAAGACAAGCCAGTCTTGGATCAAGCCAGTGGCCCATCCAGTCCAACACTCTGTCACATGGTGGCCAAAAATACCAGGTGCCATCAGGAGGTCCACCAGTGAGGCCAGGACACTAGAAGCCCTCCCACTGTTGCCCCAAGCACCAAGAATACAGAGCATCACTTGCCCCAGACTGAGAGTTCCTAGCTATAGGTAAAGGTAAAGGTTTCCCTTGCTCAAAAGCCAGTCGAATATGACTCTAGTATACAGCAAAGTAATACAGATAGCATCTCGGTGTTGTTATCCGCAGCAAAAAATCTTATAGCCCTAAAATGGATAGAAAAACAAGCCCCAACAATTAAAAGCTGGCATGAAAAACTGTGGGAATATTTTATTTTATCAAAATTGTCTTATACTTTATGTAATACCCCTTTGAATCAATACCAGAAAAAAATTGTGTATGTTTGGTTCCCTATAGTAAGTTATCTGGAAAAAGAAAAAGTTATTCCAGGAAACCCTGTCTACCAAAAGTTAATTTATTTTTGAAATAGATTTGGAATGTACATATTTTGTTGTAATATATGAAACAATCAAGCTGTACTTGAATTTTACTTGGATGTTAAACTATAAAACCGGAAATAAAATGTTAATTGAGAAAAAAAAAAAGAATATGACTCTAGTGATGCAGTGCTCATTTCTGTTTCCAAGCCGAAGAGCCAGCACTATCCAAGGACATTTCTGTGGTCGTGTGGCCGGCATGACCAGATGCCAAGACACACAGAATGCTGTTACCTTCCTACCAAAGCAGTACATATTTCTCTACTTGCAATTTCTTGTTGTTGAACTGCTAGGTTGGCAGGAGCTGGGACCAGAGACGGGAGCTCACTCCGTCACATGGCACTCGGGTCTCGAACTGCTGAACTACCGACCTTCTGGTCAACAGTTCAGTGTCTTAACCACTTGAGCCACTGCAGCCCCTATCTATACCTTGTGGCTAATAGCCACTGGTTGTGAGATTTCTGATTAGATCCAATAAGTCAAGCCTTGTAGTTCAAAACAAAGTCTTTATTTCTTAATGGTCTTTCAGGAAACACTTGCGTTGTTAGTGATACCAGATACAGAAGAGGAGGAATTGATATAGTAAATTCAAACTAGAGTAAAAACGCAGGTACCAATGAAAAAAGAACAAACAAGCGCCAAAATGTACTACCGTTACTTTCTCAGGGAAAAGGCGCGTAAGCAGAGCTACTTTCCCATCCCCGGCCCTGAGGTTTTTTCTACATGCATTCCCACGCAAAAGACACCTGGAAAAGCGGAGGCCCAGTTGCCCAAGGTTACAAGTGCAGCAACAGAGATAACATGAGTCTAGCAAAATATCTGAGCTCATTCTAGTGAAGGAGGGGTGAGGGGGGGAAGGAACCGTCAGAGCGGAAGCTGATGCCGATCTCCCGCTGGGACCTGCAACCGGGATAGACATAGAGAAGCAAAACATGACAGGGAACCTGACACCGGTGGACCTCTGCTCCAATCAGAGCTAGGGTTGCCAGCTCTGGGTTGGGAAATACCTGGCGATTTGGGGGGTGGAGCCTGAGGAGGGTGGGTTTTCAGGAAGGGCAAGACTTCAATGGGGTATAATGCCATAGAGTCCACCTTCCAAAGCAGCCATTTTCTCCAGGGAACTGATCTCCCAAGAGATCTCCAGCCACCATCTGATATGCTGCACTGAAGCGCTCGATAGCCCAAAGGCTACTGGCTGAAAGAGGTTTCCTAGAGCATGGGTTCCAACCAACTCTAAGGTGTGGAGTCTTGTGAGCAAAAATTCTACTTTGTGAGCTACTGGCGTTAAAGTTGTAAGCGAGCAATTTGGCTACTGCATAAATTAGTTTGCTTTGGAGCCATCCTTCCCGAGTCAAGACAAAGAAGTGTGAGCTGGAGGCTAAAAAACTGAGCTAGCTCACACTAACTCAGCTTAGAGGGAACATTGGTTCCGACTTGAATTTTGATCTCCACAACGGAAGGGAGATGTGGCTTTGAAAAAGAGGACGGAAACATGTTTACATAGCTAGGATACATGTCGCTGCAGAACTTCTAGTTGTTGATCTGTTATATAAAGTTGTCATACTGAGAACATCGGAACAACTAGTGTTACAGGGCAGGCTTGATTTATAGCTCATGATTGTTGCATTTTGAGAGTTTGGGAACTTTACGTGTTACGTTGTAACTCTGGCTTGGCGCTTTTGACTTTATACTAAATACTTTTGGAGTTGGTATAAGAGAACTTTGATAACTGAATATATATTAAGACTATACACTCGTTTGGTATTTCAAAATATTTATTTAACGACACTGATATAAGACTTGTTAATTGCATTCGCAGTGTCCATTTGTTTTTGATAACTGGCACACTGTGTTTCCCCCTTGTTTTGTCTACACCCCCTTGTCCCCTGGACAAGGTATAGATAGGATCTCTCGGTCTAGGGCAAGTGATGCTCTGTATTCTTGGTGCTTGGGGGGGGGCAACAGTGGGAGGGCTTCTAGTGTCCTGGCCCCACTGCTGGACCTCCTGAGGTCACCTGGTGTTTTTGGCCACTGTGTGACACAGAGTGTTGGACTGGATGGGCTATTGGCCTGATCCAGCATTGGCTTCTCTTATGTTCTTATGTAATAGCAGATCTCCAGCCGCCACCTGGAAGCTGGCAACCACTTCTCTATTTCACCTGACATTATTAAGACTGGATCAGATTATATTCAACCCTGCATGCCACAGGAACTGCAAGAGAGATAAAAGCATGCCTGCCCATCTGATTTGTCTCCAAGAAGAAGAAGAAGAAGAGATTGGATATATACCCCGCCTTTCACTTGTAGTCTCAGAGCGGCTTACAAACTCCTTTCCCTTCCCCTCCCCACAACAGACACCCTGTGGGGCTGAGAGAGCTCTGACAGACACTGCTCTTTTTGAAGAACAGCTGTGCTAGAACTACGTTTTCCCGGGGGGGCTCAGTCCCCCCCGGGAAATTTCGGGGGAGGCTCGAGCCCTTGAGCCCCCCCCCCCCCCGGTAGTCTACGCCTATGCAGCAGGTGCAAGTGGAGGAGTGGGGAATCAAACCCAGTTCTCTCAGATTAGAGTCCGCACACTTAACCACTACGCCAAACTGGCTTTATTTGTCGATGTAAATTGGTGTGGGTGTGTCTCCAACACAACTGGCAGTCCACAGGATGGTGCAATATTTGAGACCCACTCTGACGTCTGCAGTTCTGGTTGCACACTTGGATTTTCTCTGGGAAATCAACCACAGGAACTGCGCTCCATGTGCAGTGGCATTCGTTCCTCTTTAAACCTTACATCTCCCTGTGGGCAGCCGGTGGCGCTGGAGGCAGGGCTGGGTGGGTACACTGTTAAAACATGCTCTTCTTCTCTGCCATGCTCCCCCCCCCCCCCAAACACACACACATTTAGGGCTGAATATCTTTATCTGACATGCTTCTCAAGGCTGATTCACGCTGGCAGGTTATCACTTGGTTTCTCAGCACTGGCTTATGGTTCCCTTGAATTCTGACTCATCATATCTGCCTGCACATCAGTTGTCTTCTTTTCTTCAATGGATTGTTAGATGATGCTCAGTGAGTGGCGGCTGAATATGTCAATTGACACTACTGTAGTGGATTGAATGCAATAAAGGCAGGAATAGGTTGAGTTCACAGAAGAGATCCCTCCATTCTCCCACCCCCGCTGTACCCTCCAGAAAGCTGCTTCTGAGCTAGGGTTGCCAGCCTCCAGGCAGGACCTGGAGATCTCCTGGAATTACAACAGAGCTCCAGATGGCATAGATAAGTGGTCCTTTAGTTAGTTCTCCGTTGTAACATAAGAATGGTGGCCCTTTAGTAAGATTTGTAGGATGTATTGTCCAGTCAACTACATGATTATTGGAAGCAGATGTTGCTACTAGAATTTTGTATTAGTTACCTCTGAAGAGGGACATTGAAATGAAGCTTGCATCTCGATTCTTCGTTACACTTTGTGACTGAGCTTTGTAACTGAACTACAATTCATTGGACTCCGCTGTATATGATTTTGCTGGATATTGTTTGTGCACTGTTTGATGTGGTTTTTGCTGTTAATTATAGTTGCAGCGTCTAGTTTGCACATGGTTGCTTATTTTCTACAAGTCTTTTCTACTGTGCTACCCATTGTTGTTTGATTAATGGTTTAGTGCCATAATTCTGTGATTCTAGCACTGTGATAGTAGAGCTTATTGTCTGTTTATTTTGGGGGGGTCGGTTGTAGTTTCATTGATAACTCACGTCCTGGAAGAAGGCTACTGAAACACGTAGAAAACCTGGACGTATGTTGGTCATTGATAGCATCTCCACTGTAATTGGACTACACTGTCCGCAGTTAAATATTGGGAGCAGCTCCCCCCCCCAAAAAAAATTTTTTGGCTACTTTTACAAGCTTTGAAACAGGTGTTAACCATTTATTGTTCCTTCCTTGTGAAACTTGATATTTGTGAACAATTGGAGACTTATACCTTTGAATTATTGTAAAAGTATATTGTTGGCATCTCATATGCTATATGATAGTAAATTCTAATAATCACTAAGCAGTAAATATTGTACACAGTGTTGCTTTTTTTCTTGAAAGTCCACAGAATCAGCATGGTTGTCAGATGGCCATCTAGCTGTCTGAAAACCTCCAAAGAAGGAGAGCCCACCACCTCCCGAGGAAGCCTGTCCCACTGAGGAACTGCTCAAACTGTCAGGATGTTCTTCCTCATGTTTAGTTGAAAACTCCTCTGATTTAACTTCAGCCCATTAGTTCTGGTCCAACCTTCTCAGGCAGCAGGAACATGCTGAAGCAGCCCTCCTTCCTAGCAATCCCTAATCAGTAACCCAGTGAAGCCGGCATGGTGTAAATACTCTGTGAATATTAGCATAAGTCTTCTGCAAACCAGGCTGCCCCTGACAGACGGCGTAGCTGAGCAGATGGTCCCAGTGCAGAAAGCTTGACACCTATAAAGGACTGCTTGCACTTCATTGTATCTTGAAGCTGCCATTTCACATGAAGACGTGAAGCTGTCTTATACTGTATCAGACCCTCGGTCCATCTGGGTCAGTAATGTCTACTCAAGACTGGCAGCGGCTCTCCAGAGTCGCAGGTAGGGGCCTTTCTCATCACCTACTGCCTGGCCGTTTTAAGTGGAGATGCCGGGGATTGAACCTGGGACCTTCTGCCTGCCAAGCAGATGCTCTGCCACCAAGCCACAGCCCCTCCCCTGTTTCAGAAGCCCTTGGCTGCAGCTTTTTCACCTGCCGAGCAGCTGGAAGTCCTGGGAAAGTCCCTGAGGCTCTGTCTGAGGCCTGTTATTATGTTGTCAGTGATTGATGAGGAACAGTTCGTGGGGTGACGCCCTGTGAAGTCAGACGGGAGCACAATGAGTTAAGTCTTGGGCAGCTTCCAGATTTGGACCCGATAAGGGAAGGGAAGGCCAAGGATTTAAACAGAGGCTCACCCACCTCCGGTTGCATTTGGTGTCCTGCAGAGGCCCTAGTTAGATCGGAGTTTTCCAGGCAAGGAGTTGGCTTGGCATGGGGAAGTTAGAAGAAGGTTTACAGAAAATGTGGAAATTTGGGGGTTGCCATCCTCCAGGTGGGAAAACCAAAGAGAGATCATGGGATAAGTGAGTAGAAAATACTCAAAGACAATCATGACATATTTCCGAAGGAAATATCACTCTCTTTTGGGGGGGATTTTCAAAAATAGATACAAATTAATACATTTCTGTACATTTACACAAGAATAAACTTCAAAAAATGTGATTCCATAGTATTGACAAGCACAGTCCAATAATCTAAAGTTCAATGTTTAATTGAATTTAAAAGTATCCAAGTCTTTGAGAGAAAATACACAGAGAGGAAGATGAACAGAAGCTTTCACAGCGTCTGAGCATTATGCAGAGAGACAACATGCAGAGATGAATGCTGAGCAGGAAAGGAGTCACTGAGAGCCAGTTTGGTGTAGTGGTTAAGTGTGCGGACTCTAATCTGGGAGAACCGGGTTTGATTCCCCACTCCTCCACTTGCACCTGCTGGATGACGCTGGGCAAGCCATCGTTCTGTCAGAGCTGTTCTCGAGAGAGCAGTTCTCGAGAGAGCTCTCTCAGCCCCACCTACCTCACAGGGTGTCTGTTGTGGGGAGGGGAAGGGAAAGGAGTTTGCAAGCTGCTCTGAGAATCCTTTGGGTAGTGAAGGGCTGGGTATAAATCCATTCTTCTTCTGAGTCTACACGTATTCAGCTCTGAGGAAGCCTATTGAAATGGGTGTTGGAGCAAGCCTGCCTGCAGATTTGTGAACTTTCATGTTATTTGTCTACAGTTCAATGCTAATACAAGAAAGACACAAAGAAGATTTATCGTTTGTTGCCCTTTATTTGCACTGGATGACGCTCGAGGTGAAGAGGACCAGGCAGACTCCTGCAATAGAGAAGAACTTTAGATTATTTGGACTGTGCTTGTCAACCCTGTGGAATCATGTTTCGATTGCCTGGAGGTTGGCAATCCGACCTGTATTTCTTCAGAGTATGTGGAAGGTCACGTGACAGAATGCAGTCCTATGGGGACAAAGAAGAAGAAGAGAAGAGATTGGATTTATACCCCGTCCTTCACCACCCAAGGGAGTCTCAGAGCGGCTTCCAATCTCCTTTCCCTTCCCCTCCCCACAAGAGACACCCTGTGAGGTAGGTAGGGCTGAGAGAGCTCTGCCAGAAACTGCTCTTTTTCAAGGACAGCTATGCCAGAGCTTGCCCAAGGTCATCCAGCAGGTGCAAGTGGAGGAGTGGGGGATCAAACCTGGTTCTCCCAGATTAGAGCCCGCACACTTAACCACCACACCAAACTGGTTCTCAAAGGTTCTTAAATACAGAAAACAAGCATGCTAGTGCCGGGGGGGGGGGGTGGGCGGGGAGCACAGCTGCAACCGTTATTCTGGACATGGTACATTCGTATTCATGGGGAATATTTTTTGGATGGAGGAGCATTCTGTTGTATGAACCCAAACCTTCCCTCTGGAGTGCTGTAACCTAGAAACAGGTATTTTTCCTCAGAGAGTTGCCAGCGTCCAGATGGGGCCTGGAAATCTCTCAGAATTACCACCGACCTCCAGGCAGCAGAGATCAGTTCCCCTGGAGCAAATGGTTGCTTTGGAGGCTGGACTGTATTGCATTATTTGGAGCTGGCGACCCTAAAGATCATGCAGCAAAGTGAACGCATTCCGCTATAGCTCAAGCTATATTCAGCAACAGGCTGCTTGCATGGTGACTGAGTGTGAGCCAACAAGAGTCATAGACCTGAGTTCAAATCCTCACTCTCTCATACAACTCACTGGCTCTTTATGCTGGTCACTCTCTCACTGAGAACAACCTACCTCCAGTGTTCCCTCTAAGCTGAGTTAGTATGAACCAGCTCACAGTTTTTTTTAGCTTCCGGCTCACACATTTTTGTCTTAGCTCAGTAAGGATGGCTCCAGAGCAAACTAATTTATGCAGCAGCGAAATCACTCGCAAACAACTTTAATGCCAGTAGCTCACAGAGTGGAATTTTTGCTCACAAGACTCCACAGCTTAGAGGGAGCATTGATTATACCCCACTGAGATCTGTCCCTTCCCCAGACCTTGTCCTCCACAGGCTCCACCCCCAAATCTCCAGGAATTTCCAGGCCTGGAGTTGAAAACCTTAAGGTTGCCAGCTCTGGGTTGGGAAATTCCTGGAAATTTGGGGGATGGAACATGGGGAGGGTGGGATTTGGGGAGGGAAGGCAACTCAGCGGAGCATAATGCCATGGAATTCGCCCTCCAAAGCAGCCATTTTCTCCAGGTAGGGAAGCCATCCTCCAGGTGAAAACTGGGGATCCCACGGAATTACACCATGTCTCCAGACTATGGAAATCAGTTCCCCTGCAGAAAATGGATGTTTTGGAGGGTGGACTCTATGGCACTGTACCCCACTCAGGTCCCTGTCCTCCCCAGACTGCACCCCCAAATCTCCAGGAATTTCCCACCAGGGAGCTGGCAACCATAGGGGAACTGATCTGTTACCTGGGGATCAGTTGTAATTCTGGAAGATCTCCAGGCTCCACCTGGAGGATGGCAACCCTATACCCTACTGACCCTCAGTGAGACTCACTCAGACCTTGGCCTCATTTTTTCACTACGAATTTAGCTTGTGCTGGCCCGTCCCCAAAAGTGCTCTAGAGAGAGGAACGAGTTTTCTTTAGGTCTTTCCCGCTCACCTTTGCACAGCAAAATCAGACCCTCAGGTTATCTTGTTTACTTGGACTCTCTCAATGCCAAGTTGAGGAAAGTTTCAGACCCCTTTCCCATTGTGTCGCCCACTTTAGTAGCTACCGACATTGCTTTGAACCTCCGGCAAAGTGGCATTCGTTCTGGAGTTTCGTGGAGCAGCCAACTTGGAAAGCTTTGAAGTCAGGTGTTCTGTGTCGAAACCTGGAACAAGAAGACAGCTTAAGACAACAGCCCAGCTCCTTCCTCTGTGTAGGCCTCAGCCTGCAAGCGAGAGTTCTGTCAGAAGACTTTGTCAAAATTTCCACCCCTGAGCACCGAGGGATTATGTGGGTTCTGCTTTTGTTTCTGTGCTCCTTCGTGAGACCAAACGAGGCAGGGAAGTTCCCTCAGATGGAAAAAGAGAAAGAGGAAAAAACAACCAAGGAATTTCCACACACAAAACCAGCTGGGTGTGCTCGGCCCTGCGTGGGCCCAACACACAGGCGTCCATAACCCCCGCTCAGTTTCTAGTACCCATCACTCCACACCGGCAATTGTTCCCCGTACACCTGCTTCCAGTGGCTCACCTACCTTGAGCAACTGATATTTTTTAAGACCGGGCCAGGCCAAATGGGGGGGGGGGGGGAATGGAGGGGAACCTTTCAGGGAAGGGATTTCCTAGCTCACAAATAAAAAATGTGCAGCCGAGCGGCTCACTAAATAAACAGAAAACATGGGCAGCTGAGAGAAATCAATTTAGCTGAACAAACAATGTCCCATGTAATGAACTACTAATTATCCTTTTATGGCATGTCAGTCTGAGTGATTACAGAGCCGTGCAGTTTAATTTGACGTTTGAGCATTGCTTTGCTCCATTAGCCGCATATAAAGCTACAACACATGGGGGGAAGCTATGGGGGGTGCATGTGTGATGGTGCACATGTATGAGAGAGAGAGAGTGGGCTGCGTTCATCTAGACCTAAGTGAAGCACCTGTACATAAGGAATGCGGAAAGGTGGGGGGTGGGATACACTGGAACTCCCATCTTGGATTTTTAGGGCCTTTGTTAAACGATCCTTGACAATCCGATAAATACGTCAATCAGTCCCCCTGGCTCTGTCTCTGCTGCTTCTAATACACATCACACTGTGATTGATTATTCTTATCATTAATATCTTGATCTCCTTGTTAAACGCTCTAAATGAGCAAGAACAAAAGACGGAAAGGAAAACAGGCAAAGCAAGGGACGTCGCGTATTGTTTGCGAGACTTATCGTTCTGATTGTTTTAGACATCACAGGGGTTTTTAAAAAAAAAATAGGATGCTGAAGCCAACTTCTGTAAGCATCTCTTAAAATCTGAGTTGCAGCAGTTTTTGCATGAACCTGGAAGTTGTTCAAGACAAGGGGTTTTGCCCTCAAAACCATGGAGTTTTACCCCAAAAAAATAGAGCATCAGTCCCGACATCGGCAACATGATGGCATCACTTCCAGGTGACATCATCGTGACAGGGATGTCACGCGGTGATGTCCCTGTTTGGGGGTGGGGCTTCCTCCACTGGCCAGCTGGCGGGTGGCAGATTGGAGCCCCGAAAACTGGGGGAATCCCTGGCCAGACTGGGGGTCTGGCAACCATAGGCGTGACACTGTTTCTTCCCCTCTGCCACAGTGGGAGTCCTGGCAGCTTTAAGTTTTCCCCAATTTAGGCTAAAGTACAATACAGTTTTGGCAATTTTTAAAGAGGACTAATGTCTCTTCTGGGTTTTCCCTGGAAGTCATGTCACGCTGTTTCTGATGGTGATTTTTAAAGATTATGTTTTTCCCCACTGACCACAGCAACAGTGGAAACAGAAGCTCGGATCAGGGCATTCCTCACCCACGACTGGGGCTTGATAGCGCTAATCCACCTCCAAATCTCCGGGAACTTTCCAACTTGGAATTGAAAGCCAAGTTTGCCAGTTCCTCCCTTCCCTGGCAACCCAAAAGTGCAGTTCCTGGGGAGCAGGGGACACCTAGGAATACCTTGGGGGCAATCAAAAATTGCCCTCCCCTTGTACCCATGGCAATCTAAGTGGGATCCAAGCCAAGGTATAGAACCAACAGAAACTTTATTTAACCACCAGGATACATCGAAACCCTCAGCTGAACTGGCTGTTAGCAGGAGCCAGACAAACTGCAATGGGAGAGTGAAGCTGTCTTGCTAAGAGGCCGAATTCCAAAACTTCCTAGACTGGCAAGCCAAGACAGCCAAAATGCTACAGCAGTGGTGTCTTGCTAGGGTTGCCTAGCAGGTGCAAATACAGCGAGAATTCCCTTGCCTTCTCCATTGCTTTTCTACTGCTACTGCATAAATTGGAAGTCTCTCCATCTCTGTTGGGGGGAGGGTGAATGCCTACTTAACTCCCATTGATGCTAATGGATATGACATCCATGTATCCAGAAGAGAAAGGGGCCCTTTGATTAGGAGCTTTAGGGATGCTGGACACTCAAAGAATGAAGCTGAAGTGTTGAGACAAGTGATAACCGAGAAACAGTTAGCTGTCCTGTCCTCACGAAGATCTGATTTTTAAAAAATGCAGAACTCATACTGGATGTGTTCCAAATGTACAAGAGGTGGATGGATGGATGGATGGATGGATGGATGGATGGATGGATGGATGGATGGAGTGATAGAGCTCCCTCAAAGCTGTGGAGTCTTGTGACCAAAAATTCTACTTTGAGAGCTACTGGCATTAAAGTTTTGAGTGATAAACACATGTAATTCACTGCCACAGGAGGTGGTGGCGGCTACAAGCATGGATGGTTTCAAGAGGGAACTGGATAAACATATGGAGCAGAGGTCCATCAGTGGCTATTAGCCACAAAGTATGGACAGGAACTCTCAGTCTGGGGCAAGTGATGCTCTGTATTCTTGGTGCTTGGGAGGGGGGGAATGGGAGGGCTTCTAGTGTCCTGGCCCCACTGCTGGACCTCCTGATGGCACCTGGTGTTTTTGGCCATTGTGTGACTGAGTGTTGGACTGGATGGGCCACTGGCCTGATCCAACATTGACTTCTCTTCTGTTCTTCTGTTCTTATGAGCGAGCAATTTGGCTACTGCATCAATTAGTTTGCTCTGGAGCCACCCTTCCTGAGCTAAGACAACAGTGTGTGAGCTGGAGGCTAAAAAACTGTGAGCAGGCTCACACTAACTCAGCTCAGAGGGAACACTGGTAGACTGATGGAATGATGGATAGATAGATTGATGTGTCTTGTCCCAGAGAAATCAGAATATGTACAAAACATCATGCATTGATTTTATACACGTGAAATCTGATAGGGCAGCACGGTTACCAGCCTCCAAGTGAAGGCTCAGAGATCTCCCAGAATTATACTTGATCTCCAGACTACGTAAATCAGTTCCCCTAGAGGAAACGGCAACTTCAGAGGGTAGACTCCAGGCATCACTGAGGTCTTTTGCCTCCCCAAATGCCACCCTTCCCAAGCTCCGCCTCCAAATATCCAGGAATTTCTCAACCTGGAGTTGGCAACCCTATGGGATAGAGAAAGGTCTCTGCATCAGGGGAGAAGAACTGATGGTTCATAGTGGTGCTGTAATCCCAACACTGGATCCTAAGTTCTGTGTGATATAGTGGTTAAGAGTGGCAGACTCCGGACTTCCGGCAAGACTTGTGACCATGGCGGACGCGCTCCTCCGCATCTGCAGGGAGCGCGATCCGTACCCGGCGGGAAGAAGGGGCTTCGGACTGGTGCCGAGCCCCCAGAGACCCTAGTGAAGGGGCTCTGCCTGGGGTGGCACGAAGGGGATCTCTCCCTACGGTGGCGATCGAGGGATCGAGGTCCCCTTTCATCACCCCCATAGGTTCCCCCGTCCGTGGGAGCCGTATGGCTAAAAGCGCAAAACCGAGAAGCAGCAGAAAGTGCGAAGCTTTGAAGCTGGAACTTATAGTTACGCACGGAGAAAACGTGAGTCTGAAGTAAAAATAAACAGAACACAGCGGGAAAGGCGGGTGGAGCAAACCCCCCCCTCTCGAGACTGGCGTACTTACGGGACTCTTTACGTGGCGTTACTGCATGAAAAAACGTACGTTCGGTTTGCTAGATGGCGGCATCGCTCTTTAGAGGATATGAACTTTAAAAAGATATAAATGCAGTCGTAGAATTTGCTTCTTTCGTCCATCTTATCTAACTATCAACAAAGAAGCGCAGCCTCAACAATGGCGGGGAAACCGAAACCTTCCCCCAAACTAGGAAGTACAGCTCCGAGTTCAAAGGTTGATACCACAGAGATGAGCACTGTGTTCTCCTCGTTATTGCGACCTCTAGTGGACCAAATGACAGCTCTCAACGTCAAGATGGACAAGATGCAGCTGGACCTGAAGGAGTCGAATAAAACTACAGAGAAGCTGCAGCGAGAACTTCTGGAAGTTAAGACTTCAGTAAAAAATCATGATTCAAGGCTACAAAAAGCGGAGAAAGAAAAGGCCTTCCACTCTGATCAGCTTTTGAAACTACAGATGGAAAGTTCGAATTTTTTCCTAAGACTTCAGAATGTACCAGAGGATAAAGGAGAAGACCTTAAAAATCTGTTAAGTGAAGCGCTTGAACCAGTGACGGGCTTAAAAGCAGCGGAAATAAAAAGCGATATGGATATGGTTTACAGAACCTATCCAGCCTATACTAAAAAGAAAAGCCTGCCTGGTGAGATTCAGATAAGGTTCTCCAAAAAGTCAACAAGAGATGTGGTGCTTAGGACCACAAATAAAGCGGTTCTGAAGATCAAAGGAAAAGAAATTAAAGTGATGAAAGATATCCCATTTGAAATAAGGAAAAGAAGGAAAGCCTATGGAAAACTGACATCTTGGCTTCAGTCTGAATCTATTATCTACAGATGGAATGTTCCGGAAGGACTGAGCTTCAGCATCAAAGACAAAAAATATAAGATTGACTCTGTTCAACAGGCAAAAAGTTTTTTGGAAAAAAGCAAAGAAAAGAGAAAAGAGAGAGACTCAGATGGTTCGCTGGCATCGCAAGAAAGTATGTATGGATTTGATAGCTCAAAGAGCGAAGAGGAAATTTCTGACTTGGAAAAAGGAGCAGCAGCTCCAAAGGTACAAGAAGAGACTGTTAAGACAAGAAGAGGACGAAAGAAGAAATAAGGGCTGAAATGTTTTTTGAAATCGCACTTATATATTATATATAATTTGTATAATTAAGCATTCCTTTAAAAGAACATGTCTGTCAAACAGCTTTTTTATTTTTCATATATCATCAGTAACAATTTTAATTGAATATTAACCAAGGTTTAAAATGCTTCATATGTATTAATGGTAAGGTAATATTAAGCAAATGTTAAAGCACACTCTGTATAAGGTAAATGTAGCTTAGAAAAGTAGCGATGTAGTAGTAGAAATAGATAAAATCAATAAAAAAAAATAATAATAAGAGTGGCAGACTCCGGGCTGGAGAACAGGGTTTGATTCTCCAGTCCTTCACATGAAGCCAGCTGGGTGACTTTGGGTCAGTCACAGTTCTCCCAGAGCTGTTCTCTCAAGAGCAGTTCTCAGTCAGAGTTCTCTCAGTCCTATCTACCTCACAGGGTGTCTGTTGTGGGGAGAGAAAGGGAAGGCGATTGTAAGCCACTCTGAGACTCCTTAAGGTAGAGAAAAGCAGGATATAAGAAACAACTCCAACTCCTCCTCTTCTTCCTCTTCTTCTTCCTCCTCCTCTTCTTCTTCTCACCATACTGGAAAGCACCAGTTCTGACTGCTGGTTTTTGTTCTCTTCTTTTAATATTTCATTTGCTCTGGGAATCATAGAATCTGTCAGCGAACAGCAGACATTTCCCATCCTTGTAACTATTATGTATTTCTTTATAGCCCACCTTTCTCAGTGAGATTCAAGGCAGACAACAGGAATGTTTTCACCTGGCCCCTGCACTATCCAGCCTAGTCGCCAGCCAGGTCTCCGTCTGGACAGAATTACATAATTTGTGTATCAAGACAGAAGTGGACCCACATTCGCATGGGCAAGACCTTTCCCCAACAATTTGAACAAACAGGCAGATACAGATGGACCATCTACTGTTGCCAGGTGGGGCCTGGAGATCTCCCAGAATTAGAAATGATATCTGGATTACAGTTGCCCTGGAGAAAATGGCCGCTTTGGAGGGTGGACTCTCCGGCACTGTACCTTGCTGAGGTCCCTCCTCTCCCCAAACCCCGCCCTCCCCAGGCCCCACCCCCCAAATCTCTAGGAATTTCCCAGTCCAAAGTTGGCAACTCCAGGGTACTTATGTATTCTATTATGGTTGCCAACTTCCAGATGGTGCCTGGAGATCTCCCAGAATTACAGTTTGAATTCCACGCAACAAAGTTCAGTTCCCCTGGAGAAAATGGCCTCTTTGGAAGCTAGATCCTATGGCACTGTACCCCACTGAACTCATGGAATCATAGAATCACAGAGCTGGAAGGGGCCACACAGGCCATCTAGTCCCACCCCCTGCTCAGTGCAAGACCAGCCTGGAGCATCCCTGACAAGTGTTTGCCCAGCCGCTGCTTAAAGGCTGCTTAAAGAGGGGGGAGCTCATCACCTCCGGAGGCAGCTGATTCCACTCTTGCACAACCCTGACTGTCAAAAAGTTTTCCCTAAGATCCAGCCGGCCCCTTCCCGCCCTAATGTAAACCCATTCTTGCGAGTTCTCTCCTCTGCTGGCAACAGAAACAGCTTCCTGCCCTCCTAAGTGAAAGCCCTTCAGATACTTCCAGAGGGCAATCATGTCCCCCCTCCACCTCCTCTTCTCCAGACTGAAGATTCCCAAGTCCCTCAGCCTTTCCTCCTAGGGCAGTGGTGGCAAACCTATGGCACGCGTGCCAGAGGTGGCACTCAGAGCCCTCTCTGTGGGCACGCTCGGCATCGCCCCAGCACAGAGTTCGCAAGATTGGACAGCAAAAATCACATTAATTGTTCAAAAGCATGCCAAATGCAAACTTTTACCTTTCCGCAGGGCCTGCAAGACGGAGCTCTTCCACCAGGCTTTTGAATAGGAGCTGCCATCCAATGATTCCATCCATCAGTTTACCAACTTGATGTAGTCTGGCCCGGATCGACCCTGGCGGGAGGCAGGGGTAAAAGGGAGTTTATCACTGAGCCATCGCCTGATAATCTGATCATATGTCACTGGAAGCTATTTGTAAGTTGTTAGGCTAGTAATGTATTTTAAGTATTTAAACTGTTTTAATTGTTTTAGTGATTTTAATGTAATATTATTGGCCGACGAGCCCATGTAAGCCACCCTGAGCCCACTTGCGGGGAGGGCGGGGTATAAATTGAAATAATAAATAAAGAAATAAATAAATTTCAATAAAAAGTTGTTTGTATAATTGAAAGCTCTGTTATTGTGTTTCTCTTTTAAGACAAAAGATGTTAATGTATGAGTTGTTTTTTCTAAAGCGAAAACCTCAGTATTCAGGTTAAATTGCCGTGTTGGCACTTTGCAATACATAAGTGGGTTTTGGGTTGCAGTTTGGGCACTCGGTCTCTAAAAGGTTCACCATCACTGCCCTAGAGCTTGGTCTCCAGGCCCTCAATCATCCTCATCACTCTCCTCTGCACCCGCTCCATTCTGTCCACATCCTTTTGGAAGTGAGGCCCCCAGAACTGCACACAATTCTCCAGGTGTGCCCTGACCAATACAGGGTACAACGAGACTATGACATCTTACGATATCACACAATAATCTCCAGGAATTTCCCAACCCAGAGCCGGCAACCCTATCTCATCATCTTATTACACACAATTATCCTGCACTAGATGCACTGAAATGTACGGGGACTGTGGAAGAGCGCCTTGTTCAGGATGGGTTCCCAGTGAAAGGGCACCCTCGGTGGGTTGATTAGTACGCCTTGTTAGCATTTCCCAAGCCTCCACGGCTTAGTACATCTCTCGAACTCTTGCATAGTTTGGCTTCAAGCAAAGAGCTGCTAAGAATAAAATTAACAGTGGGAGAAAGACATCAGTATGATGTCTAAATTTAGAGAACTTGATGAATAAATCTATTAACTTGGTTGCGAGGAAACAAAAGGGGGAGAGGGGGGAAATCTCTTTGTTTAAACGGTGAGAAGCAATGATGACATTAGGCCGATCCATGAAACGACTAGTTTGAAAGGCTTTTTAGGGGGGCGGGAGCACTGTAGGCATCCGGCCATGCTGTTATGGCTCAGACATGTTGTCCCAAACTCCCATAATGCATTGGTGGCAAAGAACTGCCAGGTAGGGCTTTCCTAGAGTTACCAGCTCTGGACTGGGAAATATCTGAAGATTTTTTGGGGGGTGGAGCTTAGGGAGGGGAGGGTTTGGGGAGGGGAGGGACCTTGTTATGTCCCGGCCATTAAACCATGCATGTATTCGACCACACACGTGGCCAGGAGAAGCCGTCAAGCTTTACTCCCAGGACAATAGGAGGATCCTAGTCGGGGACCAATGGGGAAGCCCACAATCCATAAGGAGACCTATAGGTGGCAGGGGCATTGTAAATAACCAATCACGAGTGTTGGGTGTGTGCATGGGTGTGGTCATGAAGGGAAATATAAGCTAACCTGCGAGTCCGTTTTTTTCATCCTTTTCATCCTTTTTTCATCCGTTTTTTTCATCCATTATATGTTGTTAGCCGCCTTGAGTCGGTTGTATAACTGACAAGGCGGGATATAAATGAAACTAATAAATAAATAAATAAATAAATCCTTATCTCGACCTCTCAATAAACTATGAGCTTTAATCACTCAACGCATCTCAGAACCCAGTACTTTATAGACCTCAAAAGGGTATAATGCCATACAGTCCACCCTTCCAAAGCAACCATTTTCTCCAGGGGAACCAATCTTGGTCACCTGGAGATCAATTGGGAGAGCCAGAGATCTCCAGGTGCCACCTGGAGTTTGGCAACTCTAGGCTTTCCCCTTGCAAGACCTCTCCCAGACTGTTTTTCTACCAGCTGGGTTTATTTGTCATTTCAGAATAGGGTTGCCATCTGCCCAATGGGGGCGGGGTTCACCCACTTTTGGGGGGCCCAATCTGCCACCACCCAGCTGGCCAGTGGGGGGAGCCCCGCCCCCAAACAGTCCCATCCACACCAACGTGCCCAACGTGATAACATCACCCAGAGGCACGTTGCTAGGGGGATGATCTATTGTTTGAGAAAAAGTCTATGGTTACCATAGAGTTTTTCTCAAATGATAGAGGGTCCCCCACAAATGATAGAGGGCCCCCCCCCCACATGTGCCCTGTGCAATGACATCACTTCCAGGTGATGTGATTGTGGTGTGTGCACTTTGCACATGTGCTGAAAAATCCCACACAAGAAGAAGAACCCCCCCCCCCTTGCTGTTAGCCGGGTAATACCTGGCAACCCTATTTCAGAGTCTAGCTTGAGGAATGGGGGCAGGGACAGCAAGATGGTGGAGGGGGGGACAGGAGCCGTCTGGAGAAAGTGTGGCTGATTCTCCCCTGCAGACTGTTGGAGTAAGGCGACTCACCCAGCCCGGACAACGAGGGCTGCTGCATTGCTCTAGACCAGGGTCTGTGGGCATTCTTTTGAACTCTGACACAGGATGGTGGGCACGACCACAAAATGGCTGACGCAGGAGATGGCACCAACCAAAAGATGGCCGCTGCAGGAAGCGGAAACACACACACACACAAGGAGGAAGCCCAAATTCAGGGGAGAAAAGTGGTGATTTTAAAAAAGACACTCTGGGAAAGAAGAGTGAGAAAATACAGCAAGCACTGTGGAGGAAGGTACTGCTGAAACAATGCTCTTTTAATCTGCATCATAGCCAATCAGATCTTTAATGGACAATCAGGAGCCATGCTGGGCAAGAGCCCTTTCTGGCCCCGCCCAGCTTCCAAACTTCCGAAAAATACTTGGTGGCTGATCCCTCTAAGCTGTGGAGTCTTGTGAGCAAAAATCCTACTTTGTGAGCTACTGGCATTGAAGTTGTGAGATAGCCGTTTGGCTGCTGCACACATCAGTTCGCTCTGGAGCCATCCTTCCTGAGTTAAGACAAAAATGTGTGAGCAGGAGGCTAAAAAACTGCGAGCTAGCTCACGCTGACTCAGCTTAGAGGGAACACCGGGCACCCGGGAAGATGTCAGGGAGCACCCTGGCACCCACAGGCACCCCTTTGGGGATCCCTGCTCTAGAGGTGTCTGTGTGTTATCTTCTCAATGAATTAGACGCCTGGCCTTGTCTCTGGGAGCGTCTTGCTGAGTCCTCCTTTTCTTCCTGTGCCTTTTTTGTTCTCTCTCTCCTGGAAGGATCAGGAGGCATCTACAGGTCTCTCCTGTAGAAGCCATCTTACTCGCATACACCGTGCCCCCAGAGTAACTGGCCATCTGTGATAGGGAATAGTGTAGCCAGCACCGTGTAATGGTTAAGAGCAGACAATCCTGGATCAGTATGATTCTTGGTTTGGCTCACAAATTGTCTGCCTACCTAAGGGACCGCCTTTCCCCATACATACCCCAGAGAGCACTACGGTCAGGCATGCAACATCGCCTGGCCCTTCCTGGCCCAAGAGAGGCCAGGCTGGCTACCACTCGGAACAGAGCCTTCTCAGTGGCGGCCCCCTACTGGTGGAACGAGCTCCTGGAGGACATCAGGGCCCTGCGGGACCTTTTACAGTTCCTGCAAGACGGAGCTCTTCCGCCAGGCTTTTGGGG
Source organism: Lepidodactylus listeri (assembly GCA_029233225.1). Lineage (NCBI taxonomy): Eukaryota > Metazoa > Chordata > Lepidosauria > Squamata > Gekkonidae > Lepidodactylus > Lepidodactylus listeri. Next base: position 13,813,494 of record JARCFY010000005.1, on the reverse strand, counting down.
CCGCCGCTGGGGAAAATGGCCGCCGATAGGGGGCCAAAGAAGTACACAGGCCCGGTATAACAGTTGGTGGTAGCCTCCTGGCTGGGGGGAGTTGTTGCTGCCCTAGAGTTGGTATTTTAGATTACTACCAATTATATTTGTAATTTGCCGCCAATTGAAATTGTACTGTACTGTATTTTAGTGTTCTAATTTATATTGTTTGTACTGTTTTTTAATGTTGTGAGCCGCCTAGAGCCACTTATGTTGGTCAGGCGGGATATAAATCTAAATAAATAAATAAATAAATTTATGGTGGAGGCCAGTTCTGATGTCAGGCGCCCCCGAATCTATGTTCCTTGTATTCAGTGGTCCCAGTTCCCATGTGTGTAGTGTAGGCAGGGGATCTTGCGATTGTCTGGCAGCCAGGAGTTCCAGCTCTTTAGAAGTGAGCAGTGACTCACAAAAGCACATACCCTACCACAATTTTGTTAGTCTAGAAACCACAACATTCAAAAACAAGTGGGGGAACATTTTAACCTTCCAGGGCATTCAGTTGCTGACCTAAGAGTAGCAATTCTCTTACAAAGGAATTTCAGAAAGAGAGACTGCTGAATTGCAACTGATCTTGAAGCTCAAGACAATACAAACTCCTGGACTGAATTGAGACCTAGGTTTCTTCTCTCATTATGAATGCCTACTATTGTTATTTGGCGTCTGAAAACACTTCACTCTCCAAGATATAAGGACAGATGGACTCACATTCCAGCTGTCTCTGAAGAAGTGAGCAGTGATTCATGAGAGCTCACGCCCTGCCACAAATGTTGTTAATTATTAAGGCGCTGCTGTACTCTTGCTTCCTTTCACTAATAAAAAATGCAAGCTGCACTGTTAAGTTTTCCCCCTCGCCCCAATCTGTTAGAAATGGAAAGGGGGATCTTTCCAAGTGCCATGGAACTCCCTCCCTCCCCCCTCTAGCATGCTTTCTCTGGGTCTTTCCCTCCCCCCTTCCTCCCCCCTCTCTCTCTGAAGAAGAAGTGTGCTTCCCAACAAAAGCTTATACCTGGAATAAAATGTCTTTGGTCTTAAACACAAGACACACTCTCACTCTCTCTCTCTCTCTCTCTCTCTCTCTCTCCCTCCCCCCCCCTTTCATATACCTGGAATAAAATGTTTTTGGTCTTAAACACAGCTCTCTCTCTCTCTCTCTCTCTCTCTCTCTCTCTCATATACCTGGAATAAAATGGTTTTGGTCTTAAACCAAAACCTCTCTCTGTCTCTCTCTGTCTCTCTCTGCCTCTGTCTCTCTCTCTCTCTCTCTGTGTCTTTCTGGTATGTTCTCTCTGGCTCTTTCCCTCCCTCTCTGTCTATGAAGAAGAAAAAGTGTGCTTGCACACAAAAGCTTATAACTGAAATAAAATTTTGCTGGTCTTTTCAAAAGTCCCATGAGATGCCATTCCCCCCCCCCCCCCGGCTCTTTCTCTCGTCCTCCCTCCCCAGAGGAGGGGGGAGGGGCCCTTAGCCAATTGAGGGAAGGCTTTCTCTCTCCTCTGAAGCAGGAAATAGGAGAGACTAGCCAAAAGGAGCTGCGATGTTAGAAACAGGAAGCAGGAAGCAGCACTGAGTCCATTGCTCTCAGGCCGGATTGAAGGCTTGCAGGGGCCGTATCCGGCTCACGGGCCATATGTTTGACACCCTCATGTAGATTAATGTAATGAGAAGTACTATTCTTGTGAAGAACATTGTTAGACCTTTTCAGAAATTTCACCAACAAGCTATTTTATCACTCTTAATATGTCTGTGTTTTTTCTTTTCTTTTAGAGGACCTAGACAGGCTTGGCTAAGAGGGGGAAAAACGGGTAGTGTTTCAAACACCATAATCTGTTTCTTTTTCCCGTTACTTTGACCGACATTTGAAGGACAACACATTCCATAAATGATTAGAAGGTGATGGTGCAGGGATACTATTTTTTAAAGGTTCTCCAGTCTGAAAGCAAAGGCAGAAGAAAACATCTGTGTGGAAGAAGTAACCCGTACCAGCTCTTCTTTGGGCGGTGCATCCTGATAAATGGGGGTGAATTTGGGTAATACCAAAATTAGTATATTACTCAAGTGGTTAAGTCGCTGAACTGCAGCCTGGAAGGTCGGCAGTTCAGCAGTTCGAGACCCGAGTGCTGCATGACGGAGTGAGCTCCCGTCTCTGGCCCCAGCTCCTGCCAACCTAGCAGTTCGAAAGCAAGAAATTGCAAGTAGATAAATAGGTACCACTTTGGTGGGAAGGTGACAGCATTCAGTGCGCCTTGGCATTTAGTCATGCTGGCCACATGACCATGGAAACATCTTTGAACAGCGCTGGCTCTTCAGCTTGGAAACAGAGATGAGCACCGTATCCCTAAAGTCAGATTTGACTGGCTTTCAAGCAAGGGAAACCTTTACTTTTACCTCTATGGGTATCAGTTAAACATTTGGAGATGGCACCAGGTGACACAGAGTTCTGGTTAAGTACCATTTGGCACTAGCTGTACTACAAGGCAAGCCATCCCTACCCTTATCTCAGGGCGGGCCCATTGTATATTTCTCATCGTAGGCAGATCCCAGATTCCATCTTGCAAAAAAAAAAAAAAAAGTGCTATACGTTAACCACACTGTCCACCCAGCCATTTAAAACTACGCCAGGAACAACTGTTAAGTATGAAACATTGGGGGGAAAATAATAATTATACATTTAAAAAGAAAATCCGGCAAAAGTTTGCAGTGTCTCCTAGGTTCTTGCAAAACTGCTATTATCTTGTCCAACCTCTTAAAGCTTTTCATGCAATTATCAATTATGCCGTGTGGATGTTAAAAAAGAGAGAGAGAGTACTGCTGAGTGTGAAACACGGAGGCCAGATTTCAGAGAAGAATACTCAATATTGAATAATACGTCTGTTGGTAGTCATTCATTCCTTTATTACTTAAACAAAACTGGGCATTAAGGGAAACACGGCGGAAACTCTATAGAGATCGAGGGAGGAGGTTCCGACGGTGCTCGTCCTTATCATGAGATTACCTGGTGGGCTCTTGATAAGTTGGGCTGCCATCTCGAGGTCCGGAAATTGCTGGAAATTTGGGCAGCTTCAAGAGGGGATTGGATGAACATATGGAGCAGAGGTCCATCAGTGGCTATTAGCCACAAGGTATAGATAGGATCTCTCGGTCTGGGGCAAGGGATGCTCTGTATTCTTGGTGCTTGTGTGGGGGGCAACAGTGGGAGGGCTTCTAGTGTCCTGGCCCCAGGGGCATAAAGTTTTGTTAATTTCGGGGGGGGGCTGTTTAGCGTGTGTGCTTTGCACGCACGCTCGCTGGGGCGATGTCCCCTCCAGGAAACCGCCGCGCCTCCCCGGGCCCTTCCAAGGCCCGCCAGCCGCTGCTGCCGGTGCCTCTCTCTCCCCCCCCCCTTGGCCACTCCTTCCTTCTCCCTCCCTCTTTTCCAGGCAAAATGCCCAGTGTGGTGATGTCACCCAGAAGTGACGCCATCACGTTGGGCACATTGCCAGGGCGATGCTCTGGCAATCGCTCTGAAACTCTATGGTGCTATAGAGTTTCAGGGCAATTGCTAGAGCGTCGCCTAGCAATGTGCCCAGCATGATGGCATCACTTCCAGGTGACGCCACCACGCTGGGCATTTCACCCAGAAAAGAGGGAGAGAGAGGGAGAGGGAAAGATGAAGGAGTGGTCAGGCCGGGGGCGGGGAGGGAGAGGCAGCGGCAGCAGCGGCTGCCGGGCCTCAGAAGGGCCCAGGGAGGCGTGATGGCGAGGCACGGTGGCAGGCGCTACGTTTTCCCGGGGGGACTCAGTCTACGCCTATGCCTGGCCCCACTGGTGGACCTCCTGATGGCACCTGGTGTTTTTGGCCACTTTGTGACAAAGTGTTGGACTGAATGGGCTATTGGCTTGATCCAGCATTGGCTTCTCTTATGTTCTTATGGAAAGAGAGAGGGAGGAAGGAAGGAAGGAAGGGAAGGGAAGGAAGGAAGGAAGGAAGGAAGGAAGGAAGGAAGGAAGGAAGGAAGGAAGGAAGGAAGGAAGGGAAGGGAAGGAAGGAAGGAAGGAAGGAAGGAAGGAAGGAAGGAAGGAAGGAAGGAAGGAAGGGAAGGAAGGAAGGAAGGAAGGAAGGAAGGAAGGGAAGGAAGGAAGGAAGGAAGGAAGGAAGGAAGGAAGGAAGGAAGGAAGGAAGGAAGGAAGGAAGGAAGGAAGGAAGGAAGGAAGGTTGGTTTCAACTAAATAAATTAAATAAATAGTAAATAAGTAAAATTATGTTGAATATAAAAGGCAGGTCGTATCCTACCACTTTGCTCAGCTAATTATTAAGCTTTTCTGCATCTTGAGAAGACTTCCTCCAAAGTAGAACAAAGTTTGAGTCCTGTAGCCCCTCTAAGACCAACCAACTTTTATCCTGGGTATATAAGCTTTCGTGTGCAGCCACACATCTTCAGTTACATTGAAACATCAATGTATCTGAAGAAGTGTGGCTGCACACAAAAGCGTACACCCAGAATCAAACTTGGTTGGTCTCAAAGGTGCCACTGGACTCAAACTCTGTTCTGCTGCTTCAGACCAACACGGCTAGCCTACCCACCCTGAATCTTCCTCCAGGGTAAGACTTCTTACTGGATGAAGATGCAATGCTTAGTTGGGCAGAGAGAGAAGAATCCATATTGTGGGGATCTAGCCTATTAGTTGGTTGGGGAAATAATGGAAGCAATCAAAAAATCTCTGTGCGTAGCTTGCAGGATACATCCCTTTCCCCAGATCTCTCTTCAAGCTTTCTTTAAAAAAAAAAAAAAGATCCTGAACACTTTAATATTTTTAACAGCTCCTGTTACATGCAAGCCACAGAATGCGGTACGGTGCGCCAAGCTTGACAGCCATGCTTAAAATGCTCCGATTCAAAAAAAAAGGATCTCGCATAGGAGAAGACAGCTGTTAAATTATTTAGCATGCCTCACCTAGACAAAAGCAAGCGTTGCCTCTCCTCCCTGCTAGACTTTTAGACTGTCACCCAATCATGCCGCCTGAAAGGAACAGTCACAGTTTGACGCCAAGCTCCCAAAAAGTTCCAAATAAAACATTTGGAGCGCTGAAAATACCATGCGCACCCCCTACTATTGCAAGCACAAATCAGGAGGTTCAGGTGAGGATGAGTACTTTTAGATCAGAGTTTCAGACTCGCTTTTCCAGAGCCTGCCTAACAGAAGAACTGTGGCAAGCAAGCACGGCTTCTTCCTCACCGTACAGTTTTTACCCCGCCCTTTTCCCCAAGGAGCCCAAAGGAGTCCATTTGTCCAGGCAGCATCCCCACAAGGTGAGCTAAGCTAAAAGTGAGTGACTGGCCTAAGGTCACCCAGTGGCTAAGCTAGGATTTGAACCCAGACCTCATGTCTTACTCTCTGACCACTACACCACACTGTCTCCCTTGGGGGCTCCTTCATATTGAGTGAAGACTGCCCACCATGTGAAGACTGCCAGGCAACGACACTCCCTGGTCTTCGCAACCCCAGTCAAAGGACAATACCTGGAGGTTGGCCTACATGGGTCATGGGAGTTCAACATGGTGGGTCACAAAGGTCTAGGATCATAGGATCATAGAGTTGGAAGGGTCCTCCAGAGTCATCCAGTCCAACCCCCTGAACAAGGCAGGAAATTTACAAATACCTCCCCCTACACACACACCCAGTGACCCCAGTTCCACTCCCAGAAGATGACAAAGGCAGAGTGAGGGCTCCCAAGTTCAAGTACTTTTCAAGAGGCAACTGGAGAAACATACGGAGCAGAGGTCCACCAGTGGCTATGAGCCACAAGGTATAGATAGGAACTCTCAGTCTGGGGCAAGTGATGCTCTGTATTCTTGGTGCTTGGGGGGGGCAACAGTGGGAGGGCTTCTAGTGTCCTGGCCCCACTGCTGGACCTCCTGAGGGCACCTGGTGTTTTTGGCCACTGTGTGACAGAGTGTTGGACTGGATGGGCCACTGGCCTGATCCAACACTGGCTTCTCTTATGCTCTTATGTTTACTTTCTCCATTTCCCATCTGTCTGCAATGTTCTGGCCTCGCTATGGGGCAGAACACTGTATAACAAAGAGACAAATATAGGGATGCAGGAGAATCCCACCCAGTCTCTCCCCTGCTGCAAGAGCCCCCCAGCTATTTTAGGTGTTCCTCCCCACCCTGGACAAGTCCTGATCCCAGCAGTGAGTCTGATCACAGTAAAAAGCAGTTTAGGAAGAGCATTTGTGGGTAAGAACCAACAGAACGGGAAGGGGTTAAGTATTGCTCTTCTTCCACCTTCAGCAAATTTCCAGTACAGGTGCCCCCTCTGTGTCTGTGGATTTGCATTAGAGGTGCAGATATAAGCGGGAGGAACAACATTTGCCATTGTAATGTGTGAGGTTGTCCTCGCGCATAGAGTCGCTCCCAGGCTAAAATGTCACTCTGAGCTCGCTGGTGGGATGGAAACATACAAAGCCACACAAAAAAAAAGCCCCCTTCTTTTCAGTACTCGGGGCTGGACTATGGGCAACAGCTCCTGTCTTGCAGGCATTTATGATGATGGTGATGAGAATATCTTCTGTGGTGGCTGTTGCCAATTGCTGAGATGTCTGGGTGTAGCGACTGTTGAGCGGTGTAAACTGCAATACGCATTATTTTTAGATCTGTGTGCTGATGGGGAAACATTCCTCCTTTGTACTGAATTTTAGGGTTGGGGCCCATTTCATGACACTCTTTGCCAGAACGGAAAAAGAGCCTCTCCTCTTTGGATGATTGTGGTGGGAGGACTATGAAAATGCTTGGTTTTTGTGATCCCTGATTGGCTAGGCTTGCCCCTTTAGTGGCCCGTCTAGGAAGCAGTCATTCTGAATGGACCTTCTGTCCCCTTTAGCCGCATCAGAAAACAGCTGTAGCTAATTGGCTATATCATGACATCATCCCATCCAGTCAGGGCCTGGAGGAACAGGCTCTGTCCCTTTAATAGAGGCTTAAGGTGTGGAAATGGGCACCTGATGTTTTTAATCTGGTAAATACCCCATTAAGTCTCCTTTTAAAGGAGTGGGGGGAAATTATCCAGGAAGTTGGCAACAGTATGTATGTGATCCCTGACAGGCCAGGGTCACTTAAATGAGGAATAGAAAAAAACAGACCCAGTAGGCTGCGTAAGAGATATCTATAAACAGTGGCAACAGTAGGAAAAAGCTAATCAAAAAGGTAAAAGGAAGAAGAAGAGGAGGAGATTGGATTTATACCCTGCCCTTCACTACCCAAGGGAGTCTCAGAGTGACTTACAAACTCCTTTCCCTTCCCCTCCACACAACAGCCACCCTTGTGAGGTAGGTGGGGCTGAGAGAGCTCTTTCGAGGACTGCTCCTGAGAGAACAGCTCTGACAGAACGATGGCTTGCCCAAGGTCATCCAGCAGGTGCATGTGGAGAAGTGGGGAATCAAACCCGGTTCTCCCAGATTAGAGTCCACGCACTTAACCAGTACACCAAACAAAATTAAGGGATTTTATAGGATTTTTTAACAAGGGAAATCTCTGTGTTAACACCAACAAGGAATCATGGAGACCTTTCAGCATGGCCTTAGAGAATTTACACATTCTCGCCAAGTAGCTTTCAAGATTCATGTGTGTACCAGATAGCTTTTGATTCAAGAGTGAGAAATTTAAACCCGTGACCCGCCTGACTGGTGATCCAGCTGAAGCATTCACTTAAGTTTCCCACTGAATTCAGGAGGACTTCAGCTATGCTTGCTTTGGGTTTGATCATGGCCCCCGTCCATACGTGATGGGGGAAAGGGGGGAAGATCCAGGGATCCTTCTGCACCCCCACTGTTGGGATAAGGGGGGGGAGCAATTTTGATTGGAAAAAGCCTGTCGGGAAGGGTTATCCACCTGCGTACTGCAGCTTCCATCGGATTTGCAACCTTTTGCAGCTGCATTTCAGGGGGTTTTTTTCAGGGGGGAAGAAAGAAAGATTAAATCACAGGTCTCCCTCATTGCGTCTAGTTCTGTCCACACCTACTGCTCTTCGGGTATTCTTTGTCTCCAGATTCCACCGCGTACGTGTGTTTGTATTTTATTTTATTTTTAAAGACTCTGTCTGCGTAGGAACTTTCGAGACCACTTTGTGCATCTGTCAAAGCAGGCTTCTGAGCTACAAAAAGCTCGGGTGGCAAGAAAGAGGTAGCCTTTAAGGCTCTTCGAGGTTCTTTATGTTTTCCAGGGAAAGTGGCGGAGCGTGCGGTTGGAAGAATCCGAACCGCAAAGGCAGCTCGTGATAATGAAAGCTAAACCCCATATTTTTCTCACTGTTCTGGCACCTGTCCCCCTGATGCCATTTCGGATTAGTTGTGCCGGGGAGTGGGCTGGGCTTGGGTCGCTTTATGGCTTTTTAAGACTATATATTCTGGGAGATTCAATCCAGTTGGGGAAGAGGGAGGGTGTTTCGGAAGCAGCATTTTTTAAAGGGTTGTGTGTAGTGGTAGTAAAAAGAGCATAATCCCCCCCTCCAGAAATGATAGGGATTGGGGTTGCCAACCTCCAGGTGGGGCCTGGAGATCTCTCAGAATTACAACCAACCTCCAGGAGGAGGACGAGGAGGAGATTGGATTTATACTCGGCCCTTCACTACCCGAAGGAGTTTCAGAGTGGTTTACAAACTCCTTTCCCTTTCCCTCCCCACAACAGGCACCCTGTGAGTTAGGTGGGGCTGAGAGAGCTCTGACAGAAACTGCTCTTTTTCAAGAACAGCTGTGGCAGAACTACGGCTTGCCCAAGGTCATCCAGCAGGTGCAAGTGGAGGAGTGGGGAATCAAACCTGGTTCTCCCAGATTAGAGCCCGCGCACTTAACTGCTACACCAAACTGACTCTCCAGGCAGCAGAAATCAGTTCCCCTGGAGCAAATGGTTGCTTTGGAGGTTGAACTGTATTTCATTATACCCCACTGAGGTCTGTCCCTTCCCCAGACCTTGTCCTCCACAGGCTTCACGCCCCAATCTCCAGGAATTTCCAGGCCTGGAGTTGGAAACCTTAAGGTTGCCAGCTCTGGGTTGGGAAATTCCTGGAGATTTGGGGGATGGAGCTTGGCAAGGGTGGGATTTGGGGAGGGAAGGCAACTCAGCAGAGCATAATGCCATGGAATCCATAGAATTACAACTGATCTTCAGACTACAGAGATCAACTCCCCTGGAGACAATGGCTGCTTTGGAGTGGGGGCTGTATGCAGGGTTGCCAGGTCCTCCCTGGCCACCAGTGGGGGGTGAGGGCTGGGGTTGCCAACTCCAGGTTGGGGAACTCCTGGAAATTTGGGGGTGGCACCCAGGGAGTACAGAGACCACAGTGGGGTACAGTGCCATAGAGACCACCTTCCAAAGCATCCATTTTCTCCTGGTCTCTGGGGATGAGATGAAACTCCAGGCGTTCTCAAGGCCCTACCTGGAAACTGGCATCCCTTACTGCATGGCATTATACCCCATTCAGCTCCCTCCCCTTGGTAACCCCTGCTTTCCCAAGGCCTCACCTTCAAATCTCCAGGAATTTCCCTAAACCGAGTTGGCAACCCTATTCCATGAAGGAACAAAGGAGGGATCTGTCATCATTTTTAGTAGCTAGCTGGCCAATATTTGAGTAGTATAGGAGAAGGAGTTCTAAGCCACTGAAGTGCGGGGGGTCAGAATCCACTTTAAAGTTCCGCTCAGTTCAATGGGAAAGAGTAGAGACACGGTGGATCGTGCCCCATATTACATTAAATAGATCCTGAGTGGTCCACCAATTCAAGCTTTTTCTCTTGATCCATAAGAACATAAGAGAAGCCAGTGTTGGATCAGGCCAATGGCCCATCCAGTCCAACACTCTGTCACACAGTGGCCAAAAACACCAGGTGCCATCAGGAGGTCCAGCAGTGGGGCCAGGACACTAGAAGCCCTCCCACTGTTGCCCCCCCTCAAGCACCAAGAATACAGAGTATCACTTGCCCCAGACTGAGAGATCCTATCTATACCTTGTGGCCAATAGCCACTGATGGATCTCTGCTCCACATGTTTATCCAGTTCCCTCTTGAAGTCATGTTTGTAGCTGCCGCCACCTCCTGTGGCAGTGAATTCCATGTGTTAATCACTCTTTGGGTGAAGAAGGACTTCCTTTTATCCGTTCAACCTGCCTTTTAACCGATTAATGATACTGAAATAGATCTGCCTGTTAATTTTAAAAAATCAGTATTTCTTCTTTTTGAGACACCTTGGAGCATGGAGGATAACTTAAATCCGAAAATAGAGTGTTCATAGTCAGAAAGGCAGGGCTTGTACGGGTTTTTTTTACAGGATTGTACCAGACCCAAAATCGGTGCTGAATATTATAGTGCGGGACTTCAGCTTGGTGCCTCATACTAGGAACGAACAAAGCCCTCTAGAAATTTCTCTGCTCTTATCAGAAAGCCTGTGATACTCCTCACAGCGCCTCAGAATTAGACTTCAGAAAGAACCTCCAAATGTGCTTCAAATTTGATTTCAGGATGATAACCTAATAAAAACTTGGGGCCCACCTATAGATACGCAGACGCCACACAGCGCCTTAAGAATTTCACTAGACTTCTCAAAACTCTTTGGGCTTCCCTCCAGGTTCCTCAGATGTTCCACCTGAAAAGGAACTTTCCCCATCTGCTTCAAGCAGGATTTCTTTGGCAACTCACCAAAACGTGCCCTCACTGATATGAGGCGACAAAAACGAGAACTTTACCCAGCGCTTGCTAGACCTCTCTGCAGGCTATATGTGACCCAGCAAGTGCACATTTTAAAACCCATTGATTAAAGCTGCGGTTTGAGGCCTCCTTACTAAGAAGCAAGTCCCATATTAGTCAAAAGTGTTATTCTGAACAGTTCTGGGAGCAGCCTGGACCCGGGGCAAAAAAATACCCTGCCAGCAGGGGGCGTCTGGTGTTTTCAGAGTCATTTTTAATGCTTGTATATCTGTTGTTTTAATAGATTCAGGTGGGTAGCCGTGTTGATCTAAAACAGCAGAACAAAGTTTGAGTATCTGAAGAAATGTGCTTTGCACACAAAAACTTATACCCGGAATAAAACTTTGATGGTCTTAAAGGTGCCACTGGACTCAAGCTTTGTTCGGTTGTTTCCATGCTTGTTTTATTTATTTCATTTGTGTCCTTAGAGACTTTTGCTTTTTACACTGCCTCCCCGGGAAATGTGCCCAAGGAGCTTGCAAAATGAAACATGAAAAAAACCATTAAACATTAAAATTATTGATTAAAACCCAGCATAAAACTAGCAGATTATTTTTTATAAATGTTACCCACTTTAGGTCCTGAGACACTCCGGAGAAAGTCAGTTACATCAATATTTTAAATACTTAATATCTCTGTCATTAGAGGTAGAGAAGGCAAGAGATATCTGAAGAAGCGAGCAGTGACTCACGAAAGTTCCTACCCTGCCACATATTTTGTTAGTCTTTAAGGTGCTGCTGGGACTCTTGCTCTTTTCTGTTGCTACAGGCAGACTAACATGGCTGCCCATCTTGATCTGTCTTTAGAAGTTTTTTTTTTAATGGCAGAAGTACAGGAATGGAACAGGCCCGCCAACCTCAAATGGGGCCTGGAGATCTGGAATTACAACTGATCTCCAGATGGCAGCGATTGGTTCACCTAGAGAAGAAAATGGCTGGTTTGAAGGGTGGCATTATACCATGCTGAGGTCCCTCCCCTCTCCAGGATGCACCCCCAAATCACCATAAATTTCCAAACACAGAGTTGGCAACCCCATTGGGAAAATATGTTCCTCGTCACCAAGGACATCATGGACACTAGCCAACATGTTCCAGCGTCTCTTGTACCTGCTGCAATCATCACCATTCAGCAGTAGAGTGGATGCAGTGCCAAGGGATGAATCACTTGTTCCCAGAAACCAAATACTGCCATGGGATTTGTGCTCTGATGAAGCACCATGCCCGTAAGAGCGGCTCTCCCTTCCTCCATAAGAATGGTACATAGTCTTGTCTCAAATCAGGATCACTCCAAAGACTCTAAGTGCCAAATTTGTCCTTAACTGAATCTCAGCACTTCGCCAATGACCAATTCAGTCCACGCTTCTCAGCAATCTCGCTCTGGCTAGAAGAGCCAAACAGAAGGACTCAAGATTTGCAAGAAAGCGCCCCCCAAATGCAGCAGATGCATAAGACAACAGTGACACCTGGTGGATCGTGTTTGATCAGATTTCGCTGGAGGGGAGAGAGGAAACAGTGCTAGCCTTGTCCACGTCTTGTACTTTTTTTACCCCGTGCCCTAGAAAAACAAGTTCAAGCAGGAGAAGGGGGAGGGGGCTTTGGGGAAGTGTTTTATGCTGCTCCTTAGATAGCCACCATCTCTGATTAATGACAGCCGCCCTGAATAGCAGAGAGTGTTCTTTGAATGGCAGTGGCCACTGGCCAGGTTTCAAAGGGGAGCAGAAAATGAGACGTTTTTGAGACAGGCCGGAGAGAGACGGCGTGCAGGGCAGCACCTGATCTTCACGGAAACGAGGGCGCCTGAAAGGAGGCCGCAAAACCCAGCCCATGTATTCTCGGTACTAGTGTCAGGGTTGCCAGGTACTGGACTTTGAGGGCGCTCCAATGCATTCGATCGCTAGGATCACTGCCTTTTGGAAATGAGAAGTAATGAACAGAAGAGCAGAAGAGAAGCCATGTTGGATCAGGCCAATGGCCCATTCAGTCCAACACTCCGGGTCACACAGGAGGTCCACCAGCGAGGCCAGAACTCCAGAAGCCTTCCCGCTGTGGCCCCCCCAAGCACCAAGCACACAGAGAATCACTGCCCCAGACACAGTGCTGCATGCCCTGCATCTATACCTTGTAGCAAATAGCCACTGATGGACCTCTGCTCCAGATGTTCATCCAGTCCCCTCCTGAAGCTGTCTGTGCTTCTAGATGCCACCACTTTTTGCAGCAGTGAATTCCACGTTTTTTTGGGTGAAGAAGGACTTCCAGTTCAGCCATCCATAATGCCAGTAAAGCAAAGCAAATGCATCCACAGTGGGGTATGGCCTAACATTCTTCAGGGTTTACCGTAATGCTTAACCCCTTATTACCCAGCAGGGTGTAGCAGTTAGAGTGGGAGACCCAGGTTCGAATCTCCCCTCTGCCATGGAACTGGGCCAGGAGGCCTTGAGCCAGACCCTCAGCCTAACCTACCTCGCACGGTTGTTGTGGGGATAAAATGGAGGAGGGGAGAATGGTGTTGTGAGCTGCCTCAGGGAGAAAAGTAGCATAAACAAACAAACAAATTGAACTAAGGGGGCGCAGCAATAATGACACCTCTGTCAGGATTGGCTGAGGTGCCTGCCTGTCACTAAATAATTGGTTTTTTAAAAAAATTAAAAACACATAAAAGACCACAGTTTAAAATCTCCGTTGGGACTGCTGATAAATAAAAACTAACTTAGTCAAATGCAGTCCTCAATAAAACCATCTTCAGCTCTCTCCTGAAGACTGAAAGTGAGGGGGACAGGCGTAGCTCTCTACAGGGTTGTTCAAAAATCGTTCTTCAGGCCAAAGGTCCAAACGAAACAGAGATTTCTTATCCACAACCAGGTAGCCAACCTCCACATGGGCCCTGGATATCTCCTGGAATTATGACTGATCTCCAGACGGCAAAGATACCTTTCTCTGGAGAAAATGGCTGCTTTGGAGGCTGGACTCTATGGCATTATGCCCTGCGAAGGTCCCTCGCTCAGGGGCTGGTGTGATACAGTGGTTAGAGTGTTAGACTAGCCCCTGGGATGGCCAAGTTCGAATCCCCTGATCAACTATGGAGGTCAGCCAGGTGAACTCTCAGCCCAGCCTACCCTCACAAGGGTGTTGTGGTGAGAATGAGGCAGAGGAGGGGCGGAACAGTGTGAAAAGCCACTTTGAGTCTGATCAGAGAGAAAAGCAGGATACAAATTTTAAAAATAAGCATAATTAAGGTTGCCAGCTCGGCTGGGAAATACCTGGAGTTTGGGGGGGAGGGTGGAGCCTGAGGAGAGCGGGGTTTGGGGAGGGAAGGGACCTCCAAGGAGTAGAATGCCATAGACTCCACCGTCACGAAGCAGCCATTTTCTCCAGACGAACCGATCTCTGTTGGTTGGAGCTCAGTTGTAATTCCAAGCGATCTCCAGTCATCACCTTGAAGTTGGCAACCCTCAGCATAATAAGTCAATCATCTCCCCCCCTCCCCAAACCCTTCTTTTCCCAAGCTTCACCCCTAAATCTCCAGGAATTTCCCAACCCAGAGTTGGCAACCATAATCTGTCAGCCCAGTCTTCTTTTCTTTTTTTCTTTTTTTGGTCTGAGGTAAATATCAAAAACGCATACAGAAATAAGCCCCGGCAAAAAGCGGAGGGAGGCGGGAGAGGACGGCAAGTCACCTGGCGTCTGATTGTAGTTGTGGGGAGGATTAAGGAGAACAAACACAGCTGGTCTTTTGCTTAAGTCTCCGGGCCAGATGTGGCTCTGGCTGACGTGAACGGTTGGGTCCTCCTCAAACCAGGAATGTCTGACAGGAGGGAACAGGCGGCTCAAACTCTGAAATGTGTTTTCCAGTTCAAGAAACCTGACTCTGCAGAAGGCTCGCTTCCATTCAGGCCACTGAGGCGAGAAGAGCCAGATTCGAGTTCCCGCAGCACCGTCGGGACCAGCAAGATTTTCAGGGTATAAGCTTTTCAAGAGTACAAATCTGCCTTCGCCAGGTATCTGATCATTAAAAACTCAGACCCCTGAAAATCTTAGAGCAAAGTCTGAGTCCAGTGGCACCTTCAAGACTAATGAAGTTTAATTCTGGGTATAAGCTTTTGTTTGCATGCACACTTCATCCGATTTGATGATGTATCTGATGAAGTGTGCACGCACTCCTATACCCAGAATTAAACTTTGTTGGTCTCAAAGGTGATGCTGGACTCAAACTTTGTTCTATTGCTTCAGACCAGCCTGGCTATCCACCTGAACAGTTCAGTTACCTTTACTGGCATTAGAGAGAATGCACAAATAGATAAAACATAGGAACATCTACCAACCAGAAAAGAACTGTTCTAAAATAGCCTAAAATCCATATAAAATAAGTCTCACTTTCATATCTCCCAAATACAAGTTTTGCTTGACAATACTGTACTACGTATAAAAAGAGCAGCCCCCCAAAGTGCACGCACACGAAAGCTGATACCCAGAAGTAAACTTTGTTGGTCTTAAAGGTGCCACTGGACTCAAGACTTTGTTCTGTTGTTCTGGCTACCCACCTGGATCTACCCTGAAACTCTCGTTGATCTCTAAGGTGTGGTGGGATTCGAACAGAGCTGTTCGGCTGCAGACCCAAATGGCTAGGCTGCCCTCTGAAACGCTCTTCAAGGCGAGAACGACTTCTGAGACAGGTTTTCTGAAATTATGAAGGGTCAGTCCTGAGCACAGACATCTCGATTTGGGGGAAACCAAAACTGTATCATGATGGGCCACTCGGTGTGCCAACCTCCAGGCAGGGCTGGCCCTGGGTTTTTTTGCACAATAGGTGAGGATACCTTCTGGTGCCCCCCACCCCGGCTTGGCCTGCTCCTTGGCTCTCTCTGCCTTTGGTTTGCAGAACTGAGCTCCAGATGTTTTTTTTCTTATCAGCCATAAATTTATAAAATTACTTTAAGATCAGGAAATATGAAAAATGGTGTGTGCTTCTAAACCCTGTCCTTCTAAGCCAGCTTGGTGCAGTGGTTAAGAGTGGTAGACTCTAATCTGAGAACCAGGTTTGATTCCCCACTCCTCCATATGCAGCCTTGGTCATTTTCTCTCATGAGGAATAGTTTGATCAGTATTGCATGGGACCTTCTGCATGCAAAGCAGAGGCTCTTCCACTGAGCCACAGCCCCTCCCCTAAAAATCCCCATCTCCGGGGAGTGAACCTGGAGCCTTCTGCATGCAAAGCAGATGCTCTAGTGAAGTGCCGAGTCTCTCTCTCTTGCTCTCAGTCTCTCTGCTGCCCCGTTTGCCAGCTGCGCCCCTAGGTGACTGCCTAGTTGGCCTAGTGATTGAGCCGGCCCTGCCTCCAGGTGGTGCTGGAGATCTCCCTCCATAGGCATCGACTTCAGGGGGGCTGGGGAGCTGGAGCCCCCCCCCCCCGAACTTTTCCAGGACGTGCTGAACCTCCCCCGGAGACAATGGCCTGTAATGTCTCTGGCCCAGCCCCAGCCCCCACCCCCGGGAAATTGGAAAGTTATCTCCAGGCTCCAGAGATCAGCTCCCCTGGAGAAAATAGCCACTCCAGAAGGTAGATTCTATGGCATTGTACCCCACTGAAGTCCCTCCCCTCTTATACCCTGCCCTCCTTATGCTCCATCCCCCCCACCCTCAAAATCTCTAGGTATTCCCCAACTCGGAGCTAGCAACCCTCTGGGCCACTCTAGGCCAGGTTACTTGATTGGTAGGATCAAGTGGTAATAGGGTTACCGGCTCTGGGTTGGAAATACCTAGAAATTTCGGAGGGTGGAGCCTGGAAGGGCAGGGTTCGGGGAGGGGAGGGACCTCAGCAGGGTATAATGCCCTAGACTCCACCCTCCAAAGCAGCCATCTTCTCCAGGGGAACTGGTCTTGGTCAGCCAGAAGAGAGAGTAAAGCCAGCCGAAGGCCTCGCCCCCAAAGCAGCTCAGGGCTGTCCTCCCAGGAATGACCACCCTAACTACTCGAGCCAGACAGGAGTGGGATCCTTCAGCAACCATTCCCCATTTACAGGCAGTCTCCTCTTGGAACTTGTCAGTAAACTGCCTGTGAACATGGAGGCTCCATTTGGGTTTCCTTGCTGACAGAGCTATCATCTTTATGTTTGTCTACTTTTTTTGTGCCCATTCAAACAGGACCCTGGTTATGGGTTTTTAAAAAAAAAAAAAAACTATAAGGATTCTGTACAGCAAGTGTCAGTTTTAAACTGGATCGATGGTGTCAGAGCATGCAGAATTATTGAATACTGCTGGACCTCAAATCCCTGAGTTGTGCATGCTGCTTAAATAGTATCACCATCCTTATTTAAGCATGATGCCTAGCGTGGGGAGCACCTTCCCTATGAGGAAAGGCTGAAGAGTCTGTGACTTTTCAGTTTAGAAAAGAGGTGACCGGGGGGGGGGGGGGGCGTGCAGGTGCTATGATAGAGGATTATAAAATTATGCATGGAATTGAGGGGGTTGACAAAGGGAAATTTTTCTCCCTCTCCCAAAATACTAGAACTCAAAAGCATCCAGTGAAGCTGATGGGCAGTAGGTTTAAGATGGACAAAAGGAAATACTACTTTACAGAGAAAGTGATTAAAATGGGGGAATTCGCTGCCAGAGGATGTAGTGATGGCCACAGGAATAAACAGCTTTAAAAGAGGATTAGATAGATTCATAGAGGATAAGTCTGTCAATGGCTACTAGCCATGATGACTGAGGGGAGCCTCCCCATACAGAGGCACTAATCCTCTGAATCCCAGGGCCAGGAGGCAACAGCAGGGGAAGGCCTCGGGGCTTATAAGATTATGCATGGGATAGAGCGGGTAGAGAAAGAAGTACTTTTCTCCCTTTCTCATAATACAAGAACTCGTGGGCACTCCATGAAATTGCTGAGCAGTTGGGTTAGAACGGATAAAAGGAAGTACTTCTCCACCCAAAGAGTGATTAACACGTGGAATTCACTGCCACAGGAGGTGGTGGCGGCTACAAGCATGGATGGCTTCAAGGGGAGACTGGATAATCATATGGAGCAGAGGTCCATCAGTGGCTATTAGCCACAAGGTATAGATAGGAAGTCTCAGTCTGGGGCAAGTGATGCTCTGTATTCTTGGTGCTTGAGGGGGGACAACAATGGGAGGGCTTCTGGTGTCCTGGCCCCACTGCTGGACCTCCTGAGGGCACCTAGTGTTTTTGGCCACTGTGGGACAGAGTGTTGGACTGGATGGCCTGATCCAACATTGGCTTCTTTTATGTTCTTATGTTCTCTATGGCCTGTTGTTGGCCCTCCAGAGGAACTGGTTGGCCACTGTGTGAGACAGGAGGCTGGACTAGATGGACCACTGGTCTGATCCAACAGAGCTCTTCTTATTTATGTGTAAATCCATGCATGGTAAAGATTCCTTTATTTTTATTTTATTTATTTACATTATTAATAACCTGCCTTTCTCAGAGGGAGTCGAGGTAGATTACGCATAGTAAGTCAGTACAATCAACAAAACTGGACTTTCAGTAACCAAGGCATTAGGACTGTAGACATTTGGAACCAACCGGCAAGAACTGAAGCACAGCATAACAGGACACATTAAGCACTGCCAAAATGGCCTAAATAAGACTCTACTTACAATAAGCTATATGCAGCAGTATCGAGCACAGTCCCTAATGACTGATCCAAGCAAGTTCGTAAAACCATTTTGTACAGTGCAATGCATTTGTACAGCACAACTATTTTGTACAGTGTATAGTGCAGAAAAGCCCTCTTGAATTGTTCAGTTTTGAATAGTTTGCAGAAAGCCAGGAGAGTGGAAGTGTCCATGACCTCCTCCAGCAGGCCTATACACTTTTTGCCACTCGGATTTAAACCAGGCCTAAACAAGTGGCGATCAGCATATCTGGTGGCAGAGAGTTCCAGAGGTCAATGACGCATTATGTGAAGAACAATGAACAAATCTCATATAGATCCCAGCAAAACCATTGGTGGACCCAGCGACATCAGCCATACCATCTCAGGTTCATACTCCTGCTCATCCTCTAATGTGATCTATGCCCCACATGTCAGCAGTGCCCTTTCACCCTCTACATTGGACAGACAGGCCTGTTCCTTCGACAAAGCATTAATGGGCAAAAGTCTGACATTAAAAACCACAACATTCAAAAACCGGTGGAGAAACATTTTAACCTTCCAGGGCATTCAGTTGCTGACCTAAGAGTAGCAGTTTTCTTACAAGGGAATTTCAAAGGGAGATTAGAAAGAGAGAATGCTGAATTTCAACTGAAAATGAAGCTCAAGAAAATGCATCCTCCTGGACTGAAGCAAGACCTAGGTTTCCTGTCTAATTACCAATGTGGATTTTTCCACGCCTACTACTCCTCTGCATATCACACCTAATCGAATCACACCTGCTATTGTTATTCACCTGCCATTGTCATTTGCCCCCAGTGTCATTTGGCATCTGAAATCACTCCACTTTCCAATATATAGGACAGATGGAATCCCATTCTAGCTGCATCTGAAGAAGTGAGCAGTGAGTCACGAAATCTACTACCCTGCCACAAATTGTGTTAGTCTTTAAGGACTCTTGCTCTTTTTTACTGTGTGAAGAACAACTTCCTTCTGTCAGTCCAGATCACTGCTCGCTGTCTGACTCATTACTTTCCTCGCCCCTCCTTTGCAAGAAGAGAGTCCTTCAGAAGCGAAACGTTTTAGAGGCCGGCCTAAAAGGGATGGTTACAGAGTGCTGATATCGGCAAAAGCACGTGATGGCCACCCAAGCCAAAACAGTCATGCTCGGATGCTCCCAGATTTCTTTGTGGGAGACAGTGAGCGATTCAGAAAATTAACTGCGAGGCCACACAGGTTGACAGTTCTCCAGTTGAAACAGGAAGAATGACTGAGCAGGCGGGGCGCGTGGGTGAGTGTGTCAGTTTAGAGGGAATCGCAGTACAGGAACAAGAGCAGATCCCCAGGAAAAACCAGTCTCTCTTAATTAAACTAAATGGTCAGTGGATATGTCCACCAAGCGATGCGTTTCCTGGGGAGGCAGAATAAGGCTAGCTCTGTCTCATCAGATCTCAGAAGCTAAGCAGGGTCAGTCCTGGTTAGTGCATGGATGGGAGACCACCAAGGAATTCTGGGGTTGCTACGCAGAGGCAGGCAAGGGTAAACCACCTCTGAATGCCTCTTTGCCTTGAAAACCCTATAGGGTTGCCATAAGTCAGCTGTGACTCAATGGCTCTCTCCACCACCACCACCACCACCTGCACCACAAATTATTAGAAAATAACGGGATCACAATTCTAACCCAGGCTAAAAACAGCGTCTCTAACCCATTATTCTTTGCAAAGGGAGCTGGACCCATTCCACTGCAGAAAGAACCACATCGCAATTTCCACACAGCTCCCAAGAGAGAAAAGAAACGGCATGGATCGAACTCAGAGAGAGGTTAGGTTGCCAGCCCTGGGTTGGAAAATTCCTGGAGACTTTGGGGGTGGAGCCTGGAGAGGGTGGGGTTTGGGGAGGGGAGGGGAGGGCCCTCAGCAGGGTACAATGCCATAGAGTCCACCCTTCAAAGGCACCATTTTCTACAGGGGAGCTGATCTCTGTCAGCTGGAGATCAGTTGTAAAAGCGGGAGATCTCCAGGCCCCACCTGGAGGCTTTAAGGAGGTATAATGCCATCGAGAGTCCACCTTCCAAAGCAGCCATTTTCTCAAGGGGAGCTGATCCCTGTCACCTGGAGATCAGGTGTAATCCGAGCAAGTCTCCAGCCAGAACCTGAAGGTTTAGGGTTGCCAGGTATGGGTGGGGAAATACCTGGAGATTTTGTGAACTGCGCCTGTCGAGGGTGGGGTTTGAGGAAGGGAGGGGAGGGACTTCAGCAGGGTGTAGTGCCATAGAGTCCACCCTCCAGAGCAGCCATTTTCTCCAGGTGAACTGTTCTTGGCCACCTGGAGATCAATTGTAATCCCAGAAGATTTCCAGCCTCCACCTGGAGTTTGGCAACCCTCTAGAGGTTAGCAACACCTATAATGGTGCTTACAGATTCCTAATATTGGGGGAAATACTGACTTTTTTTTTAACAAGACTTTTAGGGGATTATGAAAAATTAAGAGGAACCACTTGCAAGTAGAGATATCGTTTCTCCTCTCTGGCTCCTGGCCTCTTTGCCCCTTTGTCAGTTTTCCCTCTCCTCCAGCATCCTTCTTCCAGCATTCTCTTCCACCTTTCATGTCTCCAGGTCACCTGTTTAATTCCCATTTCCTATACCTCTGCTCTGCCAACTGTTCCTTCCTACCTGCAATACTGCTCTCTAAGGGCCCAAAGTGGACGTGATGGCATTCTTGTGGCCTGTGAGGCCTTGTTCCAGGGCACTCCCCACCCCACCCCCGAAACAGCCATGATGTGTAAGGTTGCCAGGTCTGGTTTGGGAAATACCTGGAAACTTTGGGGGTGGATCCAGGAGAGGAAGGGGAGGGGCCTCAGCATGGTACAGTGCCATAGAGTCCACCCTTCAAAGCAGCCATTTTCTCCAGAGGAGCCGATCTCTGCCAGATGGAGATCAGCTGTCAAAGCGGGAGGTCTCCAGGCCCCACCTGGAGGCTGGCAACCCTAATGGAGTGTGCAACCATTTCAACACTTGGTAAGTCCTGGGGAATGGAAACGAGAGCGCCTCAGCCTGCTGTGCTGTGGGCCTGATCAGGATCCAGCCCTTGCAGTATTTTTAAATCACTTTAAAATAATAGTCTCATCCCCATCGTGGCTATGACAAGACCGTCACATCTAGTTTGGTCCTAAGGTTGATTTCAACAGGACTTATTCCCTAGTACAGAGGTCCCCAGCCTTTTTGAGCCTAGGGGTACCTTTGGGATTCTGACATAGGTTGGTGGGAACAACCACAAAATGGCTGCCTCCAGAGGCGGTGCCTACCACAAAATGGCTGCCTCCAGAGGTGGAGCCAAGCACAGAATGTCAGGGAATGAGGTTATGCATGAGAATAATATTAACTCTGCAACGTTTCAGGCAGCAGCTCTTAAAGGAATATATTTTTAAAAAAATATATATTTTCTTGCTTACACCCACTGTAACACAGTGAAGATCCTTGCGCTGGGGCTGGGGCAGCTGTTGCTGAAGCAGCTTTTTAAAACCTGCAAAGCCAATCAGACCTCAGTGGCCAGTCAGAAGCCCAGCTAGGCAAAAGCCCCTTGTGGCCTCACCCACTTCCTAAAAAAACTTGGGTGCCAGGAAAGGTATTGGCAGACACCATGGTTCTCATAGGCACTGCATTAAAGTAAAGGTAAAGGTTTCCCTTGCTCAAAAGCCAGTCAAATCCAACTCTAGGGATGTGGTGCTCATCTCCGTTTCCAAGCCGAAAAGCCAGCACTGTCCGAAGACTTTTTCCGGGGTCATGTGGCCGGCATGACTAGACGCCAAGGCGCACGGAATGCTGTTACCTTCCCACCAAAGTGGTACCTAGTTATCTACTTGCGATTTCTTGCTTTTGAACTGCTAGTTTGGTAGGAGCTGGGGCCAGAGACGGGAGCTCACTCCGTCACGTGGCTCTCCGGTCTCGAACTGCTGAACTACCGATCTTCTGGTCTGCAGCTTAGTGTCTTAACCACTGACCCACCGCAGCCCCTCTGGGCAATACGTTGGAGGCCCCTATATTAAGAGGAAACATTTGCAAGTGGAGATAGCATTTCTCTTCTCTTCAGCTCCTGGCCTTGGGAAGAGCTCTTTTTTTGCCCATTATTCTTTCTCAGTCCTCCTTCATCCCTTCTTCCACCATTCTCTTCCTTCTTTCATTTCCCCAGGCCACCCACTTAATTCCCCCTTCCTGTACCTCTGCTTCACCAACCATTCCTTTTTCCCTGCAATGCCACTCTCTGAGGGTAGCGTGGTGCCTGCAGGCTCTGCGCTGGGGACAATTGCCCTAGCAAGTCCATGTAGAACTGTAGCCTTACAGTATGATCCTAAGCAGAGTTACATCCTTCTAGGCCTACCAGCTTTAATATACTTAGAAGGGTGTGAACTCTGCTTAGGACGGCACCGTGAGCCACAGCTCAGGAAATTCCTGGTGTGGATCTGACCTCAGCGATGAATGAACTCTCGTGGTCTTCAGCAAACTGGGCGGGGGCGGTTTGAGCCCCCATATTCAGTACAGGGGTAGATAATCATCCTGATCTACTTTACAGGGGCTTGTAGGTATTATAAGATAATATATAAGAAACCCTTTGAACACAGCGTATAAAAGCTAGGCATTACGGATTCATTGGAGGGACAGCCGGCTCCGTCGGCATGCTGACCAGAGGGCCCGTTGTCCCGCCCCCCCATCCTTTAACACGGCCCTGTTGTCCCTCTGAACTTTGATGTAGAGGGAATGCTTCTCCCAGTGTCTGTACAAAGTAATTCAGAGCCCAAGCGCAACGGTGCATGCCTGTCTGTTGTTTATTCGTCAGTGCGATTAGACTGCTTGTTTATAACAATAACACAAAAGGAGATTTGGGAGGGGGGAGAGCCTGCCAGATATTTCCGCCTTCCCTGCCACATGGTGTTCTCGGCACTGGCAGCGGCACCGCGTACGTGAGCACTACAGGAATGCAGGAAAGCCATCTGCGGGAGAAAATTACTAATCACTCACAATTGCTAATCATTCTCTCGCACTAAACCAATCCCACAGGGAGGATTTGAATTCCATGGCGGCTTCCCCCCCCCACACACATACAAACACATGCACACACACCCTTGTGGTTGCTAATGCCACCAAAGGCACACCAGAGGAACATAGTGCCGGCCTCGTGTGCGTAAGCGAGCACTCCCCCTTTTAACAGATATGATCAAGGTCTGCAGCCAGAATGAATGCGGCAGACATGGGGGGAAGTTCTAATGCCCTCTAAAGCAGACGTAGGGGGGAAGGGGTTTAGACGGCAGCGAGCCTGCCTCGGCAGGGAGGGCGGGGTATAAATCTAAATAAATAAATAAATAGCTTGGTGACTTTTGCACTGCAGAAAAGCGCTGGCCATCTGCAGCCAGTCTGACAATTCAGAGTATGGATTTGTGGGTTTATGGAAGGGGGTTTTAAGGGGTGCCTGTTCACAGGTGCATATTTCACTATGGGTGGTCGGTAGAGCACCAGCAAAAGTGTGAGCTGCTGGCTGTAATCTCACCTCCCTCCATATCGTCATTTGCGAAGGACTTCGGTGGTGGTGATGCCTCCACTGGTGATTGGCTGACCTGCTCTGACATCAGAGCCCTCTCAGGCAGACGGAAACGTCCCCACCTGCCATTGGCTGAGCGGCTCAGTTCTTGGCGAGAAGGGCAGGCAGAAGAAGGGCCTAGAAAAGGAGATGGAGGAGGGAATGAGGAACTTCTCAGCTCTTGAATAATACCTGGGCTGAACATTGGTCCATCCATTTGGGCAGGTGATTTAAAACCTGGGCATGGCCAGCAGCAGGTGTCATTTCAAGCAGGAATGCACAGGAACGCCGTTCCGGGAGTAACAAGCCCAGGAGCGGGCACATATGGTGATACACTGTGGGAAAAAGCAAAAGCATATTTTGATCTGTATATTCATGCGTGTTGTAGGGTAGCTTCCCTGCAAGAGCAAAGGAAACTTAAAGTGTCTTTAATCAAAGTTCAAAGCTGGCGCGCCAGCTCTGAGTTGGGAAACACCTGGAAATTTAGGGGGTGGAACCTGAGCAGTGGGTGTTGCCTTCTGACATGCTTCTGGTGATGTCAGGGGGTGTGGCATATACAAATGAGTTACGCTAATGAGCTCCTGCACATCTTTTTTTACAAAATGACCCCTTGCCAGCAGGATTGACCAGAGGATAAGAGTCAAAAGGTTCCTGACCCTTTAGTACTTGCCCATGTCTTACAGTTACACCCCCTAGGTGAATATCAGCCCAGGATGACCTTATGGCTTCTTACCTGCTTCGTGGGTTCACGGTGGCTGGTGGCGTTTTGTTTATGCTACTGCATTTTGTAAGTGGTTTGGAGTCCCAGGGGGGAGGAGGAGGAGGAGGAGGAGAGCATAAAATATATCAATAAATACAATATGAAGCCTAGAAAAGCAGGCAGATGCGACGTAAGAAGATGTTACCACAATGGCAAGCAATGAGATCACCATCCTCTTGGCTTCTGGGGAATGACAGTTGATGTTCCTCAAATGTAGAGTGCAAGTGACTCTGACGCGGATGGTCCCGACTAGTCCAGCCTCACTGGATCATGGGAGCTAAGCAGGGGTTCAGCCCTGGTTAGTATTTAGATGGGAGACTGCCCCGGAAGTCCAGATTCGCTCTGCAGAGGCAGGTAATGGCAAGGCTCCTCTGTTAGCCTCTTGCCTTGGAAACCCGACATGTCAGCTAAAACTTGGCAGGGCTTTCCACGCACTTGCAGAATGCAATTGACACAACCTTGCCAAGCAGGGCTATTTTGGGGCAGGAACGCACAGGAACGGAGTTCCGGCTGGCTCCTGAGTTGGCCACACCCAGCAGGAACTCATTAGCATAACAGGCCACACCCAACAGCAGAAACTCATTAGGATTGGCTACATTAGGGGTATGCGGCCTAACATGCAAAAAAAGCCCTGGGTTTGACAACAAACAAGGAAAACAGAATAAGAAGCAAAAGGTGGGTGCGGCTGGATGACCACTCTTCTGGTAACACGGGGGTGTGGCCTAATATGCTAATGACTAATAAACTGTGCTGTCAGTGGTGTGGCCTAATATGCTAATGACTTTCTGCTGTTGGGTGTGGCCTATTATGCTAACGAGTTCCTGCTGGGCTTTATCTACAAAAAAAACCCTTTTGCCAGGTGTGGAGTTCTGGAAGAAACAAGTCTTTTGAGGTCTTGCTTCTTCCTTTTTGGCCAAACTCAAAGGCTGGCTTTAGTGTCTGGCCAAAAACAGCACAGGCAGCTCCAAGGATGTGTTGCTGCTATCCAAGTGCTGCTTGAAGACTAGCCCTGCACACCTCTTGACCTCTGTTCCCCTCTTGTTCTGTAAAATTTGTAAATAGACAGGGTTCATTTTGTAGCAGGAGCTCCTTTGCATATTAGGCCACACACCCCTGATGTAGCCAATCCTCCAAGAGCTTACAGAGCTCTTCTTACAGGGGCTACTGTAAGCTCTTGGATGATTGGCTGCATCGGGGGTGTGCGGCCTAATATGCAAAGGAGCCCCTGCTACGAAATGAGCCCTGTAAATAGATACCAAGAGAACAGCAGAAGTCTCCAGGACACTCTTCTTGCCACTTGTGGAAGAGGGGGACTTTGGTTTCCATGGAAATCAGAGCTTGCCAACAAAACACTGGCAGGTGGGAGGGTTTCCGGTCGGAGGAATGGAGGTCTGACACGCTTTGCAAATGCGCAGGGCGGACAGCGGCTCTTCTTGACAGCTTGGGTGGATAAATCCACCTGACGCAACCTCACACAGGTAGTGTGAGGACCAGCAAGCAATATAATCCAGGCTTGAGCAAGCTCAGTGAAGGAAAAGCCTCGGAGGAGACTTTTACAACACCTTGAGCACTGCAGCCAAAGAAGATTTTTGCAAGTATCTCTAAGGAGCCGAGCTGGGCTGATTAATCAGCATAAAATCTCCAATTCCCCTGATTCCTTAACAAAGAAGACAAAGTTTAAACGTTGGGACCACATCTGAAGAGAAGTAACAACATAAGGTAACGGAAAAAAACTTTTTGCCTTACCATTACCGTGTTTTGAAAGCCGAAAAGCAGATCTGGTGAAGCAATAGACTGTTGCAGATTGGATGAGTGCAGTTTTGAAATGTTAAAAAGCTGAATTTGAACTTAAAAAGCCAAAAAAACAAGTTGTTTAACATTCCTGCGGTTAAGAAGAGTCGGGAGGGGGAGCCAAGCATCGCGAGACAAAGAGGGGAGGAGGGAACCAAGCATCGCGAGACCAAGCTGTGAGGACTGAGACAGGAAGTGACGGCTTGAGGAGCAGACAAGAAGGGAAGCGGAGAAGAACCGGAAGAGAGCAAAGGGGACTGTAAAAACTGCCGGACCAAAAGGACTACAACAGGAAGTGACGTGCGGAGAGCAGACAAGTAAGCAAGAGGAAGGGACAAAAGGAAACTACGGCAAGCCAGAAGCAAGGTAAAAAGACTATAACCTTTGACACAAACCATAGAGAAGTTGCGCCCGCCATTTTGGATTTATAAAAATTTTAAACAGTAATATCTCATAAACTATATAACTTAGAAGGCTGAAACCAACGAAATTTGACTTGGCAAGACTAGCTTGTGTGATTACACTAAACGGTGTTTGATTTGGAAAATAAAATAAAATCGATCTTTTTTAAAGAGACAAGACGGATCGCGGGCTAAGATCGAGAGCAGCTACATGGTCCTCTCCTACAATGGCAGCAAAAAAAGAAAAAGAATTACTAGCTGTTATGGAAGCAATGGAAAAAAAAATGTTAGACGCTATAGGAGAGGTAAATGTTAAAATGAATGGTATAGCTGCACAAGCAGACAAACATTTTATAGATTTAAAAGCTGAATTACAAAAGTTAACCACTAGAACACAAGACATAGAAATTAAAGTAAAAGAACTGGAAGAAAATACTCAAAAAACAATGAAGGAAAATGACAGAATGGAAAAGATGATGCACTATAGAGACATGCAAACCCATCTGAGATTTAGAGGTATAGAGGAAAAATTAGGTGAAGACATTTTTACAAGAATGCAAGAAGCATTAGCAGATTTTTTACAAGAGGAAAAGGAAGTTGTTAAAGAACATATGGATCTTGCTTACAGAGTCAATTCTACATACGCGAGAGACAAAAATATACCAAGGGACGTGGTAGTTCAATTTACAATGAAGAGAACAAAAGAACAAATCTACAAAAAATGTTTTACAGACTCTTTTGAAATAGGTGGAAAAAAAGTTATCGTAATGAAAGAATTGCCCAGAGCAATTTTGCAAGACAGGAAAAAATTCAAGCGTCTGACAGACAAACTGAAAGAGAAAAAAATAAGATTTCGTTGGGAAATACCACAAGGACTGAGTTTTTATTATGGTAACAACAGAATGGTGATTTAAAATTCAGCAGAAATGTACGCCTTTGTGGGTGAGAACAAGGAAGAATTTGGTGATATTTAAGACTACAACAAGATGGATTACAAAGTACTCTCATGGAATGTAAATGGACTTAATTCACCCCAAAAACGTAGAATGGTAGGACACTGGCTGGAGAAACAAAAATGTAGTATAGTTTGTATACAAGAGGCCCATCTTAAGAAACAAGACTACAAATATTTAATAAGAAAAAAGTTGGGAGAAGAATTTTTTTCATTGGCAAGTAATAAAAAGAATGGAGTGGTAACATATGCCAAAAAAGACTTGGAACCTAAACTAATATTTAAAGATAAAGAAGGAAGATACTTAGCTATTGAAATTCTGTTACACGGACAGAAGACTTTGATTGTAAATATTTACGCCCCCAACGGAGCTAAAGAAATCTTTTTTAAAGAACTACAAATGGAACTGGACAGTGTAAACTATGAACAAATCATAATGTTGGGAGACTTTAATGGGACTGTGAATAATAAAATAGATAGGCGCTCAAAGAGAAAAGACGACACACTAGGGAAACTTCCAAAAAAAATTTTTGAACTGATAAAACAGGAAAAGCTGGAGGATATTTGGAGGAAGGTTAACCCACAAGGGAAAGACTATACTTTTTACTCTAACAGACATGATTCACATTCAAGAATTGATATGATCTGGATGTCTATTAATCTAACATTTAAGACAAAAAAAGTTGAAATTCTACCTAGAATAATCTCAGACCACAATCCTTGTCTATGGACTTCTGGGCAAATAAAAAGGCAAGGGAGATGGAGAATAAATGAGGACTTATTAGACAACCAAGAAATAGTTAAAAAATTTCATGAAGAGACAGATTTATATTTTCAAGTGAACATACAAAAAGAAGTAAAAATTCAAACTGTGTGGGATGCGTACAAAGCAGTTATGAGAGGATTATTGATATCATTGAACGCTAAAGACAATAAAAAGAAAAGAGAACAATATGAAAACATTGTACAAGCCATTAAAATAAAAGAAAAGGAACTGAAGAACAGACCAGGAAAAAAGAAACTGCAAAAGGAAATTTGGATGTTACAAGACCAAGCAAAAGCTATTTTGAATCAAGAGGCTTACTGGAACCTGAAAAAATTGCAACAAAAAGCATTTGAAGGTGCAAATAAACCTGGAAAGTACTTAGCATGGCAATTAAAGAAAAAACGTGAAAATAAATTTATTACTAAAGTGATACGGGACAATATTGAGATAATAGACAATAAGGGAATAAAAAGAGAATTTTTTAAATATTATGCAAAGCTTTTTAAGAAGGAAAATAAAGACAGAAGAAGGATTAAAGAATACCTACAGTCATTAAAATTACCAAAACCAACGGAGAAAATCAAAGAACTACTTAACTGCCCAATGTCACTACAAGAGATTAAAAATGCAATAAATGATTCAAAATTAGGGAAAGCACCTGGATCAGATGGATTTACAGCTAAGTTTTATAAATCACTACAGGATTCGATCTCACCAGTGTTATTGCTATTAATGAATGACATAGGAGTGACAGGTGAGGTCCCGGAGACTTGGAAAGAAGCAACCATTTCACTCATTCCGAAAGAAGGTCAAGATTTAACCAATGTTAAAATTATAGACCAATTTCTTTGTTAAACAATGACTATAAGATTTTTGCCAAGAGTATAACTGATAGGCTTAAGGAACATCTTAAAGAGACTATACAGACAGAACAAGCAGGATTTTTACCTAATCGCCAAATAAGAGACAATATAAGAGTAGTAGTGGATGCTATAGAGTACTATGATAAACATCCGGAGAAGGAAGTGGGCTTTCTTTTTTTAGACGCGGAAAAAGCGTTTGACAATTTAAATTGGGATTTTATGTTTGAAGTGTTGGAACATCTTGAAATTGGAGACTATATGCTTAATCTTATTAAGTCAATATATAGAGAACAGAAATCCTCTTTAATAATTAATACTGAAAAAACGGATTACTTTAAAGTGGAAAAAGGAACACGACAAGGATGCCCACTCTCGCCGTTGCTATTTATTTGGATTTTGGAAGTCTTGTTACTAAATTTGAAAGAAGATAAAGAAATTAAAGGCTTAACAATAAAAGGTTTCTCTTTTAAATATAGAGCCTTTGCAGACGACGTGATGTTTATAGCTGAAGACCCTATGACTACACTACCATATTTGTTGCAGAAAGTAAGAGAGTTTGGTGATTTGGCTGGGTTTTATGTAAATAAGAACAAATCGAAAGTGATGTGTAAAAATATGCCAAATAATAAGCAAATTGAATTACAAAATCTTATAGAATGTGAAGTGGTGAAAAAGACAAAATATCTAGGTGTAAACCTAACAATGAAAAACATTGATTTGTATAAGAATAATTATGAGAAATTATGGCAGCAAGTTATGCAAGATATTAAAAGGTGGAATGTATTAAATTTGTCACTGCTGGGTAGAATTGCAGTGGTTAAAATGTGTTACCAGGAATAATGTTTCTGTTTCAAACTATTCCAATTGTGAAAGATGTAAAAACATTCAAATGCTGGCAGAAGGAATTGACTAAGTTTGTGTGGGGAGGGAAAAAACCAAGAATTAAGATGAAAATAATGTGTGATGCTAAAGAGAGAGGTGGGTTTCAGTTACCAAACTTAAGGCTATATCATGATGCAGTATGTTTGACTTGGATAGGGACATGGACTATGTTACAAGACAGAAAGTTATTGTCCCTGGAAGGTCATGACTGTAGGTTTGGGTGGCACGCATATCTGTATTATGGTAAAACAAAAATGGACAATATGTTTAAGCATCATTATTTGAGAAGAACATTAATCGATACGTGGACAAGATATAAAAACTTTTTTCCAGATGAAATACCTATGTGGATTGTACCTGCAGAAGTTTTAAATCCATCATCTCACTACAAAGGACAAGACTGGTTGAAATATAGAGACCTGTTAACAAGACATGGTAAAGACTTTAAATTGAAGGAGCAGCAGCAGATGGACTTTGATTATGGCTGGTTAAGGTACAGACAAATATATGATATGTACAGAAGTGATAAAAAATCTGGTTTTAGAGAAAAAAGCAATGAAATAGAACAAATTTGGGAGGAAGATGGGAAAAAAATGATTTCTAAAATGTATAAAGTATTGTTAAAATGGTTTAATGCTGATGAAATGGTAAAGGAACAAATGATAAAATGGGCGATAAACCTAAACAAAGACATTGAAATGGAATCTTGGGAATTTTTATGGAAAAATGCAATGAGTATTTCTACATGTTATAATCTAAAAGAGAACTGTTTTAAAATGATGTACAGATGGTATATGACACCAAAAAAAATTGCAAATATTAATCAAAATATGTCTAACAAATGTTGGAAATGTAAAAAGAAAGAAGGTTCTTTCTATCATATGTGGTGGACTTGTGATAAAGCGAAGACTTATTGATCTATAATACATGCAGAAATGGAAAAAATTTTGAAATGTACATTTAAGAAGTTGCCTGAAATGTTACTGCTTGGACTTAAACTAGAAGAGATAAATGTAAAGAAAAGGACAATAATATGGTATATGATTACAACAGCAAGAATGGTGTATGCACAAAATTGGAAAAATGAAAAAATACCAGAAGTGTGGGAATGGTTGAAAAAATTGTTATATATGGCTGAAATGGATAAATGGACTAGAAAGTTGAATAATCTGTACTCAGAGACTTTTTTAGAAGATTGGGAGGATTTGAAAGAATATGTTGAAAAATATTGGGACATGAAAAACTACATTTATACATGGTTATAATAGCATAAAGGAATAGAAATTGAGTATATGAATGTACTAAGGATAATTAGATAATGAACTTGTTTTTTAGAATTATATAAGAATATAGAAAATAAGAATTGGTATATAAGTATTTTAAAGATATATAACCATTACCAGAAATGTAAACACAGAGATAAATATTACTATTTTGGATAAAGTGGAAAATGTGTTATGCTTCAGATGTGGTGGGAAACCACCAATACAAGATAAAAGCAAGACTATACAAATAGAACAAAATGTTATATAATATGGAAAAAAGGATTTGTAGCAAACAAATGTATTAATTTTAATGTTTTGAAAAATAAAAACTTTCTTACAAAAAAAAAACAAAACACTGGCAGGTGGGTAGCCACGTTGGTCTGCGACAGAACAGCAAGACTTCCTGGCCCATAGCCAGGAAATTTTGGTTGGTTGGTGGGGCATTGGGAAATCAGGGGGGGCAGGGGAGAGGAGGGAGGGCGCGGAGAAGTTTTTGCAATTAAAAAACCACCCTGCACCCCCACAAGTGGGAGAAACTGCAAACTCCCCACTTCTCTACCCCTGGTTGAGATGGGATTTCTGCTGACTCAAGACAGAAGGACTTTTTTCACCGAGAGAAGCAGGTCCCACCCCCTTTGTGCCAGCTGACTGTGGCAGGAGAGATGATGGCTCTTCTTTGGCTCGCATCTCTGCCCTGTGGCAGGCAAGCACTGCGGAGGCTGTGGACGTGTCCAGTCTAGTAGCAGGACTTCTGGGGCAGGGCTGTTGCATGAGGGGGCATGGCCCCAAAAGGCCCCGCTGTAGCTACGGGCCAGAAGACTCGAGTCCAGAAGCACCTTAGAGACCAACAAGAATTTCAGGGTATGAGCTTTCAAGAGTCAAAGAGTCATCAGATACAAGTGGGATTCCTGTTTGTCTATGATGAAGGGAGCTTTGACTCTTGGAATCTCCCACCCCCAAATTCTTGTTTGTTCTCAGAAGTGCTATTGGGCTGGAATCTTAACAGTCATTGGCTGTTTCGGACCCCACGTTTCCCCCTGCCAAAACCACCCAATCAAAAACGTGTACCAAAATGTTCATATTGTTACAAAGCTCACATTCCAAGGTTCCATTTTTTAAAAAAATTAGTTTATTTGAGATCTACCTCGCTGGGTGAGCAGCAAGCCGATTCGCCGCCCGTAACACTCAGGAAATCATTCCTTAATTTGAGATTTTCCTGTTGCCGTGGTATCCAGTGCGGTGTGACAAATTAAGACATCAAAGTGAGTGACAGTCCAGATGGAACCTTGCTCTATCTCTGAAGCAAGCCAAACCAGACCTTCTGGGCAGGTACCCTTTTCGCCATGTGAACAAAAGCGCATGGAAAGAAGCCAAGACCGAGGCTTTCTTTTATAAATAGCCTCTCTTATTAAGCTAATTGCGCTCTGCGGAAGTATGACAAAAACTATATCCTCAGCTAAACTTACCCCTTCTTCAGTAGCTCCAAGAATAGTGTGGCTCTGAAATCGGCGTGAGAACAGGGTGAATTTACAGGTTCCTCTTTTCTTTTCTTTTTTTTGGTACAGGCTGTCTGGCTGTAAAGTCCCTCTGTTCTCCCAGCGTTAATGATTGTATTCGGGCCCCCCCAAGTGGCAAAAAAGAGGCACATCCAATAGGTTGTAGACATTTTACCCATTTTCAGTGCTGGTGATTGGGTTTTTTGCCCTGACCTGGATAGCTCAGGCTAGCCTGATCTCGTCAGTTCTTGGAAACCGAGCAGGGTTGGCCCTGGTCAGTCATCTGGCAGGGAGACCACCGAGGAAGACCAGGGTGGCCATGCAGAGGCAGGCAATGGCAAACCAGCTCTGAACGTGCCTTGCCTTGCCTTGCCTTGGAAGCCCCACAGGCTCGCCATAAGTCAGCTGTGACTCCATAGGAAAAAAAAACGCATAATTTTGCCATGCAAGAGTGCATTAATACAATAAAAGCTTATAAATAAATCATTGCATCTAAAAGAAAGATCATTCTCAGATTTCCTGGATACAATGCTGTCTGTAGATAACAAACTTTATGAACTACTGGGGTGGGTCTCGAGCCAGCCGTGGAGCCCAATGCAAGCTTGTGTCATTATCTGCTACCCTCTACCCCTGGACTAACATTTTGGGGGGGGGGGGGGTTGGCCATCAAGTAGAAGCAGACTTACGGCAACCCCACAGGGGTTTTCAACACAAGAGACGTTCAGAGGTTGTTTTGTCATTGCCTGCCTCTGCGTAGCAACTCTGGACTTCCTGGGTGGTCTCCCATCCAAATACTGAACAGGGCTGACCCTGTTTAGCTTCTGAGATCTGATGAGATCAGGCTAGCCTGGGCTATCCACCTCATTCCATTTTGTTCTCATACAGTCAACCCTTCCTTCCCATTTCAGTCTTAGCTACCTTCCTCTGCCTAGCACCACCTGTATTCTGCTCATCCTTTGCCAACTTCTCCCTTTGACCCCATCAACCAACCAGGAAGCAACTAATCTTCCACTGTTCCTTCCTTCTCCTTACCCATCTCTGCCCCCTTTGGGATGCTCTACCACTGAGCTGGCGACCTTCCTTTTCTTCACATTCCTGCCATTGACCTTTTTTTGCTTAACAATCACAACATGGATGCCTCCCCATTCCATTCTTCTGGTCTGGCGGGTAATGCCACAGAAAGGAAGGGGTGTGGAAGGAAATGGAAAGCAACAATGGAGTAACCTGGCAGCTGGATTCTCGAACCACTTCCAGATGGGATGCTCATTTTTGTGTTTAGGTAGATCATGGTAATACCTTCCCTGCATCCATAAACTTGTCTGCCAAAGAAACTGCCCAGCGTCCTCTGGTCCTGCTTGTAGCACAGTAGTAGGAATGTGAGAAGGGTACACCGTAAACGCAGGAGCAAAATGGCATGGGGATACCATGTTGACGCTGTTCATCTTCCTATAGAAACTGCCCCTCCCCTTCCTCTCTTTGGCTGTCCTCAGCTGAAACCAGAACAGGCATCTACCAGGCCTGCCTAAGGCCCCATTAGGGATTCACCTCTTGTCAAAGCAACGTCTACATTCCCCGGGAGCTCTCCAAGGTGCTGCAATGCCTGC
This sequence comes from Lepidodactylus listeri, assembly GCA_029233225.1. Classification (NCBI taxonomy): domain Eukaryota; kingdom Metazoa; phylum Chordata; class Lepidosauria; order Squamata; family Gekkonidae; genus Lepidodactylus; species Lepidodactylus listeri. Next base: position 13,778,795 of record JARCFY010000005.1, on the reverse strand, counting down.
CTTTGACCGGCTGTTAGTGTTATTCCCGCTTCTCGCTATGCCCCGTTGATCATTACACGTCTCCACTAGCACTTCAGCAGACCTCAATGAGTCTCGTATACAATGCAAATTAAATCCTGGGGAATTTGTAGTATTTGAATCAATTTCACATTTTGACTTTTATAATTTGGCCTAGCTGGATCCTCTGGCCTGTTGGTAAGTTTTAAAGCAAGAATATGTCTGCATTTGCTAATTTATTTACTTTTGACAGCTTTTGCTTGTTTGTTTACTAAAACCCTATATATGCAGTACTGGTAGCTTGGAATGCTGAGGGGAAAAGCAGATGGAAATAATCCCCCCCCCCCTCCACCTTCCTTTGCAAGCAACATTGAGTTAGGGGACAGTTTCAGAGGGTAGGTTAGATCTGAGTCCAGCAGCACCTTATAGACCAACAAGATGGGAGGGGGTCTGAGCTTTCAAGGCCACGGTGGCTCAGAGGTTTAGACACTGGGCTGCAGACAGGAAGGTCAGTAGTTCAGCAGTTCAAGACCCAAGTGCTGCATGATGGAGTGAGCTCCCGTCTCTGGCCCCAGCTCCTGCCAACCTAGCAGTTCGAAAGCAAGAAATTGCAAGTAGATAAATAGGTACCCCTTTGGTGGGAAGGTAAGAGCATTTCGTACACCTCGGCATTTAGTCATGCTGGCCACATGACCACGGATAAGTCTTCGGATAGCGCTGGCTCTTCAGCTTGGAAACGGAGATGAGCACCACCCCCTAGAGTCAGATTCGACTGGCTTTCAAGCAAGGGAAACCTTTACCTTTCCTTTTACTGAGCTTTCAAGGGTCAAAGCACCTTTTGTCTGATTGAGTTAGGAAGATTTTCTTTGTTTTTGTTTGAGATCCAGGCTTTGTCTTTTCCCCGTGATGACTTGGACCTTTCTCAACTTGTAGCAGCATTAAAGAAGCTTCGAGGATACAGCGCCTGCCTGGAGATTTTTAATGACATTTGCCATCCGTGTGAGGTTTTTCTCATATGGTGTGGTGTGTAAGGCACCATCAAGTTGCCACCGACTTATTGCAACCCCAGCAGTGGGCTTTCAAGGCAAATGAGAAGCAACTATATAATAAAATAGAATATATATTAAAAAGAAGAAGTAGAGGTGGTTTGCCATTGCCTTCCTCTACTGAGTCGTCCTTGGTGGCCTCCCATCCAAGCACCGACCTTGTTTAGCTTCCGAGATCCGATGAAATCGGCCTATACCATGCCTCCTTCCCTCTCTTCCTCCTATTACCCTGGAGAATTTCTGCAGCAACCTTTGTTTGACAGGAATTACAGTATGCGTCAATCTAAGCTTTTTCAGAAAATCAAGATGGGTAGCCGTGTTAGTCTGCCTTGACAGCATTTGGTCATATTGCTGGCAAGATGTCAGTAAGTCATGGGCTTGTGAGCTAGATCCTGAAGATCTAATTTGACAGCCAGTGAGGTCAGGTGACTAGGATTGCACCGTATTTCTGGAACAGTCACCATGACTCAGCTATTGTAAATACTGTAACCTGATTGGTTGATGCAAATATATATTGCAAGCAGTTCAATGCTCTTCCCTCTGATTTTGGAGTACAACTGTCTGCGTAGCACTTTGTCGGTCTGTATCCTGAAATTGCTACTGAAGTTCGGTGTAAATATCTCCAGTGTCCAGTGTAAATAAATGTAAATACTCTGTATAAAGAAACAGAGGTGCTCTGCTATTATTTGCGGCATCTTAAAATACCGTCATGCCTGTAGCAGTAGAAAAGACCAAGAGTCCAGTAGCACCTTGAAGATGCACAAAATATGTGGTGGGGTCGCTGCTCACTTCTTCAGATACAGTTAGAATGGGAGTCCACCTGTCCTATTTATTGGAAAGTGGAGTGATTTCAGATGCCGAATGACATTAGGAAAATAGTAGATAACCAATCACGCCTGCCATTGTTATCCACCTGCTACTCTCATGAGGTCCCACCCCTCCCCAAACCCTGCCCTCCCCAGGCTCCACCCCCAGAATCTCCAGGTATTTCCCAACCCAAAGCTGGCAACCCTAGTGCCTTTACCTGTTGGGAATCAAACCTAGGACCTACTGCATGCAATACAAATCCTTCCGTTGTGAGTAGAATATTTTTCTGGAATCCGAAAAGCATGCACACAAACAGCACACAAGCACCTCTCCAAATAGTATGCTGCCACAAATGACATTTTAAAATGCCTCTCATTTGGAGCCCAACAACAACACCCCCCACAGTCCGCATTCAAATGAGCCCCAAAGGAGCCTGGTGAACTGGCCCACAGTCCTTCTCGGCTTCTGTCCAGAACCTCCGATGATTTCCTCTGCTCTCTCGGATCTCGAGAGCTGCCTGAAGGGGGGAAAGCCCTTATTGCAGTCATTATCTCCGCAAAGGAAGCCGCACGGTGGATAACTAGAAGCTCTTGCGATTTGCCTTCCGCGCTATTAAACCGCAGCCTTTTCATGAGCCATGTGCTGAATTCCTCCTCACCCAAACAACAAAAAAATAAAATAAAAAGTGAACCTTTTCATTCATTTCATCATTATCAAGGGCTGCCACATTCAAATGATTTCTCTGGCAGTTCCCGCATTTCCAGGGGACGTGCCTCAAGAAGGAATTGGAAGCCTTTTGATTAAGAAGACGGTGTCATGACACTTCCAACCAGAGCAGGGTTGTTATCATTAGGATGGAGTCGCACTTCCACACAGCTCTCCTGCTCCCGCTTGCTCCCTCTCTAGGCCACCTTTCATATAAAAACCGCTGTATGATGTGGCCTAATTGAACAGAAATATCTTATAAAAACACACACACTCGCTATAAATGTCCCAAAGATTTCTCTGAAGGGTGGGTGGGGACACTGGTATTTATAGAAGTGTCAAGGCCCGAGCGCCATGTTTGTGTGCGTGAGAGAGCATACAAATGTCTGCCTGTGTTTTCAGACTCCCTCATTTCTCTCAGGCCTGCCGCGTTCGAGAGAAGAAGCAAATGTAAATAGACTCTGCTCATACAGTGGATTATATTTTACATTTGTTTCCTTTATGATCTGATCCTGCTAGGAGGTTCATGATTTTATGCGGTCAGCCTGTATTCCTGGACTGTCATTCACCTCGGGACAGCTTTCCATCTGAGGCCTTCATAAATTTAAAGAAGAGGCCTGAAACAATATGCCGCTTTTCTCACTTGCTATATTTAGTTAGTGCCTTTCCATACAGCCTTTTAGCTCCTAGATTCAATGGTGGTGATACCCACATAGGGTCGCCAGCTCCGGGCTGGGAAATTCCTGGAGAATTGGGGGGTGGAGGCTGGGGGATGATAGGATCTGGGGTAGGGAAGGACCTTGGCAGAGCACAATGCCATAGAATCCACCTTCCAAAGCAGCTATTTTCTTAGGGTTGCCAAGTGACTTACCTGCTGCAGCAGAGGAGAGTTCGTCCCGGGCTGGGACATTCGCGCATGTGCAAAGCACACGCACGGTGCAATGATGTCACCCGGAAGTGACATCATCACGTTGGGCACGTTGCCAGCCAATGCTCTAGCAATCAGCCTGGAAACTCTATGGTACCATAGAGTTTTCAGGCTGACTGCTAGAGTGTCAGCTGGCAACATGTCCAGCACGATGACGTCCCTTCCAGCTGATGTCATCACACCGGGCACATCAGCCTGAACCGGGCACTTTGGGGGCAGGGTTTCCCCCACCAACCTGATCCGGACTGGTGGATTGGGGGCCATTTCAGTGGGAAAACCCCTGCCCCACCAGGGGACCTAGCAGGGGACCTACATTTTCTCCAGGGGAAGCGATAGGGTCCCTCCTGGCTACCAGTGGGATGTGGGGGCCCATGGAGTTGCCAGATCCGGGTTGGGAAACTCCTGGATATTTGTGGTTGGAGCCTAGGGAGGACAGGGACCTCCCTGGGTTAAAGTGCCATAGAGTCCACTCTCTAAAGCAGCCGTTTTCTTCAGGGGAACTATCTCTGTAGTCAGGAGATCAGTTATAATTCCAGGGGATCCCTTCCAATGCCCCCTCTAAGCTGCGGAGTCTTTTGAGCAAAAATTCTACTCTGTGAGCTGCTGGCATTAAAGTTGTGAGCAAGACGATTCGGCTGCTGCATAAATTAGTTTGCTCTGGAGCCATTTTTCCCAGGCTAAGACAAAAACATGTGAGCCAGAGGCTAAAAAACTGTGAGCTAGCTCACACTAACTCAGCTTAGAGGGAATACTGCCTAGGACCTGCCTGGAGGCTGGCATCCCTAGGAAGAGATCTCTGTAGTGTAGAGATCGGTTGTAATTCCAGGAGATCTCCAGGCCCTGCCAGGGCATTGGCAACCTTGAAGCCACAAGAAGGACAGAAGGAAAAGCCTAGAATCGAAATGTGAGGCCTGTTCGGGCCTTCCTTCTGAGGCCTTCTTTCCCTGTGATCACTGGGTATTTCTGCTCCATTACTCTGTTGCAGGTTGGTTTCATTAGAAACTTGGAAAGCAGTGGCTTTATTTGAAGCTGTTTGCTGGGGGACCGTATGGGCCTTTGGAAGCCTATCTGGATGTTTTCCTCTGTGAGAAGTTATGACATGTTGGGAGCAACTTAAAGACAGCCTGCCAGTGCTGAATCTTCTCCTGCAATGTACAGCCATGAGGTTCACATGAGGCAATGGTTCATATGAGGTAGTTGAGAGATGCCAACAGGCCAGGTCAGTGACCCTCATGAAATGACTGAATGTCCTAGAATAAATCCCTAGATCCTCTGCAATATACAGGTGTTCCACAGAAGACAAGTCAATGTGGAAAGAGTTCCTTGAAGGCTAGATGTGTTAAAACTTTCTTTTTTGTTGTTGTTGTTCAGTCGCACAGTCAAGTCCGACTTTTCATGATCCCATGGACCACATCACGCCAGGCCCTCCTGTCCTCCGTTGTGCTTAATTTCATGTTTGTTGCGTCGGCAACACCGTAACACTGTTTAACCATCTCAGCCTTTACCGTCCCCTTCTTCTTTGACCTTCAATCTTTCCCAGCGTCAGGGTCTTTTCCAGTGAGTGCTCCCTTCTCATTTGGTGGCCAAAGTATTTGAGTTACAACTTCAGTATCTGGCCTTCCAGGGAACAATCAGGGTTGATTTCCTTCAGGATTGACTGATTGGATCTCCTTGCAGTCCAAGGGGCTCTCAAGAGTCTTCTCCAGCACCATAATTCAAAAGCATTTATTCTTCAGCGCTTGGACTTCCTCATGGTCCAACTCTCACAGCCATACATTACTCCTGGGGATACCATTGCTTTGACCATTCAGACTTTTGTTGGCAGGGTGATGTCTCTACTTTTTATTATGCTGTCTAGGTTTGCCATCACTTTCCTTCCAAGGAACAGGCATCTTTTAATTTCATGGCTGCAGTCACCATCTTGACTAAGGTTATATCCAATTACATAGATGAACACACGAAGCTGCCTTATACTGAATCAGACCCGCATTGTCCATCGAAGTCAGTCTTGTCTACTCAGACTGGTAGCTACTCTCCAAGGTCTCAGGCAGAGGTCTTTCCCATCACCTACTACCTGATCCTTAACTGGAAATGCCAGGGATTGAACCTGAGGCCTTCTGCCTACCAAGCAAATGCTCTGCCACTGAGTCATAGCCATTGGCTGTTTTGAGCATTTGAGCATTTTTCAAATTTTTTATGTGAAGAGAATGGTTGCATAGGGGAGGACACTGTGGCAGAATTCATTAACTGGAATCTATGTTATGATGCCTACCACATGCGCAACTGAGGTTCCTGGAAAGCTGGGTTCCCAATCTGTGCAGACAAAACTACGTCTACTTACATTTATAAGGGGTGGAGTTTGCCACTAACCCCATTGTCCCCTATGCATTTTCATTCCCAGACACACACACATGATTTGAATGACAGAAAGGTATTTGGTCTCCAGTCAAACAAGTTGTGCAAGTTTTCCTAATACTTCAAGCTTGGGGGAAAAAACACAGAGAAGTATGACAATTTTAGTAAAACTGTCATGGCTGCCTCTTGGGTAATACCCAAGATAAGTATCATATACACCCTTCCATTGCCCTGAAGCCAACTTGCTCTAAAAGGAGTTTTCTGTCCAGTTACTACAATCCATCTAGAGAATGATTCCACAGTGATCCTCTTTCCTAGGAGCCTGAGATGATTTGTTGGGCTCCTTATGACTTTTTTCTTGCAAGCAAAAAATCTTCCCATTTTCCAGCCTCTCCTTCTAACTTGTCTTTTGCAAGTGTTTGTGTGTGTTGCCTTCTTACTTTCTGCATATGTGTGTGACAACTTCGGTGCCATCCAGTTGGAAAGGTCCATGTCTTTCCTAAAGTTCATGGAACACTTCTGCAAGGATATTAATTTCTCCTTGCTTGGAGAACCAAGAGACAGCCGCAGGACAAAGGATCTGACAGGAGATGGACTTCTGTTGCCTCCCTCTCCGCTCTGTCTCTCTCCTGTCACTAGACCTCCATGCCTACCGCTATTATCGGGATGCCATCATGACAAAAACAAGCCATCTTGACATCACAAGACGCTCAGTTCCAAATGTGTTTTCTTAAGCAATGCCGGAATGGAGAGGCGGGTGGGGAATGGGAGGAGATGTTGTGCTTTCTGCCCTCCCTCTTATTTTTTCCCAAGGCAGAACTTGATGATTGGCTGGGTGGGAGCTCACGGAGACATTCTTGTCGTGATCCAAGTCCCTCTTTGTTCGGCAAGACGTGCAAAGCGCACAGGTTGCGCCCCCCCCCCTTCCCTTCAAATGAGCTCGGACCACTCGCTCACCATAATTGCTGGTTGCCTGCCATGCCTGAATGTAAGAGCACACAAGGTGTTGCATGCTGCTCTTTCGTTTGGGTCACTGGAAATGATGGATGCCAAAAGGAGGGTGCGATTAGTTTGTGTTGAAATCCAAGATGCTGCCTGCACAGGTAAATGCCACTTGGTAGTCAACAGCTGCATTCAGCCAAAATCAACAAGCATTTGGGTTTCAGGACTCGGAGGCTGCTGGCGTTTCTAACGATGAGATCAGCTTTCTCTGGGCACACTTCTGCAGGTGTGTGTGTGTGTGTGTTTGCGGGATCTTTGCATTTCCTCTTAAAGCCATAAATGATTTTACAGCCAGAGAAAGGGGGAGAAACAAGACACAGGGAGAGAACTAATTCACACATGCTTTTTTTAAAAAATGCAGTCTACGGGTGAATGCTATCTGAAAGGAAAGTTCACGGACAGCTGTGCAGAAACAGGGGATAGCTACGGGGAAAACAGGGTGAGAATGGACAGACACAAAGTACTTGTACTGGAGATACCTGATCACCCCTCAGCTGAGATCACAGTTTGTTTTTAACTTACAAGCAACTCCTCAGACACTCAAAAATGTTTGCTTGTATTGATTTTTGAACACGTCACAAAGAAGGCAGACTAGGGACGGGAAAGGCAGTGTGGAAATGTGCCCCCGCAGAGCATTTGTGATTCAATTTTGAATGTGCAAAGAAAAGTGAACAACAGGGCAGTAAAGATGTAGTGATTGGTATAGTGGTTAGGAGCGTGGACTCAAATCTGGGAGAACCGGGTTTGATTCCCCACTCCTCCACATGCAGCTGCTGGTATGACCTTGGGTTAGTTACAAGTTCTTTCAGAGCTGTTCTCTCAGGAGCAGTTCTCGAAAAAGCTCTCTCAGCCCCACCTGCCTCACAGGGTGTCTGTTGTAGGGAGAGGAAGGGAAAGGAGATTGTAAGCCACTCTGAGATTCCTTTGAGTAGTGAAGGGTGGGGTGTAAATCCAATCTCCTCCTCCTCCTTCCTGACCGTTGTATCAGATGCACCCAGCCTATTTCTGACAGACATCCCTTTCTGCATGTGATGTTTAAATGCCCTGTATGTAATACTAAACCATGCGGCTTGTTCCAGATTCTGTGCACCTTGGATTTTGCACTTAAAGTTCACTGTGTGATTTTAGGCCAGCGGAAGAGCAAGATTCGAGTCTAGTAGCACCTGAAAGACCAACAAGATTTCCCAGGTATAAGCTTTTGAGAGTCACATTTGACGAAGGCATCTGACAAAGGGTGCTTAACTCTCGAAAGTTTATATCCCAGTAATCTGGTTGGTTTTTAAATTGCTACCAGATTCAAATCTAGTTTTTTCAGCTGCAGACCAATACGGCTACTATCTGAAACTTAGGCCAGTGACTCTCTCTCAGCCTGATTTACCTCACAGCTTTGTTGTGAGGAAAAAGAAGAGTAAGGGAGAACCCTTTGGTGAAGGGTGGGACGAAATGTGACAGTTTAATAAAGCTGACTCGCAGTTTAACCCAGCACGGCTTCTTTTACTCCGAGGTGTAAGTGCTTCCATTCCGAAGCTTCAGCCTCTGTAGTTAGTGCCATAAAGGCTCGACCAGAAGATGCTAACGCCTGCTGAAAGACAGCCCTTGGGGGGGGGAAATCACTGAACAACCTCTTGTGTAGCTTCACCCTCACTAAAGTGGTAAATCTATGGGGGGGGAATGCACACCCACTTTACAACATGTTCCTCTTTGTTCTGCTTTTGTAGTTGTTTGTAGTGTATTGGAACGTTTATTTGACCGCTCTCTTGCTCAACTGAAGAAGCGTGCATGCACACGAAAGCTCATACCTTGAATAAAGCTGTTGGTCTTAAAGGTGCCGCTGGACTCAAACTTTGTTCTGTGGCTCTCTGTTTGCCAGGCCACACCCCGCATCCGCCACAAATAATAATGTCCGTGGGCTTCTTTTCTCCCACGTGACTCAGTTCTTCTGTCAACAGAAGGCTGTAATGGCCAGCCAGGGGGAAGTTCACAGAAGTTGGAGGTAACTGGTGAAGAGCTCCAGAACATTCCGCATCGAAGTCTCCATGGTACTGGAGGGGAGCAGCTGCACACCTTTCATTTTCGGCATCATTCACACAAAGCAAACATGTCTTGTGGGACTGAAGACGTCGACAAGTTCAGCAGACATTGAGGTGATCGTGCAACTGCCGGGGAGACAGTAACAAATGGACAACATGCACTCTGGTGGTTGCATGGTTACGTAATTGTGCCTTTTGCCTCACATGAATCAGGCCACTGGTCAATCAAAGTCAGTATCGGCTACTGAAACTGGCAGCAGCTCTCCAGAGTGGCCAGGTCATATCACCTCAACAGATCCTTTAAACTGAAGATGAAGCACATGAAGCTGCCTTGTACTGAATCGGACCATTGGTCCATCAAGGTGAGTATTGTCTACTCAGATTGGCTATGGCTCTCCAGGGTCTCAGGTAGAGGCTGGTTTGGTGTAGTGGTTAAGTGCGCAGACTCTGATCTGGGAGAACCAGGTCTGTTTCCCCACTCCTCCACTTGCACCTGCTGGATGACCTTGGGCAAGCCGTAGTTCTGGCACAGCTGTTCTTGGAAAAGAGCCGTTTCTGTCAGAGCTCTCTCAGCCCCACCTACCTCACAGGGTGTCTGTTGTGGGGAGGGGAAGGGAAAGGAGTTTGTAAGCCGCTCTGAGACTCTCTTGGGTAGTGAAGGACGGGGTATAAATCCAATCTCTTCTTCTTCTTCTTCTTTCAACTCACCTGTCACCTAATCCTTCAGCTGGAGATGCCAGGGATTGAACCTGGGACCTTCTGCATGCCAAACAGATGCTCTGCCACTGAGCCATGACCCCTCCCCTTAATTGTACCACTTGGGAGCTCACATCCTGTAATGCTCCCTTGCCGATATATATTGGCCCTTCCTTTTTCTATAAGTAGTACGTCTTCACCCAAAGGGTCATTAACATGTGGAATTCACTGCCACGGGAGGTGGTGGCGGCTACAAGCATAGGAAGCTTCAAGAGGGGATTGGATAAACGTATGGAGTAGAGGTCCATCAGAGGCTATAAGGCACTGCTCTGTATTCTTGGTGCTTGGGGGGACAAGAGTGGGAGGGCTTCTGGAAACCTGCCCCTGCTGGTGGACCTCCTGATGGCATCTGGGTTTGGCCACTGTGTGACACAGAGTGTTGGATGGGCCACTGGCCTGATCCAACATGACTTCTCTCATGTTCTTCGGATCATTCCATCCTGTCAGTCCCGTTTATGGTCTCTGATGTAGAACAGCCCAGACACATGTTTAGTGCCTCACTTAGAACTGGGCCAAAGCATATTACTTGAGACTCGGAAAAGGAGTAGAATTGTACACCGTTTTCATTAATGCAGTAAAAGGAAAGGCTACTGGTACCCACTCCTTGAAACCCTATCTCCTTTCTTTCTGAGCTCATTGCTGCCTGTTACAATCCACATCACAATAAAAATTAAAATAATACAAAGTCCTAAGTCATCATCCCCTCCAGTCAAAATCCATTAAGGAATAAATTCCAAGACTTTCGTAAATGCAGATGATTACAGGTGTGGTTCATTTCTGCCTAAGTTCAGAGAACTCCCAGAAATGAAGGGATTTGTGCAGGTGCCAAAACAGTCGGCCTCTCAGTGGCGGTTTTATTAGGCCTCGCTCGGAGGTATTTGTCTGTCAGCAGCGGCAGGGTAACTGATAAGCTGATACAGCTACTCCGTCTATGGGTCACTGACAAAACAGACAGGTTCAGAGAATCGAGGACATTTGCTCTGGACCCTCCTCTGTGCTTTTCCCCTCCCTCACTAAAGCTCAGAGTTCTGTCGTCTTTGAGGAGGCAGGAAATGGCACGGCTTGACTGGCACTCGTCAATAAAAATATATCGGTTAAGATTTTCTAGATGAAATTGAGCCTGAACTCTCCCTAGAAGCTAAACTGAGGCTTTCGTACTTTGGTCACATTATACTTTGGTCCTTTCCACACTTGGATCTCATCCCTGGTTTTATTAGAGTTCAACTCGCAACACCATACCTTGCATTTATCCCCAGTTGTAACAGCGTCCGTTTATCTTGGGACAAGTGTGGGATAAAACCGGGGTGACCTCAATGTAAAGCGGAAACAAAAAAAATTGTTCTTGTTCAGTCGCACAGTCGAGTCCGACTCTTCGCGACCCCATGGACCACATCACATCAGGCCCTCCTGTCCTCCGTCATCCTCCAGAGTTTGCTCAACTTTATGTTCGTTGTATCGATAACATTGTCTAACCCTCTCATCCTTTGCCGTCCCCTTCTTCTTTTACCTTCAGTCTTTCCCAGCATCAGGGTCTTCTCCTGTGAATGCTCCCTTCTCATTTGGTGGCCAAAGTATTTCAGCTTCAGGATCTGGCCTTCCAGGGAACAATTAGGGTTGATTTCTTTTAGGATTGACCAATCTGGTCTCCTTGCAGTCCACAGGACTCTCAAGAGTCTTCTCCAGCACAATAATTCAAAAGCATCTATTCTTCAGTGCTCGGCCTTCCTCATAGTCCAACTCTCGCAGCCATACATTACTATTGGGAAACAAAAAATACCCCAAGATAATTAAAGGGGTGAACTTGAGTGTAGTGAAGAATGTAAGTTCAGGGACACGGTTGAACCAGGAATTAAGGCCTAGTGCGGAATCATCCTATGAGAAGACAAGAATCACTGGCAAAGACAATAATGCTAGGGAAATGGCTCCAGCCTGGTGGAACAGGCTCCTACTCGAGATCAGGGCCCTGTGGGATTTATTACAATTTTGCAGGGCCTGTAAAACAGAGCTGTTTTGCTGGGCTTTTAGTTAAGGCGGCGGACATCCAAAATCCCTCTCTTGCCTCCCCTACTGAAATCGCTGGCTCTGTGATCAGCCTACACTGAGTATAGTGACACGAAGCCTGAATGCTGTTTCTGTTATTGTTTTAAATTAATTTTTTAATTATTTATCTATTACTGTTGAGCCAATGCTCCCTCCAAGCTGTGGAGTCTTGTGAGCAAACATTCTACTTTGTGAGCTACTGGCATTAAAGTCGTGAGCGAGCGATTTGGCTACTGCATAAATCAGTTTGCCCTGGAGCCATCCTTCCTGAGCAAAGACAAAAACATGTGAGCCGGAGGCTAAAAGACTGTGAGCTAGCTCACATTAACTCAGCTTAGAGGGAACACTGGTTGAGACTGTGCGACTTTGTGACCCACCCAGAAACCCGTTCATGGGGAAGGTGGGATAAAAACCAAACCAAACAAACAAATAAATAAAAGTTGAAGGCATCAGGACACGAGGAAGACCCAACGTGAGATGGATGGTCACAATCAAGGAAGCTGCAGCCTTCAGTTTGCAAGACCTGAGTAAGGTTGTTAATGACAGGACAGTTTTGGAGGACATTAATTCACAGGGTCTCTATAAGTCGGAAGAGACTTGATGGCACTGAACATGCATGTGGTTAAAAACAGGAGGCTACCAGTGTTCCCTCTAAGCTGAGTTAGTGTGAGCTAGCTCACAGTTTTTTAGCCTCCAGCTCACACATTTTTGTCTTAGCTCAGGAAGGATGGCTCCAGAGCAAACTAATTTATGCAGCAGCCAAATTGCTTGCTCACAATTTTAATGCCAGTAAGTCACAAAGTAGAATTTTGGCTCACAAGACTCTACAGCTTAGAGGGCGCATTGGAGGCTACCCCAAGCATAGCTGGCATCCTTCCTCTAGTTGGACCAATGCAGACGTATCATACACCACCCTCCCAATCCAATACACACAATTTCTAGTGTCATGAAAGAAAATTACTTTTATTTCCAAAAATGACATAAATAGCCCATATCACAGTCATGGGCTTGCAGCCCAGATAGATGCAACCACCACCCACTACCCTGCGCGAGACTCCTAAGCCCCAGTAGAGCATGCCTATTTTTCTTCCTGTGCCTGTGCTCTATGTACATGTGCATACACCTACAACTCCAAAACATCGCACCTAGCCAGAGGTCCTTCTAGACCACCCTGCCTCGTGGCAACCCTCTCCCTCCACACCCCCTGCCAAAATCCTGGACCTTTTGGCTGTGCATTATTTAATGCTGATTTTCTTGGGGAGGGGCTGTGGCTCAGCAGCAGAGCATCTGCTTGGCATGCCGAAGGTCCCAGGTTCAATCCCTAGCACCTCCAGTTGAAAGGCCCACTTCGGAGGTCCCTTTCTCACAATACAAGAACTCGTGGGTACTTCATGAAATTGCTGAGCAGTTGGGTTAGAACAGATAAGAGGAAGTACTTCTTCACCCAAAGTGTGATTAACATATAGAATTCACTGCCACAGGAGGTGGTGGCGGCTACCAGCATGGACGGCTTCAAAAGGGGATTGGATAAACATATGGAGCAGAGGTCCATCAGTGGCTATTAGCCACAAGGTACAGATAGGGACTCTCAGTTTGGGGCAAGTGATGCTCTGTATTCCTGGTGCTGGAGGGGAATAACAGTGGGAGGGCTTCTAGTGTCCTGGCCCCACTGCTGGACCTCCTGAGGGCACCTGGTATTTTTGGCCACTGTGTGGCAGAGTGTTGGACTGGATGGGCCATTGGCCTGATCCAACATTGGCTTCTCTTATGTTCTTATGAGGTGATGTGAAAGACCTCTGTCTGAGACCCTGGAGAGCCACTGCCAGTCTGAGAAGACAATACTGACCTTGATGGACCAAGGAGCTGATTCAGTGTCAGACAGGTTCAGTTGTTAGGGGAGGTGCTGTGGCTCAGTAGAAGTGCTCCTGCTTTGCATGCAGAAGGTCCCAGGTTCAATCCCCAGGACCAGGTAGTAGGCGATGTGAAAGACCTCCACTTCAGACCCTGGAGAGCCGCTGCCAGTCTGAGCAGACAGTATTGACCTTGGTGGGCCAATGATCTGATTCAGCCTGAGGCAGCCGCATGTGTGTTCTCTTAAATATTGTACTGGAGTCTCCAAAACAGTCCATCCATGCCATAAGGACTGAAGTTAGAGAAGACCGTAAGTTGATTTTACAGGCCAAAGTGAAAGAACAGTTTCAGAAAGGGGAATAAATCAAGAAAAAAAATTGGAAGTCAGAGGATAATATTTCAGTGGAACAGGATCATCACCCAGGGCCTAGTTTCCATGGTGTCAAAGACTTAGCTAAATCCCTGCATACATATAATTTTTTTTTTTTGAAAAAAATATAGACACATTCTTATTTTAAATTTCGATTATGCGTCCGTGGGGCACTAGGATTTGAAGATCTTGTCAATGGACAAAACACAGCAGTATTATCCTTTGTGTACGATTCGGAACAGGGAAGACACAATTCCACTGACCACAAATAGGAAATGCCAAGAGACATGAAGAGAAGAATAAATTGTACAGTGTGAAAAGGGGGCTTTAAATAACTTAACTGAGCTTAAAGCACATGGGAGGGGGGGAATCTATATGTTTGGTTAACATGATAAAGGTTTTGACTCAAGCCTTCAAGAGGAAAATAGAGGGGGGGGGGGGTTGGGGGCCACGTTGACCCATCACCAGGACACGTCTGTGCAACCATTGCAGTACAACAGCAGCCAGCAAAAAAATGCTCAAAAATATTCCCTGGCCCTAAGACTAGCCAGCCAGAAGAAGAGGGAGGAAGGGTGTGTTGACATAACCCCTTCCCCCGCTCAAACGTCTGAGGTCCCCGCTGCCCTGAGGGAAGAGGTGTCAAGTCTCCGGGGCGGCCTTACCAGGGTCCGACGGAGGTGGAGCAGCTTCAAGTCAGGGGGAAAGTCCAGGCTGGGTTGCTGCTCCTCAAACTGTTGGACCAGGGGTCGTTACTTCACGGTCCCCGGAGCCCACCTGGAGCCTATTCAGAGTCTGGAGTTTGGGTTCGACCGGTCAGTGACACATTCACATGCCCTCTTGCTCTCCGTTTCCTTCGACTGGCCGGCCGTTCCCTCCTCACTCCCCATCTTGCCTCATACACTCCAAGTGTCAGCCTCCTTGGGCAGCTCTCTCAGCCTCCTTTTTATTTCTGCTCACTCTCATCCGCCCCGCCTTCCTTTTTACAACACCCGAACCCAGGGGCTGAGCTCCTCTCTTGCCACCCAGCCCATCTCTTGCCTGTTGGGCCAATGTTGTTGCAGGAGCCCAGCCGTCCCTTTGTCATACCCACCCCCCTTTCTTATGGGGATTTCCCTTGTTGGTTGAGGGGACAACTCTCTAGAGGATCCTTGGAGGGGCGGGGCCCTGGGCTCCTGTGGAACTGTGGAAAACCCCATCGGATTCGCTCCAATGGGGACTGGCGAGCCCACCCCTTGGGTGGGCCAGTGAGGGTGGAAGAATGGGATCTGCAAGGAGATGCTCCAGCCTTGGCAACTTGGCTGTGAGCTGGCACTTCTTCAGCTGGGGACAGGCTGGGAAGTGGCAGGAGGGTGGCTGGAGATGCCCCCTCCTGACAGAGGTCCCAAGGTGGTGGAGCTTCTTCCTAGCTCCAGCGACAGCAAGGGGGGGGTCGTAGGATTCGTGCAACGCTGATTTTGATGGACCGATGGTGGGATTCAGTATAAGGCAGTTTTATGTGACCCCCTCACCCATTCAGGGAGCCCATTCTACAGAGCTGGAGCCACAACGGCAAAGTCCTGGGTTCTGGTCAATGCCAGATGGGCCACTCTGAGTGGTGGGATAACCTACAGATGGCTGCCAGACTGTAGCTGGCACACAGGGACATGTGGAAGGAGACAGTCCCTTCCTTTCCCGGGTTATATAGATGCTTTGAGCTTAAGTGTTCCTATTTAAGAGATATAGTTCCTACTTTGGGGTGAATATATTTCACTCCTGAAATTCTGGTTTGCTCAAACACACGGGTTCCCAAGAAGTCAAGCCATTCCGAGTTCAGCCAATTTGCCCGGCTAGACCAGACGTGCTGACACTTGTGTAAGTTGTGGGAGACGCCGGCGTCTTCTCCAGGGGATATTGGCTTTCTGTATATAATTAATAACAAGAAAACTGTATCCTGACTTGAGGGCCCGCATGAGCATCCCGGAACAAAAAGGGCCATAAATTAACATCAATTATGTATTAAAGTTCCAATTAACCTGGCTGATACTGATATACTTTAACAAGGTACACTTAGATAAAAGAAGGCGACTCTCTAATTACTTGGAATGGGACCTTCTGACCCATTCTGCTCTTTCATCCCAACGCCAACCTAATGAGGGAGGAAGTGAGAGGTAGGGGACCCGGACGGACAGGAGGTGAGGTTCTGAGCACCACAAGATGCCCCCCAGGGACAGGCCTCCACCTTCTTAAAACTGTCACTGATGAATATTTCATTACTCACCGAGCCTTTTAACCCTTTGAGGAGGAGGAGGAAGAGTGGAGCTCAAAAGGGGCGAGAATCCGGCATTGAAGGCTGAGTTCTCGTCAACTTGACAGATTCATTTTCCTGGATGCGTCTCTCTTTTCTGCAGTAGGGATTCGCAGAACCGGCATCCGTTGCTCGCACAATGATGTACTATTTAGATGTCTCCTCTACCCTATTCCAAGATTTCACTTTTTAAATCGTATTTATTGATGCTGTTTATCCTCTGCCTTCCTCATGGGAACTTGAGGTGGATTACACAGGGTGAGTCCGTGCAATCAACCAAACGGAACATTCGATAAACAATGCAGGGTTGCAGCAGTCTGGAACCAAGCAGAAATCTAAAAGAACAGAATCAAGGCATCGCAGAAGTATTAACGTGACCCACCGAGCAGTGCAAAAAGGACATAATAGGGTCCTCCTTACAGTAAGCTCTACACAGCAGTCGAGACCACAATCCCTGATCATATATCCAAGTGAGTTTGTAACCCATTTTGTACAATGCAACCCTGTTACCTGTGCAGAAGAGCCCTCTCGAATCATTCAGTTTTGCATCATTTGCGTCCTTGGGCAGGCCATTCTGCAAAGTGGGGGCCACCACAGAGAAGGCACCGGTGTTCCCTCTAAGCTGAGTTAGTGTGAGCTAGCTTGCAGTTCTTTAGCCCC
Organism: Lepidodactylus listeri; assembly: GCA_029233225.1. NCBI lineage: Eukaryota > Metazoa > Chordata > Lepidosauria > Squamata > Gekkonidae > Lepidodactylus > Lepidodactylus listeri. The sequence continues at coordinate 13,761,964 of JARCFY010000005.1, read as the reverse complement.
CGGTTCACATATTTTTGTCCTAGCTCAGGAAGGATGGCTCCAGAGCAAACTAATTTATGCAGTGGGTGGCCAAATCGCTCGCTCACAACTTCAATGCCAGTAGCTCACCAAGTAGAATTTTTGCTCACAGGACTCCACAGCTTAGAGGGAGCATTGGAAGGAACCTGTACAGGCAGTTGTTGATTTTTGCCCATTTGCAGTCTGGCACCTGCAGAAGGCCCTGCTGATATGAGCAAAGCTGTCGGGGCAGAGCATGGAAAAGGGCAGGTTATAGTAATGGCCTCCAGCCTTTCCAGGCACGACATCCATCTGTTTGTGTATGCCATCCTCCCACCCCCACTCTCTTTATTGTTCTTTCATTGTGGTGGAAAGTGCCGTCAAGTCACAGCTGACTTATGGTGACCCCGTGGGGGTTTCAAGGCAAGAGACGTTCAGAGATGGTTTGCCATTGCCTGCCTTCAAGCCATGAACCTGGTATTCCTTGGAGGTCTCCCATCCAAATACTAGCCAGGGCCAACCCTGTTTGGCTTCTGAGAAGATAGGGATAGCCTAAGCTATCCAGGTCTTTTATTATCTCCTTCCAAAAGATCCTCATAGCAAATGCTGATTTATCTAGGGTTACCATCCTCCAGGTGGGACCTGGGGATCTCCCAGAATTACGACTCATTTCCATAGTATAAAGATGAGTTCCCCTAAATAAAATGGCTGCGTTGGAGGCTGGACTCTATGGCATTATACCCTACTAAGGTGCCTGTCCTCCCCAGGCTCCAGTCCAAAATCTCCAGGAGTTTCCAAACCTGGAGGTGGCAACCCTACCCCCCAACCTCATACACCAGTGACCAGGGGAGACCCGGCAACCCTAGGTGTAGCTCACCCTACCCAAGTTTGCAAACCGATTGATAACCAGCAGATCTCGAAAAATTCAGGACGAACAAAAGTTGTGGAACTCACATCCATGGGCCACTATGGTAGCTACTAATGTCCACGGCGTTTTTGAAAAAGGCAGGGTTCTTTTTCTAGGAGGAACTCATCTGCATATTAGGCCACACACCCCTGATGTAGCCAATCCTCCAAGAGCTTACAGTAGCCCCTGTAAGAAGAGCTCTGTAAGCTCTTGGAGGATTGGCTACATTAGGGGTGGGTGGCCTAATATGCAAAGGAGTTCCTCCTAGTAAAAGAGCCCTGGAAAAAGGTAATTTCACAGAGGCTAGGTCCAATAACAGCTGTTTGCTATGATGGCTAGATGGAGTTTCCACCCGCAGAGGCAGCATCCTTTTTGAATACCAGCATCCCAGAGACAAGAACAGCAGGAGGGTTGAGCATTTTGGGGGGGGGAAGGATTCTAAACTCAGTGGTAACTTGGTCCGATCCAGCAGGGCTGTTCTTATATTCTGAGCTAGATCCCCTTCTCTCAGCATTCCTTGGGGTGTAGAATCAGTTGAGAGAACGTCCACATAGAATCACAGAAACACAGAGTCGGAAGGGACCCTACAGGCCATCTACCCCAACTCCCTGCTCGATGCAGGATTAGCCTACAGCATCCCTGACAAGTGTTGATCAAGCTGCTGCTTGAAGACTTGCAGTGAGTAGGGAGCCCACCACCTCCCTAGGCAGCCCGTTCCACTGTTGCACAACTCTTACGATAAAAAGGTTTTTCCTAATATCCAGCCAGTACCTTCCCACCCTTAATTTAAACCCATTACTGCGAGTCCTCTCCTCTGCTGCCAACAGGAACAGCTCCCTGCCCTCCTCTAAGCGACAGCCCTTCAGATACTTCAAGAGAACAATCATGTCCCCCCCTCAACTTCTCTTCTCCAGGTCCCTCAGCCTTTCCTCCTAGGGCTTGGTCTCCTGGCCCCCGATCATCCTCGTCTCTCCCCTCTGCACCCGCTCCATTCTGTCCACATCCTTCTTGAAGTGAGGCCTCCAGAACTGCACGCAATACTCCAGGTGCGGCCCGACCAGTGCAGTGTACATCCACTTACAGAGCAGACTGAGATGGTACAATGACTTGTACCACTCCAAACTACAGTACTGACCAAGAGACACCGAAGGTCAGTCATTCTGGTTCACTGAGCCAAAGGAAACCCCTCTTCGGTTCTTGTATTGAAGAAGAACATCTGTCCCAATAACAGACTCAGAACAATGGAAGTGAATCTGAATAGACTCTGAACACTGAACAGAATCTAAACATTGTCCAGAACAACGAAACAGGCCTGAAGAGAGGCACAGGAGACTTATCTCACTACAGATGTTAATTTCCTGCCCTTAAGGATTTCTCCGCCCCCGCCCCCACTCTAATGAAGCGGATTGCATTCTGCATTGTATTCTTGCATTCTGACTCCCTTCTTGACAACACGCTTCCCACCTTCTGGTTGGGATATAAGGACTCAAGGATCTCTGCTCCTACCGGTATCAGACAAAGGGAGCTTTGGCTCTCGAAAGCTCACGCCCCGGAAATCGTGCTGGTCTCTAAAGTGGTAGTGGACTCGAATCTAGCTCTTCCATGGGAGACCAGCGCAGCTACCCCCCGAGACTCAATTGTGTATTCTCAAACAGGAAACAAACAAAACACCCACATATGTTTGAAATCGGGCAACATTTTTCACAAGGCCACGTTCACTTCTTTGGTTTTCTGATACCACTGAATATTCCGAAAATGCAAATTTCGGGACTGCTCAAATGCACACATCTTGAATCTCATTGGATGACGAATCCACGAAAATGTAGATCGAATTTCCCTTAGATGCAATGAAGTGCCGGCTCGCCGAATTTAATACTTTTATACTTTAACCCCCTCGCCCAAATCAAGCCATATCCATCACAGAGGATGTGAGAAAATAATTCGAATAAGAGAAAACTCAATTTTTTTTGCAGGCACATTTGTGGCAAGAGAATTGGGCAGAGAAACCCCCCCCCCTTTCTCATCTTGTTTCAGCCCTATTGTGAAGAAAAGACAGCAAGTGCTTATGATGCTGAAGGGCTGAATCCTGAGGATTTATTTCAGCCTCTCACCTTTAAAGAAGGCTCCTTATATACTAGAGGAAAGCACCACCGCTAATGGAATGCATACCCAGGATCCAATCATCATCAAGCTTTTGAAGCATTTTATGGACAGTATTTCATTTATTCTTACAACAACCCTATAAGGTAGGTCTGTATTATTTTCCCCATAGCAGCTGTGGCAGCAGCATCCTGCCCCATAGCAGAGGTGAGAATGGGGAATTCCAAGCTCCCCAGTCAGCCACTTCAGTTCAAGGGTTCTGCAAGCTCTGTCTGTTTTCCACTACCATCTCCTATTCCTTGAGATCCTATACTGGGTCCCTTCCCCCCCCCCCCAATTGTACATTGTTTTGGTGGGGGGGTTGGAGTTCAGTTATTAGTTCTGCTAATTTCCAGGGCCATTGTTGTGGTAGTTTCAGAGGGTAGCCGTGCTGGTGTACAGTCGGATACTAGATCTGAGTCCAGTAGCATCTTAGAGACCAATAAGATTTTCAGGGTATAAACTTGTCAAACCTGACGAAGGGAGCTTTGACTCCTGAAAACTTATATCCTGAACGTCTTGTTGGTCTCTAAGGTGCTACTGGATTCGAATCTAGCTCTTCTGTGATGCTTCCTGTCACCTCATCTTCTTTGCAGAGAGACAGTTTGGTGTAGTGGTTAGGAGTGTGGACTCTAATCTGGGAGAACCGGGTTTGATTCCCCACTCCCCCACATGGAGCTGCTCGTGTGACCTTGGGTCAGTCATAAATTCTTCCAGAGCTGTTCTCTCAAGGGTAGTTCTCAAGAGAGCTCTCTCAGCCCCACCTACCTCACAGGGTGTCTGTTGTGGGGAGGGGAAAGGAAGGGAAAGGAGATTGTAAGCCGCTCTGAGACTCCTTCAGGTAGTGAAGGGTGGGGTATAAATCCAATCTCTTAAGAACATAAGAGAAGCCAGTGTTGGATCAGGCCAATGGCCCATCCAGTCCAACACTCTGTCACACAGTGGCCAAAAATACCAGGTGCCATCAGGAGGTCCAGCAGTGGGGCCAGGACACTAGAAGCCCTCCCACTGTTGCCCCCTCCCCTGAAGTACCAAGAATACAGAGCATCACTTGCCCCAGACTGAGAGTTCCCATCTATACCTTGTAGCCAATAGCCACAGATGGACCTCTGCTCCATATGTTTATCTAATTCCCTCTTGAGGCCGTCCATGCTTGCAGCCGCCACCACCTCCTGTGGCAGTGAATTCCACGTGTTAATCACACTTTGGGTGAAGAAGCGCTTCCTTTTATCCGTTCTAACCCGACTGCCCAGCAATTTCATGGAGTGCCCCCGAGTCCTTGTATTGTGAGAAAGGGAGAAAAGGACTTCTTTCTCTACCTGCTCCATCCCATGCATAACCTTATAAACCCTGATCATGTCACCCCCAGCCATCATTTCTCCAAGCTAAAGAGCCCCAAGCGCTTCAACCTTTCTTCATAGGGAAAGCCTGCTTAGGTGACTCTGGGCCAGGCACAGTTCTCTCGGGACTCTCTCAGCCCCACCTACCTCACAAAGTACCTGTTGTGGGGAGAGGAAGGGAAGGTGATTGTAAGCCTCTCCGAGACTCTTTGGGGTAGAGAAAAATGGTATAAAAGCCAACTCTTATTCTTCTGTGACCAAAGAACTCTAGGAATTGAAGGGCTTTGAAGCTGACACACTAAATTTCTCCATGGGGTGGGGACTGCTTAGAATGCTAAGGTCTCTCTCTTCTCTTCTTTGTCTGTTTTCCTTCCTTCCTTCCTTCCTTCCTTCCTTCCTTCCTTCCTTCCTTCCTTCCTTCCTCTTTCACGGCCCAGGATCAGAGTTTGGTTCTCTGATAAAACCAGAGAATCTGTTTCCCTCCTCCCAAGTCATCTGCTTCCTTTTTCTCTTCTGCTGGGCCCCGATCCTGCACGCCCCACCTCAAAGGCCATAGCCCTCCTGTCCTTGGTGATTCTTCTCTTGTTCTCCCCACACATCTACTCAGCTGTTAAATCTGATCGCTTTCATTTTTGTAATTTTGACTGATGGGTCTAAAACACTTGTTTTCACTCCCAGGCTGACCCTTGCGGCTCTCGCTTGGTTTCCCTGCCTCTTCTCTCCAACTCCTGTCCTTGGTCTTGAATTCTTCAGGTTGCCTCATCTGTTCCGTTCGTTGCTCCGATCATGTTACTCCTCTTTTCTGCTCTCTGCACCAGCTCCCTCTTTCTTCTCATATTCCTATTCAGCTTTGGCTGTCTTACATATCTGGCCAGTCTTCTGTTTCTCTCTCGCTCTCCAAGTTTCTTTCCACTCTCGGCATTCCTCTGGTGTCCTCCACAAATGACATCCCCCATTCCCCGAAGGGCCCTTCCTCCGTTCTGATTCCATATTTATTCGCTCTGGCATCAAACTGATCTTACACGTTGGCCCATTCTGCATCTGGCATTCGCTCCGTTGCTTTACCAAACCCGCACTGGAACAGAAAAAGAGGCGGCTCAAAACCACATTTAAATACCCCTGGGCCAACACCGTACTGACTGCAGAGTCACCCCTGAACGGCCATAAAACGGCCATAAATCTATGCAGACAGTACCATAAAACAGAGAGATCAAAGGAAGTGAAACCGGCATGCAGTGTGGAGGCGACCATAAAATTCGACAGTCAAAGAAAGTGCTAGCGGCATGCAATGCGGAGGGGAGTTTCTCTTCCAGCATGGTTTTGATAAAACAGCAGAGGAAAGGCTAGATGCAGAATGGGCCATTGTCTCTCTCCAGTCTTCCCTTTTGTGCTCTGTCTAGATCCTCAGCCTGCAGGCAGGGTCTGCGGCTTCCTTTGCATTTTTTTCTGCTGCCTGTGGTTCCAATGATATGTTGTTTCCATTCTGTGAGTTATTGTGTGCGCTCTAGAAATAGGAAAGCAAGCTTTTTCTTCTGTCTAATACCTGAAGGGCTGCCTGTTCCTATAGAAACCTACCCGACTGCTAAGGTCATCTTTGGGGCTGCCCTCATATTAGACGGGTGGCAACCCAAAAAAGGGCCTTCTCAGTCATGGCACCAAAACTCGGGAACTCTTTCCCCTGTGAGACCTGTCCCCTTCAGCCAGTTTGCTGTAGTGGTTAAGTGCGCGGACTCTAATCTGGGAGATCCCCACTCCTCCACTTGCACCTGCTGGATGACCTTGGGCAAGCTGTAGTTCTGACACAGCTGTTCCCTCAAGGACAGTTGTCTCAGAGCTCTCTCCCCACCTACCTCACAGGGTGTCTGTTGTGGGGAGGAGAAGGGAGAGGAGTTTGTAAGCCGCTCTGAGACTCCAAGCGACTGAAGGGTGGGATATAAATCTCTTCTCTTCTTCTTCTTCTTCTATTGATATCTTCTGTCAGCATGTTAAGGCTTCTTTGTTTTACCTGGTGTTCCCTCAATGATCTCTCCAATCCACCTATGTTTTAACTATTGTTTTATGTGCTTTTTACATATGTATTTTAGTTTTTGTCCCAATTGTTTTTAAAATGTGGTTTCGTTCTGCCTTTCTGTGACAGTGCCTTGGTGGCCTTGACTGCGGGGCGGAGAACACCATAGAGATCTTGTAAATAAAAAAAAATACATTTTTATGCCACCCCTTTTCCAAGGAGCTCAGGTCTGCCTTCCCCATTGTATTATCACAAGAACCCTGTGAGGTAGGCTAGGCCAAGTAGATTTCATGGCTGGGTGGGCAATGGGTATCTCAGGTCACAGTCTAATACTCTAACCATTCTACCGCTCTCTTTCCCCCCTTCTTCCCTCTGCCAGTTCTCCAAAAACCACCCATATTTACACAAGTTGTTTTCTGTTGCCTCAGAAGGTCAGACCAGAACCAGTGGATTGAAATTAAAAGAGTTTTCAGCTACGTTTGAGGAAGAACTTCCTGACAGAGCGGTTCCTCAGTGGGACAGGCTTCCTCAGGAGGTGGTGGGCTCTCCTTCTTTGGAGGTTTTCAGACAGACTAGATGGCCATCTGACAACTATGCTGATTCTGTAACTCAGGCAGATCATGAGAGGGAGGGCAGGAAGGGTTGCCTCAGGGCTCATTTCTTGTGGTTGTTTCTCATACGCCCAGGGAAATGCTGATCTCCACTTTGGGGTCAGGGAGCAATTCTTCTCCAGGCCAGATTGGTACAGGGATCCTGGAGGATTTTTGCATCCTCTGGACATAGATCAGGGGGTCACTTGAGGAGTGGGAAGGGGGTAGTTGTGAATTTCCTGTGTTGCATAGGGGGTTGGACTAGATGACCCTGGGGTCCCTTCCAGCTCTATGTTTCTATGAGTCAATATAATTTTTTTTGTATTTTTGCATTTTGTGTGTGTGTGCGTGTGCCTGGAAGTCATGGCGACCTCTGGTGACTCCTACTGGGGCACAGAGACGTTTGGAGAAGAAGGAAATGGGGGGAGGGGAGAGGGAGGAGATTGGATTTATACCTCACACTTCACTACCTGAAGTCTCAGAGCAGCCTAGAATCCCTTCCCCTTCCCCTCCCCACAACAGACACCCTGTGAGGTAGGTGGGGCTGAGAGAGCTCTCTCGAGAACTGCCCCTGAGAGAACAGCTCTGAGAGAACTTATGACTGACCCAAGGTCACACCAGCAGCTGCAAGGGGAGGAGTGGGGAATCAAACCCGGTTCTCCCAGATTAGAGTCCATGCTCCTAACCACTATGCCAAACTGGCTCTCCAAGAAGTGGCTCAGTAGCCTGCCTCTGCCTCCCAGCCCTGGTATTCCTTGGAGGTCTCCCATCCAAATACTTGCCGCACTTGACCCTGCTTAGCTTCCGAGATTGGGCTTGCCTTGAGGTTTACAGTTTGGTGGACTGGCCATCAGGGGGGGGGGGGGAGGCCTTGCAGAAGTGAAACCCTATCAAGTTGCCAGCATGTGAGGAGAAAAGGGAAAGCAGGGTATGCCCGTTGGGTAATGCCACCCTTTCTCCTTCTTCCAGCAGCCTGCCCCTGTCTCTATACCAAAGCTCTCTCTTCAGGCTGCCGTGGCATAGCTTCTGCCATCATTCTGACCTCGTTCTGTAAAAAGTAATGATATTTATAACTCCTATAAAGAGGGGAGGGGGGAAGCAAGATAAAATATAAAGCGCCTCCTTTTGACACTTGGCCTTCCGTTATCGGACTGTCAGGAAGGGTTCTTGGATCTATGTTACGTTGACAGTATCGGTTTTTTCCTTTCTTCCTTTGGCAAGGAATAAGTTTACAAATAATCTCGCCCAGTCAGGAAGCTCCTTTCTCTCGCGAAATACCAGGGATTTGGCCAGAAAGAGGATTATTGATAATGTGAAATATATATATTTTTATTAGCGGGTTGACCGCTACCACGGCTGAACTTAGAGGTCTGTCAGCATTTTGATTATATATGTATATATTTCAAGGGTTTATAAACTTGCACGGGGGGGGGGAGAAAAAAAATATTAAAAATTCTCAATCCTGAGACTTGGCATGTAAAGGATTTAGCTGCCAGAAATTTGGATTTATTGGTGTTGTTCCTTCTATTTTCAATTAAAAACCAAATTGGCCTTAGCTGGGATTCTTGCAAATGAAAGACCGGATTCTGCCTTTGGAGCTGCACAGTTTAACCCCTGCTCCTACTCAGGAGTAGGAGGACGGTGGAAAGCCTGTTGTGACTGTGTCCAGCAGAGTTGCCAAATAGCCTGGGGAAAAAACTGAGCCCTTTTAATACAGGCTTAATGTGTGGGACTTGGCCTAGAGGAAAATAACATCACCTGGTCAATAACATCTAGGGCAGGGGTGGCCAAACTGTGGCTCGGGAGCCACATGCGGCTCTTCCACACATATTATGTGGCTCCCGGCGGAGTGGCTGGGGAAGCCACCAGTCTGGTGTAGTGGTTAAGTGCATGGACTCTAATCTGGGAGAACCAGGTTTGATTTCCCACTCCTCCACTTTCAGCTGCTGGATGACCTTGGGCAAGTCGTAGTTCTGGCAGAGCTGATCTTGACAAAGAGCCGTTTCTGTCAGAGCTCTCTCAGCCCCACCTACCTCACAGGGTGTCTGTTGTGGGGCGGGGAAGGGAAAGGAGTTTGTAAGCCGCTCTGAGACTCCTTTGGGTAGTGAAGGGCAGGGTATAAATCCAATCTCTTCTCTTCTTCTTCTAAATATGGGCCATGGGCCATAATAATAATAAACTTGAGAAACGAAATATCATTAGCAAACAAATATCTTTGGACAAATAAATATCATTATCGATATCTGCTTTTACCCCTTTTATTATTATTTTTGGCAGCCTCGTTTAAAGTTAATAAAAAGCAAATTTGCTTATTTTCCAATTAAAACATGTAATATTTATTCGTGTCTTGTGGCTCTCAAACATCTGATGTTTATTCTATGTGGCTCTTACGTTAAGCAAGTTTGGCCACCCCTGATCTATGGTTGGTGGGTCCCCCCTCCCCCCGGCCAGGGGATGGAGGGGTAGGGTTTCCAGATCCATGTTGGGAAACTCCTGGAGATCTGGGAATAGCGCCTGGGAAGGACAGGGACCTCAGTGGAATACAATGCCATAGAGTCCATCCTTGACAAGATTTACAAGATTATGAATGGGATAGAGCAGGTAGAGAAAGAAGTCCTTTTCTCCCTTTCTCACAGTACAAGAACTCGTGGGCACTCCATGAAGTGGCTGAGCAGTCTCAGGTTAGAACGGATAAAAGGAAGTCCTTAACCCAAAGAGTGATTAACACATGGAATTCACTGCCACAGGAGGCGGTGGCAGCTACAAGCATGGACGGCTTCAAGACAGAAAACATACGGAGCAGAGGTCCATCAGTGGCTACTAGCCACAAAGTATAGATAGGAACTCTCTGTCTGGGGCAAGTGATGCTCTGTATTCTTGGTGCTTGTGGGGGGGGGGGGGAACAGTGGGAGGGCTTCTAGTGTCCTGGTCCCACTGCTGGACCTTCTGAGGGCACCTGGTGTTTTTGGCCACTGTGTGACAGAGTGTTGGACTGGATGGGCCATTGGCCTGATCCAACGTTGGCTTCTCTTATGTTCTTATTGAACATTTTCTCCAGGGGAACTGATCTCTGCAGTCTGGAGATGAGCTGTAATTCCAGAAGAAGAAGAGGAGAAGGAGGAGGAAGAAGTAGAAGAAGAAGAGGAGGTGGAGGAGGAAGAAGAAGAGGAAGAAGAAGAGGAGGAGGAGGAAATTGGATTTATACCCCACCTTTCACTCAGAGTCTCAGAGTGCCTCACAAACTCCTTTCCCTTCCCCTCCCCACAATAGACACCCTGTGAGGTAGGTGGGGCTGAGAGAGCTCTTTCGAGGACTGCTCTTGAGAGAACCATGACTGACCCAAGCTCACACCAGCAGCAGCATGGGGAGGAGTGGGGACTCAAAGCCAGTTCTCCCAGATTAGAGTCCGCGCTTCTAACCACTACACCGAACTGGCTCTCGGAAAAAGAAATCAAATCCCACACATTAAGGCCTCGGTGAGCTGCTGCTGCCAATCAGAGATGACAGAATAATAGATGTAGACAGACAAAGCAAGGGGAATATGGATACTTAATATGCACGATGAAACTTGAATCAGACTTTCAGTCCATCAAGGTCAGTATAGTCTACTCAGACTGGCAGCAGCTCTCCAGGGTCTCAGGCTGAGGTCCTCCATATCCCCTACTGCCCGATCCTTCCGTATCCCCTACTGCCCGATCACTGGAGATGCTGGGGACTGAACCTGAGACCTTCTGCAAGCCAAGCAGAGGCTCTACCACTGAGCCACTGAGACTCTCTTCATGGCTCTCCAGCATCTCAGGCTGAGTCCACCCGCCGAAGCAGCCATTTTCTCCAGGGGAACTGATCTCTGTAGTCTGAAGATGAGCTGTATTTCCAAGGGATTTCCAGGTCCCCACCTGGAGACTAGCATTCCCTGCTGAGGTCCCTCCGTTCCCTAAATAGGGTTGCCAGGTCCGGGTTGGAAAATACCTGGAGACTTTGGGGGTGGATCCGGGAGACAGTGGGGTTTGGGGAGGGGAGAGGCCTCAACACGGTACAATGCCACAGAGTCCACCCTCCAGAGCAGCCATTTTCTCCAGGGGAGCTGGTCTCTTATCAGCTGGAGATCAGTTGTAAAAGCGGGAGATCCCCAGGCCCCACCTGGAAGCTGGCAACCCTATCCCTGAACCCTGCCCTCCCCAGCCTGGAGTTGGCAACCCGAAGACTGGCCAGGTCTCTGAAGAAGGTTCAGGGGCTCACAGTGTTGTCAAGGTTAAAAGTGGGTGGCGAGGGCTAGGCGATACCAGTCAACACCCTTGAGATGCAGCTGCCTCCCCTCCCTTCCTCCTTCCTTGTTGGAACTCCACCTCTGGCGGCTGCAGTCCATGCCGGTGGTGGCTGAGCTCACTGAACTGGCATGCCAAATCGGTTTTACCTATCGCAGCCGTAGCCAGGAAACCCGACATCCTCGGCCACTGGCACCCCCAGCTTGCGGGCGGGAGCTGCCGAGAACGCCCTTGTGTTTGCCTTCGTGCCAGGCAGGAGGGACCACTTATACAGTTTCTAATCCCATGCAGCTGGGCCCGTCCGCCCCGCCTCCCCTTTAATTTGTACCTTGGCTCACTTTCCTTGTGGAAAACCAGATTTGACATAACACGGGAACATGCCTGTAGGTCATGCTGGAACAGGGCACAGACACGATGTGTCAAGTTTCCTTTGAACCTCGCGCGGATCGGGTATCAGCCAAGAGGAGGTCATTTTAATTATCAGATGATTAATTAATTAGACAGTAATTGTCCGACACATGAAGCCAAAGATTATGTGGCACTCAACACAGATGTCAGTATTACAAAAGGGAGGGGGGGTGAGAGATTTCTCCCCCCCCCACCACCACCCTTCCCTCTCGGCCTGCACGAACAGCAAAAATAATATCGAGGGTTTGGAGGGGAAGAAATCCCAGACAGCTAATTTAAGTCTTCGGGGAAAATGTCACTCTGGCTGATCCCAAAGGCCTGATTCATTAACCTCGACTCTCTGGGCAAAATGCAGTTCTGACAATGGCTGGTTCAGCCCCCAGGAAATGGCTGTTTTTATGCAACGGGGAACTCAGTGCGAGAAAGGGGTGAAGCCTGGAGCAGGATTTGGGGCAGGCGTAAAACTGGAACCAGGTAATACTGTTGCAAGCGCATGAGCCACAGTTTGCAAAGCTTTGAAGTTGGGGGTGCCATCCTCCAGGTGGGACCTGGGAATCTAGACTCGTCTCCAGACCACAGAGATCAGTTCTGTTGGATGCTTTGGAGGGCGGGGTCCATGGCATTGTACCTCACTGAGGTCCCTGTCCTCCCCAGGCTCCACCCCCAAATCTCCAGGAGTTCCCCAACTTTTTGATGGTCCATGGTATCCGTAGAACTCTCCTCCAACTCCACATTTGAAAGGAACCAACTCTCTTCCTGTCCCTGTTAACAGAGTGATAATGGGATGTTATTGGGGATGCCAACCTCCAGGTGGAACCTGGGGATCCCCTGTAATTACAGCTCCAGACTGACCAGTTCCCCTGGAGAAAACGGATGCTTTGGAGGGTAGACTCTGTGGCACTGTACCCCACTGAGGTCCCTGCCCTTCCCAGGCTCCAGCCCCCAAATCTCCAGGAGTTTCCCAACCTGGAGCTAGCAACCACAACCCCCCCACCCTGAGCCCCCACTGGTGGCCAGGAGGGACCTGGCCACTCAACTGGTAGGGATGCCAGCCTCCAGGTGGGGCCTGGGGATCTCCTGGAATTACAGGTCATCTCAAGACTGCAGAGATCAATTTCCCTGGAGAAAATGAGTGTTTTGGAGGGTGGACTCTGTGGCACTGTACCCCACTGAGGTCTTTGCCCCCCACCGGCTCCATCCCCAAATCTCCAGGAATTTCCTAATCTTGATTTGATAACCCTAGCCTCACTCCTGCCGGTGGCCAGGGGGGATCTGGCAACCATATTGGAGAGGACACAATTGAGGCCTGGGCCACAGACTACAGTTGCTTTGTGGGCCAGTGGCTAGGCTGGCCAATCCAGGTTGGGAAATTCCTGGAGGTTTGAGATGATGGCACCAGGGAAGGGCAGGGGTTGGGGGATGGAGAGAGCTCAGGGGGGTCTAATGCCACAGAGTGGACACACTCCCCAAACAGCCATTTTCTCCTGGGGGACTGATCTTCATAATCATGATCTGATTCAGTATAAGGCAACTTCATTTGTTCATGGGGACCAAGAGGAACTGGAGCGGGTCACACACAACCAAACGATACTCACAATTGCTGTGTTAACACTCTGACATGCTCAGGCAGCACAGAAGATCTACCTTCAAGCCAAGCAAGCCTGAGGTCTGCACAAGTGAGCAAAAGATTAGGGACAGACCAGCAACCGGCCACACTTTGGACTATGCAATCAATATACGGCAATAAGAAGAGATGTCCCAGACCTGGATGGCTCGATCTCGTAAGAAGCAGGCAACGGCAAACCACCTCCGATAGTCTCATGCCTTGAAAACCCTATGGGAGTCTCCATAAGTCGGCTGTGAATTGACAGCACTTTCCACCACCAAGACGAGATGCACTAGCATCAAGTGACTGGTGTTTGAAATGCATTCCATGTACAGCTATACTCTTCATGGCCATATGCTGCCTCCAGCTGCAAACATATGCATTGAAGCCAAAAAAATTTTTTTTTTAATTAAAGCTTTCATGAAATTTAAAGGTAGATAGAGTAGACAATTCTGCATCTAGCATTCTCTCCATATTTTCTCAACTGGGAAGGGAAAGTCCAGCTCAAAACCACATTCAAATACCTTGGGGCAATGCCATACTGACTGCAAAGACACCCCAAACAGCCATAAATCTATGCAGAAGGTACCTTAAAACCCAATAATCAAAGAGACTGAAAGTGGCATGGAGTAATAGGTGTATGCCCCTTTTCTCCCCATGCACAGCTGTCCTCTTGGGGGGTGGAATGTTCTATTGAGAGCACTATGGTGCTGAAGCAGGACAACAAATCAGCGCCATAGCGACCCCATTGAGATGCCTGGACTCTATTTAGATACACTGACATTTGCTACTGCTGTCACCTGGAAACAAGTACCTGACTGGACAGCATGTTTAAGTGGGAGATCAGGGGCATAAGTGAATGGTGAGACAGATGTTTGGCTGATTTTTGAAAAGTTTGTGGACTCAGGCACACACACACAAGCACACAAACTCCATGGTTTGTGTGAGTTAAGGAAGGAAGGAAAGCTTCCTGGGCTTCAAAACTGTCCGGTCCCCCCCTCGCGTGCGTGCTTGAACTCTGTATCCAGTAAGCTCCTTGTTTACAGGTGACAGCAGTAGCGAATGCCAGTGTCAATGCTTCCTCTAAGCTGTGGAGTCTTGTGAGCAAGATTCTACTTCATGAGCTATTGGCATTAAAGTTGTGAGCAAGCGATTTGGCCACTGCATAAATTAGTTTGCTCTGGAGCCATCCTTCCTGAGCAAAGACAAAATGTGAGCTGGAGGCTAAAAAATGGTAAGCTAGCTCACATGAACTCAGCTTAGAGGGAACACTGGTCAGTGTATGTAAATGGAGTCCAGGCATCTCAATGGGGTTGCTATGGTGCTGATTTGTGATCCTGCTTCAGCGCCATAGCGCCCCCAATAGAACATTTTTTTAAAAACCTCTCAGGAAGATCGTGTACCCGAGGGGAAATGGCAGGAAAAGAAAGCAGCATAGTTTGAAATGACACACCGCTTCAGAGATAGATCCTTACCAGAAAGGAAATGAAACAGCCATCCCTGTAGCAGTTTACTCCATGACAGGCCAGTAACGGAAACTGGGTGGTTTTAATAGGTAATGTCAAATGGGCCTTGGTCTAGTGCTATAGCGCTTAACTTAGAATGTTCAAAAAAAGTTCAAGGAAGATCACATGGCAAAAGGGGGTATGGGAGGAAGCATGGCACTATTGGAAGCACTGCAGACATTTTTACACAGCACACTATAGAGATTCAGAAGCACAAAGTAGAGGTGAAAACAGAAGAAAAGCAGTTTACCTCAAGAACAGCTCAACCATGCCTTGCTAACGGGATGCAAGTGGCTTTGTATGAAAAGGTAAATAAAATCCATTAGCAGACAGTTCCTAAAATGGTACTATCTGAAATGACACAAAAAATCCGTTAACAACCCGCTACTAAAATGGACTACAAAGGCTGTCTGAAATGGGCCATCGTCTTTAAGGCACTACTAGACTCCTGCTCTTTTCTGCTGCTGTAGACAGACTAACACGGCTACCCATCTTGGCCTAAATAAATAAATAGCCACAAAACAATAGAACAGGAGAAGTTGTAAGGAGGGGAATTCTCTTGCTTCCTACTTCCAAGTATACATATAGAAAGATTTCACCTCTGGGAAGAGTGAATTCTAATCTTCAAGATAGCCTGTTATTAAGTCCTTGATGGAATTCTGTTTCAGTTCTTCTCACAACCAGGTGTGGAAAAGAAGTAATACATAAGAAGTTTGTACTGTGCCACCAGTAGAAACCAGTGGTCATTCCAACACCTTGCAGCTGCAAACTTCATCAATGTGTCCTTCTGTTAAGGGGTGCTGTATTTTTCTGGCCTGAATCAACAGGTCTGTCTGTGGTCTCCACATCCCTCGCTGGTGGCCAGGGGGTTCCTGGCCACCCTAGTGCACCCACTTCCTCTGACCAAAGAGCAAATGTTATACATTCTGCACTCTCCCGTCTGCTACAAGGATGTCCCTTTCCCAGTGGGGGGAAGACAGTAATGTAAACAAATTGCCAGTCATCCTGAGGAGGGCTGAGACCACTTCTTGCGGGAAATATCAGACAGCTGGACGTCTCTGTGGGCCATCCATTCCCCTGAGCCTGACTGAAATGTATTTCTCACCCCAGCACAGGAAGATTTAGGAAACAAAGGCTTGTTTTTTAAAACTTCCCCGTTCTGTACCTTGCTGAGCAAACAGAGGTATCAAGTTAACTAACTGAAGGACATTCTAGAGGAGAGGGAGAGAGAGAGATTAAGGGCTGCGATATTTGTACATCGGACTCCACTTCTGAGCAAGCAGGTATAAGATTAGGCGGGAAGGCCTAATCTAGGGTTTCCAGGGCCTCTCTGATCACCAGAGGGAGATGGGGGGTTAGGGTTGCCAGATCCAGGCTGGGAAACTCCTGGAGATTTGGGGATGGAGCCTGGGGAGGACAGGGACATCAGTAGGGTACAGTGCCACAGAGTCCACCCTCCAAAGCATCCATTTTCTTCAGGGGGACTGAACTATGTCATCTGGAGATGAGCTGTAATTCTGAGGGATCCCCAGGCCCCATCTGGAGGCTGGCATCCATATACAGGGTCAGTGGAGTTATTACACCATCCTTCCCCTCACTTTCTCTAGAGAAAAGGGCTCTTAGTTTTATTTCCATTTTACAGATGGAAATGCATTCTGACAGGGATCTCTCATGCTCACACAGTGGCAGTTTCAAATGCCCCCTAATTCCAGCAATGTCTACGTAGGTTATGTTCAATTTCCTAAGTATAACAAGAACATATCACATGGAATCTCCTTGGTTTGTTTCTTTTTAAGTCAGTGTGTTCTAATTCCTCACTTTTCAAGATCTCCAAGTATCTGCCTTTCTCCCACAATCCCTCCCCAAATGCTGTCAGTAAATAATAGCATATTTAAATACATGCAATACTGACACTATTAATGTATTAGTTCAGTACATTAGTATTACACCCATATTGCATTAGATAGTTTAGTGACCTGACCTGGATAGCCCAGGCTAATCAGATCTCAGAAACTATGCAGGGTCGGCCCTGGTTAGTATTTGGGTGGGGGGCCACCAGGGAATACCAGGGTCATGATGCAGAGGCAGGCAATGGTGAACCACCTCTGAATGTCTCTTGCCTTGAAAACCCCATGAAGGTTGCCATAATTCAGTTGCAAGATGATGGCAAAAAAAGGAAGATACTATATAGTATTGAATGAGGGAAAATGCATTAATAACCATGAAAGATGATTCACAAGACAAACAGGCTTCCTATCTGACTGTGTTCAGCACCACCCTGAAGGTCAAAGTTGAAAGGTCAGACCGATGTAACCTTGAACCAACATACTGGGAACCTTCGACATTGTGGTACCCTGGGGCAGTTTCCACACCTCCATACCCCTGACAGCAGCAGTATGGAGCCCCTGATGATGTAGGATAGATTTTTGCATGTTTCTTTTCTGCAGGGTGTAAACAATTTTGTCCCCCTCCCAGGGGGCAGGAATATTTTAGGGATGGAGAAAAAGAGCAGATTATATAAACTGAGAGCAATTGGGAGAAACAAGTCACCAGGAGTAGATGGGATATCAGTGCAGCTATTGCAAGCCACAGAAACTGGGTCCACCAAAATCTTAACAAGATTGTGCCAACAAATATGGAAAACAAAACAATGGCCCACAGACTGGAAATGCTCAATTTACTTCTCAATTCTGAAAAAAGGAGATGTCAAAGACTGCAGCAACTATTGGACCATCACTTTAAATTCTCATGCAAGCAAAGTGATATGTTACCATATTTGGAATAACAAATGCCAGATGTTCAATCTGGATTCAGAAAAGGAAGAGGCAATAGAGATCATATTGCGAATTTATATTGGTTACTGGAGCATACGAGAGAATTTCAGAAGACAATCAGCTTGTGTTCCATAGATTACAGCAAAGCTTTTGACTGTATGGATCAGAAAAGCTATGGTTGGCTTTAAAGGAAATGGGTGTGCC
Source organism: Lepidodactylus listeri (assembly GCA_029233225.1). Lineage (NCBI taxonomy): Eukaryota > Metazoa > Chordata > Lepidosauria > Squamata > Gekkonidae > Lepidodactylus > Lepidodactylus listeri. The sequence goes on along the minus strand of JARCFY010000005.1, from coordinate 13,744,221 downwards.
ACAGCATCTGATTCTTTTGATGCACAATCCATACTCCTGACAAGAGGCCACTGTTAGGACAGAATATGGAGAAACAGAATGGCTTCCAGATGGCAAAGGTGTCAGACAAGGATACCTTTTATCTACTATCTCTTCAATCGGTATGCAGAACATATTATAAAGAAAGCTGGATTAGATTTAGATTAAGGTGGAGTGAAAATTGGCAGAAGGAACATTAACAATTTGAGATATGCAGATGACACCATATTATAGGCAGAGACTTGAAACAGCTACTGCGGAAGGTTAAAGCAGAAAATGCCAAAGCAGGATTACAACTGAACTTCAGCCAGACAAAAGTATTTACTTATTTATTTTATTAAGCAGGCTCAGGGCAATTTACAACATTATAAAAATTAAAAATACAAGTAATACATGATCAAAATTCATAACAATAAATAAAAGTTAAAACCAATCAAGATGGCAAGAAAGTAATATTGCTTTGTTGACTATCCCGCACGGCAGGGTATGTGGGGGCTATAGAAGAAAAGAGAGAGGCTGCCAGCCTTAACCTCCCATTGCTGTCCTCAACTAAAAGCCTGACGGAACATCTCTGCCATACAGGCCCTGCGGAATTGCATCAGATCCACAGGGCCCTAGTGTCATTCGGCAGATTGTTCCAGCAGATCAGGGCCTGGACCAAGAAGGCCCTGGCCCTAGTCAAGGACAACAAGTAATGACTACTTGTGAATTACACAACTTTAAGGCTGGCAATGAAGAAATTGAAATTGTTCAAGACTTTCTATTCCTTGGTTCCATCATCAACCAAAAGGGAGATTGCACACAGGAAATCAGAAGGAGTAGTCACGAAGTAGCTAGGAAAGATCCTTAAGTGGCAACCAAGGTCTAATTAATCCATGCAATAGGATTCCCCATGACTGTGTATGGGTGTGAAAGTTGGATAATGAAGAAGGCTGACAGGAAGAAAGTAGATTCCCTTGAAATGCAGTATTGGAGGAGAGGTTTGTGGATAATGTGGACTGGCAAAAAAAACAAATCGGTGGCTTCAAGGCCAAATCAAGCCTGCACTCCCCCTAGAAGCGAAATGACTAAATTGAGGCTATCATAATTTGATCACATTACGAGAAGACAAGGCCCACTGGAAAAGACAATCATGCTAGGAAGAATTGAAGGCAACAGGAAAAGAGGGAGACCCAGCAGGAGATGGATGGACTCCATCAAGGAAGCCGCGGCCCTCCGTTTGCAAGACACGAGCAAGGCCGTTAGCAATAGGACATTTTGGAGGTCATTAATTCACAGGGCTGCCATAAGTCAGAAGTGACCTGATGACGCTTATCACGTATGCAATATAAACTGCAGAACCATTCAGATGACCATGCTTGGGATCCATTTGCATCTGACTACCAGCGGAAGGCAGGCCCAGTTCCGTGAGTCCATTATGTCTCCACTGCATTCCTGCACTCTGTTATTAAGACTGTATTTGAAGCATCTTTTCATAAAACTGAGGCTCCCCCATTCGGGATATGCAGTGAAAGATTAAACTCTTATTTCCCTTTTTCTTCTTCTTAAGGTTTGAGTTGTGGTCGGCTCTTAGCTGAGCACCGAAAGGGGCGATCCCGAAGGCAAAACTTTGCTTCATGCCAAAGCTGGTACAACTCGGGGTTACATTCGCTTTACTATCTCCCACCTCGAAGCCTCTGGGTATTCATTGTCGGCACACTGCGAGCCCCCGCCAATCGATAGCATGCCAAAATTACCTGCACTCACAAACAACTCATTAATTCCATTTATGTTCCAGGCACAAAACAAGAGGAAGCGTCTCCTCCGCGGTGAGCACCTTTGCTTTAAGGCAAGGTGCCCGTGTTGACTTCTGGAGCAGGGGCTCCTCCTAGTGGAGGTAGCTGTGCAGTGCACTTTTAGCTCAGGAAAACTAGCTCTGAAACCTTAGAATTTGTTTGTTTGTTTGTTTGTTTGTTTGTTTGTTTGATTTCTAGGCCGCTCTCCCCACATTTTGCAGGCTCAGAGCGGCTCACAGGACCTGGTGTACCAGGATTCACTAACATTATAAATAATTAAAGCAATATAAAACATCTATAGTTAAAAACATAACAACAATTTAAAGTGCTCAGCTCTCAATACACAGATGGCGTCTCTCTGATAAAGCCGGTGCCATTTTCCCAGTGACAGATGATGCTGTTAGTGGTCGAGCATTGGTGGATGTACTATGGGGGCGAAGGCAAGGGTAGCGGCCCCTATTCATATGCCTGGCGGAAGAGCTCCATCTTGCAGGCCCTGCGGAATTGCACCAGGTCCCACAGGGGCCCGATCTCCTCTGGGAGCTCGTTCCACCAGGTCGGGGCCACCACTGAAAAAGCTCTCCCCCTCGTGGTAGCAAGCCTTTCTTCTCTGGGGCCAGGTGTAACCAAACGATGTTGGGCCCCAGACCGTAGTGCTCTCCTGGGTACATATGGGGAAAGGCAGTCCCTCAGGTAGGTCAGACCCAGGCCATTTAGGCCTTTAAAGGTAAGCACCAGCACCTTCAAGTGAATTCGGTACGCTATCGGCAGCCAGTGCAGTGCCACCAGTGCAGGACGGATGTGCTCCCATCTCGGGAGGCCCATCAACAGCCTCGCTGCGGCATTCTGCACCAGCTGCAGCCTCCGGATTTGCGACAAGGGCAGCCCCATGTAGAGAGCGTTGCAATAGTCTAGCCTCGAGGTGACCACAGAAGAGGGACAGAAGGGAGGGGCCGTGGGGTTCAGTGGCAGAGCATCTGCTTGGCATGCAGAGGGGCCCAGATTCGATCCCCAGCATGTCCAGTTAAAAGGATCAGTTATCAGGAAGTAAACAAAATACATAGATATCGGTGTGCTACATTTTGCCTGGCTGATCACTATCTACCCTTCAGCTGCCTTTTTTTTTGTTATGGATCAAACTGACGAAGAAGAAGAAGAGGAAGTGGAGGAAGGAAGGAAGGAAGGAAGGAAGGAAGGAAGGAAGGAAGGAAGGAAGGAAGGAAGGAAGGAAGGAAGGAAGGAAGGAAGGAAGGAAGGAGAATACAAAGCAAATATATACACAATTGAGATGGTGTTAAAAATGGCTAACATACAACTGGATATTGTAGGTGATAACATAACAGATATAACAAAGATGTAAAATGGAAGCCCCAAACATTTATGTTTTGTTTGTTATGTTTGTTTGTTTTGTTCGTTTGGTATTAAAATAAATTAAATTAAAACTAAATTAAATTAAATTAAATTAAAATTAATTAAAACTTTTTTAAAAAAGAGGAGGAGGATATTGAATTTACACCCTGCCTTTCACTACCCAAAGGAGTCTTAGAGCAGCTTACAATCTCCTTTCCCTTCCCCTCCCCACAACAAACACCCTGTGAGGTAGGTGGGGCTGAGAGAGCTCTCTCGAGAACTGCCCTTGAGAGAACAGCTCTGAAAGAACTTATGACTGATCCAAGTTCACACCAGCAGCTGCATGAGGAGGAGTGGGGAATCGAACCTGGTTCTCCCAGATTAGAGTCCACACTCCTGACCACTACACCGAACTGGCTCTGAGAAAGAACAGCGAGGCGTGGGGGGTCCCCGCTTGCAGGTAATCGAAGACGACCTGCTGCAGAAAGCTACCACAACCCTGCCAAGTAGCGACTTACAGTCGGACAGTAGCTCTCCAATTGTTAAAGCCCGTGGCCCAGAACCCAGTTCTCCAGAACTGAATGAATGAATGAATGAAAACTGTGTGCAAGTGTTCTTCATTAGGGAAAATGTTCAAAGTGGAAGAGGGGGTGGTATTTTAGGGTCTTAAGACAAATCAAAACAAGGTGTTTTTAGTGACCCCCCCCCCAATGCCGATATAGTTTTTCAGAGTCCAAGAAGCTCAAGGGATCAGCTTGGAACCTGCTTCTGCATATGCAAGCGACACGCAAACAGTCTATTTGACAAGCAGAAGAAAAGATACATTAATTCCACAACAGCCCCAGAGTGAACGAGGAGCGATATTTAAAGGGGGGGGAGAAGATGTGTGGGGAGGGAAAGATCCAATCTCAGCAATATTGCTACTTTCGATAAACTTGTTTTATTTAATTCCCACCCATTGGAGCCCATGTTTTATCGACTCTTCGCTAGCATTTAAATTGCGTTTTGTCACAGCCATTGCAAAGAGGTGTGTGTGTGTGATTAATGCGGACGTGGGAGGGGTGCGCGCAAATCCGGTTATCAGATAATGAGATTAGCTCGCGTACCTCCTGAGCGCGGCCGATGCTTTGAAAAAAAAAATTATTTCCAAATCTACATATTTAGCTACTGTACCGGCCACATTACGGCATAACAAATGAAAGTGCTGGGAAAGCATTTTGAAGGGGCTCAATCACGATTCTGTTTTTAACAGCAGCAGCAGCGATGAGACGTGGAAATCAGTGGCAAGCCGCAGCCCCCGGTCTGCTTTACATTTTTGCGGCAGACGGTTTTGCCTGTTGTCTAGGAACTATCTATTTATTTACGTACTTCAATTATATCCCGCCTTCCTTGGTGAATATTGCCACAGAGGAAGGGGAATGGGGGCCTGAAACCAGAAACAAACTGGAAACATATATTTTTGAGACATGGTTCGGTCATAACTCTTTGCTCCATAGGGATGCCAGCCTCCAGGTGAGACCTGGAGATCAATTGGAATTACAGCTCATCTCCAGACTATAGAGATCAGTTCCCTTGGAGAAAATGGATGCTTTGGAGAACATAAGAACATCAGAAGAGCCCTGCTGGGTCAGGCCAATAATTTAGCCCAGCATCCTGTCTCACACAGTGGCCAACCAGTTCCCCTGGACGGCCAACAACTGGGCAGAGAAGCTGAGGCCTTCATAAGAACATCAGAAGAGCCCTGCTGGGTCAGACTAGCGGTCCCTCTAGTCCAGCATCCTGTCTCACACAGTGGCCAGCCAGTTCCCCTGGACGGCCAACAACAGGGCAGAGAGGCTGAGGCCTTCATAAGAACATCAGAAGAGTCCTGCTGGATCAGATCAGTCCAGTATCGTGTCTCACACAGTGGCCAACCTAGGGTTGCCAGATCCCCAGGTGGGCAGGGGTTTAGGGGCCCCTGATCTACTGGGCTGGATCTGGCCAGTGAGGGGAACCTCACCCCCAAAGAGCTTGGATCAGGCCAATGTGCCCAGTGCAATGACGACACCCAAAGGTGATGTCATCGTGTTGGGCACGTCACCAGGGGGACAGTCTAGTATTCAGCCTGAAAACTCTATGGTATCATAGAGTTTCTAGCCAAATGCTGGAGCCCCCTGGCCTGGAACTTCTCTCCCCCACCCCAGGAAAAAGGTAGGGACCTGGCAACCCTAGGTCAAACAGTTCCTCTGAATGGCCAACAACAGGGCAGAGAGGCCAAGGCCTTCATAAGAACATAAGAAGAGCCCTGCTGGATCAGACCAATAGTCCATCTAATCCAGCTTCCTGTCTCACACAGTGGCCAACCAGTTCCTCTGGAGGGCCAACAACAGGGCAGAGAGGCCGAGGCCTTCCCTTAAAGTAGCCCCTGGCTCTGGGACTCAGGATTAGTGCCTCTGAATGTGGAGGTTCCCCTCAGTCAACATGTCTTGTAGCCATTGATAGACTTATCCTCTGAGGTGCCCTCTATTACATTGTACCTCAGGTTGCCAGCCTCCAGGTGGGGCCTGGGGATCTCCTGCTTTTACAATTGATCTCCAGCTGAGAGAGATAAGCTCCCCTGGAGAAAATGGCTGCTTTGAAGGGTGGACTCTATGCCATGTACCATGCTGATGTCCCTCCCCTCCCCAAACCCCACCCTCTCCTGGCTCCACCTCCAAAGTCTCCAGGTATTTTTCAATCCAGAACTGGCAACCCTACCCACTGAGATCCCTGTTCTCCCTGGGCTCCATGCCCAAATCTCCAGGAGTTTTCCAACCTGGAGCTGGCAGTCCTATTGCTATATATCAGCCAAAAGTTTCCTGAAGCAGACCTTCTTAAATGTTATAAAAATCCATTGGGAGTAGTTCATTGGGTTACCAAGGGCTAGGAATCCCCAAGAGACAGGCAAGGACAAGGCCTACCCTAAAAGCAATCTTCTGATACTACCACATCACTGATAGTACATAACTGAAGGAGACATCACCATGATGCAAGACACTCTAGGATTCAACCAAAACTCTATAGTACAAGCATAGACATATTTTAAACTCTGTGGTAAAACATAGGGAGAATACTAGGGTGTCCCATGATGCAGTGACATCATTTCTAGGAGGGGCATAAGACTAGCATGCAACTTCCAATGGAAAAAATGGACGTGAAGTCATGACAGATGGGGTAAACCATAGAGTTTTTGGCAAATCCTAGAGCGCCCCCCCATGTCTTGACATCACTTCCTGTGTTTTGCCATAAGTGACGGCATGCACTGTTGCAGTGTCAGCATACCCATCCCATTTTCCCCCTGCCAGCCTTTGAGGTGTTGGCGAACAATGGAGGGGATGCCCAGGAAGCATCCCTACATCAGTTTGGTGTAATGGTTAAGTGCGTGGACTCTAATATGGGAGAACCGGGTTTGATTCCCCACTCCTCCACTTGCACCTGGCTGGATGACCTTGGGCAAGCCATAGCTCTGTACCAGCTGTTCTCTCAAGGACAGCTTGGGAAAGAGCTCTCTCAGCCCCACCTACCTCACAGGGTGTCTGTTGTGCGGAGGGGAAGGGAAAAGGAGTTTGTAAGCCACACTGAGACTCCCTTGGGGAGTGGAGGGCGGGGTATAAATCCAATCTCTTCTTCTTCTTCTTCTCTCTGCTGAGATTCCTCCTCTCCCCAAACTTCACCCTCCTTAGGCACCACCCCCAAATCTCCAGGAATTTCCTGAGCCAGAGTTGGCAACCTTGCAAGCCTGTGATGATACTAAGGTTCTGGGGAAGGCTGGAAACGTTGTTGTACATACCTACATTAAGTCTTGTCAAGTCGCAACTGACTCACAGTGACCCCCGGTCCCCCACCCAGAAACTTTCAAGACAAATGAGCAGCAGTGACAATTTGCCATGGCCTTCCTCTGCAGAGCCTTCCTTGGTGGTCTCCCATCCAAGTACCACCCCTGCTTAGCTTCCACCAACAAGGGTCTCCCTTTCAAGTACCCTTCTCCCTTCTGAGTACCGGCCCTGCTTAGCTTCCCCCAGCACGGGGCTTTCAAGGCAAGGGAGAAGCAGAGGTGGTTGGCCATGGCCTCCCTCTGCAGAGCCTTCCTTGGTGGTTTCCCTTCCAAGTACCAACCCTGCTTAGCTTCTTCCTGCTAGAGGCTTCCAAGGCAAGTGAGAAGCAGAGGTGGCTGGCCATGGCCTTCCTTTGCAGAGCCTTCCTTGGTGGTCTTCCATCCATATACAACCCTGCTTAGCTTCCCCCAGCAAGGGGCTTTCAAGACAAGTGAGAAGCAGAGGTCATTTGCCATTACCTTCCTCTGCAGAGCCTTCCTTGGAGGTCTCTCATCCAACTACTGACCCTGCTTAGTTCCCAAGAGCTATACCACGCCGCCTTCCTCCCTTGTTTTTGTACATTTGCCAATTTATGCCTGGATTATTAGAAAGTCTCTCTTGCATTTGGCAGCGTAGATTTTGTATAAGAATTTTTGTTAACTCCTTTGAGCAATTTTGAAAATGTGGAGTAAAAATATCTGGGGTTTTTTTAAGCGTGTACTGTGATTTTAAATTTTTTTACTTCATTTATACCTCACCTTTCTCCCCACTGAAGACCCTACGCTGCTTATGTTATTTGTCTCTCCTCTATTCTACGCTAATGGTGGGGAACCTCCCAGTGAAACGCCCTGTCCTCCATCGCCACTCTGTGGAGTGGTTGCAGGAAAATTGGGGCGGCGGGGGGGGGGGGAGAACAGCACCAGGAAGTCACTATAGAGGTTTTTGAAAATCATGATGTCACTTCCTGTTTCAAAACAGGAAGTGACATCATGATTTTCAAAAACCTCTATAGTGTCTCTGCTCTCCTGCCCTGCTGTTCTCAGGGATTGCCAGCAGAGGGCTGGCATTCCCAGCTGTGAGGTAAATCAGACTGAGAGGGTATTACTGGCCCGAGGTCATCCAGCAAGCTTCCACAGCAGAGAGAGGGTTCAGACCTGGGTCTCCCAGATACTAGCCCAAGACTCTGACTAGTATAATGTTTTGGTCTTGTGAACAATTTGGGGGGGATCATGGAATGTGTGCATAGGGGTGAATCAGACTCAGGTCCACCTCCTAATCAACAGGGAATGAAGAATGTGCAAACAGTAAGGAAGGGCCTTATTTTCCTTTGTAGATTTGGGAGCTTTACGTATGTACAAACTGTATACTATTCTCGTGCATGTGTGTAGTTGCTTGTGAGATTAAAGATGGCTGGAAGCTGTAAAAAGGGGAGCTGAACCCAACCTGAACCATGGAAATTGTCAAGAGGGGCTGGTTTCGGTCAATTAGAAGTAGAGCCTGAAAGGCCTTGGTTGCCTTGCGCCTGAACAAGAACTGAACCCCTAACTAAAAGAGGCGGTGACTGTCTCAAATAGAGTTGCCAAGGTCAGGTTGCAAAATTTATGGAGATCTTGGAGGCGGAGCCTGGGTAGGGTGGAATTTGGAGAAGGGAGGGCTTTTGGTGGGGTATAGCGCCATAGACGACAGAGAGTAGGGTTGCCAAGTCTTCTTTACTTACCGGCGGGGGGGCGTCCTCTGTTGTCTGGGAGCTTCCTGGGCGTGCACGCAAAGCGCGCGCACCCGGCGACGTCGCCCGGCAGTGACGTCAGCACATTGGGGGCGTTGCTAGGGTGACGCTCTGGCAATCGCCCCAAAACTCTATGGTATCATAGAGTTTTGGGGCGATTGCCAGAGCGTCGCCCTGGCAATGCCCCCAACGTGCTGACGTCACTGCTGGGCGATGTCATTACATTGGGGAAGGGAGGTGGGGTTCCCCCCGCCGGCCGAATGCTGGCTGGTGGATCAGGAACCCCTGTAGCAGGGGATCCCCCGCCCCCCGGGCCGACTTGGCAGCCCTAACAGAGAGAGAGAGAGAAGAGGGGTCAGAGGGCAGCTCCCAGGCTAAGACAAAGAGAGGCATCCCATTCCAGGAGATAAGGCCTATACACCCTTAGAGTGATGTAGTGCCCCCCTCCCCAGTGTCCAGGCATGCTGAGTCGCTCACTCTGACAAAGAATTGGAGGCACAGGAGGTGATACTAAGAAAGGAAGAGATCCTGTGAGGTTCATTTGGGGAGGCAAAAGAGTTCAGCTTGAAATAAGGAGAAGGGGCTGGTGGCATTGAGTTTTAATTGTCACAAAAATCCCTTTGTCACTTTGCCTGAAATTCCCTGGGTGGCTAAGGTTCTTTTCCTCCCCGTCTGCCAGTAGTCGCACTAATGATTCCCTAACTGATGTGTTCTGGGAGTGCTGCAGGATTGCATCATGTTGGCAAGAAGTGTTTTTGTCCTGCCAAAGGCTCTAAATTCTGAATATTCATTCTTTGGGGGCACATTTCCATCCATCTTAACTTACACAGTTGCAAAGAAATTCACATTGAATCATTGGGAAAGAGGACCTTTGAGTTGCATAACTTATAGCAGGGGTCATTTCGTGAAAAAAGAGGTACAGGATCTCATTAGCATAGCTCATTAGCATAACTTATTTGCATATGCCACACCCCCTAACATCACCGGAAGTGTGTCAGAAGGCAAGACCCACCGCTCAGGCTCCACCCCAAAAATCTCCAGGTATTTCCCAACTCAGAGCTGGCGAGCCTACCTGGAGAAAAACTGCTTCAAAAGCACAAAGAAAATAGGCATGGAGGGATGACGTAGACAACAGCAAGAACAAGCAGCAGACCCCCCATGTGTCGCCAGAAGTGAGGGCTACTGGGAGCGGGGTGCCCTATAGCCGGGAGGCGACTAACGAGGAGGCGGGGCTGCTGCCCGAGCCCAGCACTCATTTCTCAGACTCAGAGCTGGAGACCTGGGGGCGCTGGAGCTGCTCCGGCAGCAGGGGAAATTATCGGAGTGCGCCAGCACGCACCGTAGAGGGAACTGGGCTCTGAAGTGAGCCCGTGACGCTCTAGCCCTGGGCTTGTTACTCCCGGAACGCCATTCCTGCTCGTTCCCTCTTGAAATGACCCCTGACGTATAGGAAACATCGCGGGGGGGGAGGGGGGGAAGACATGCTAAGAAAATCTGTTAGACATGACGTCTTTATTCCTTCTCCACTGCGTTGACGTCACTTGGTTACCTTTATGTAATATATAAGCCGGGCAGAAAAGAGAAATTGTAGGTGGAGGGAAGAATTTGGAAATCCCTCCCCTGCCCCAAATTTCCCCCTCTAGGATTCTCCGAGGCCTTTTCTCCCTTAGCTGACACTCAACATTCTGACCTTTCTGAACAGGGTTGCCAGCTCTGGATGGGGAAATACCTGGAGATTTAGGAGTGGAGCTTGGGAGGGCAGGGTGTACGGAGGAGAGGGACGCCAACCTCTAGGTGGGACCTGGGGATCCCCCAGAATTACAGCTCATTTCCAGACTACAGAGATCACTTCTCCTGGAGAAAATGGATGCTTTGGAGGGTGGACGGTGAACCCCACTGAGGTCCCTGTCCTCCCCAGGCTCCATCCCCAAATCTCCAGGAGCTTCCCAACCTGGAACTGGTAACCCTACTCCCCACCCGGGCTGGGTTCCATGGCCATGCTCTGGCTGCTGGCTTTAGCTTTGGCTTTCCTGCTAGGACTGTGGAGCCAGTAGCTTGCAGAGCCGGGTTGATGCCATAGCGCACGAAGGCGTGGCTCCCATCTGACAGCTGGGCCAGCCAATTAGAATCATAGAGCCATAGAGTTGGGAGGGACCTTCAAGGTCATCTAATCCAATCCCCTGAACAATGCAGAAAATTCACAAATACCTCCCCCCAGTGACCCCCCGCTCCATGTCCAGAAGATAGCAAAAAAAAACAAAACTCCAGGATCCCTGGCCAAAACTGCCCTGGAGAAAAAATGCTTCCTTAAAAAGAAAATGTTTACAAGCATACTTTTAGCACAGCACCAAACTGAGCAAGGGACACAAAAGAAAAAGGTAAAAATGCACATCCTCTGTCCTCTCTATACATGCCCTACCAGCTGTTAAGATATAGGACAGGCTCTTTAGCCTAGAAGTTACAGATCTCTACAGAGTTGTCATTACCTTGATGCTTTCTCCAGCTCTTTGGGCGAGCACATGGTCAGTGGCTGCCTTGCCGGTGAAGAGAGGGCTGCGCCCAAAGAAAAGAGAGCTTTTTCCTGCTGCACAGTTTCTGTCATATCTGCTTCTCCACCTACTGACCAGGTCACGCCAGGTCAAAGAGGCTTTTCCTGGATATCTCCAGGACATCTCCTTCCAGGAGTCCCTCTAGCCTTTCATTCCTCCAAATCTCTGTTCCCTGCTAGGAAGAAGGGGTGGATCTTGCTCCACCCTTTATCTTTCCTGCTAGATGCACTGGCATTTGTATGAAGGTGAGCTGAGGTATGTCTGGAAAGCCACTGACCGACCTCCCCCCTCCTGTCTTGCCCTCTGCCCGGAAGAAAAATAAACTTTTAAAACGAACAGGGGAAAAATGCATTTCTTCACACCCTTGATCATTCTAGTTGCCCTTTTCTGCAGCTTTTCCCATGCTATAATATCTTTTTTGAGGTGCACTGACCAGAACTGTACACAGTATTCCAAATGAGGCTGCAGCATAGATTTATACAGGGGCCTTATGATACTGGCTGATTTGTTTTCAGTCCCCTTCCTAATAACCTCCTTGAATGGCATGTCTCTCTTAACCTAGGAGCTGTCTTCTGACCACACCTCTCTCCTCTGGCCCTTTGTGAGGGTTGCCAGGTCTGGGTTGGAAAATACCTGGGGACATTGGGGGTGGAGCCAGGAGAGGGCGGGGTTTGGGGAGGGGAGGGGCCTTGGCATGGTACAATGCCCTACAGTCCACCCTTCAAAGTCACCATTTTCTCCAGGGGAACTGATCCCTGTCAGCTGGAGATGCGTTGTGAACGCAGGAGATCCCCCAGGCCTCACCTGGAGGCTGGCAACCCTACCCTTTGTTCTCTCCGTTCAACGCATGGCTGTTCATGGAGTCACACTTTTCTACAGGTCTCTCCTGTAGAAACAATGCTCTTATATCCCCACATATGTGACACCAGATTATCTGGCCACTGGTGATAGGGATTGTATTCTTTAGTTTCTCTCTCTCTCCTTTCGACTGCAACCTGAATGGGAACTGAATCTACTTGTCTGGGTAGGGAAATACTAGGAGGTTTCAGGGGTGGAGCCTGGGGAGGGTGGAGCTTGGGGAGGGAAGGGACCTCAGTGGGATATAATGCCATAGAGTCCACCCTCCAGAGGAGCCATTTTCTCCAGGGGGACTGACCTTGATCCTCTGGGGATCAATTGGAATAGTGGGAGACCGCCAGGTGCCCCCTGGAGGCTGGCAACCCTAACTGCATGCAATATCACACTTTTACGATTGGGCAAACTCTGCTATATTAGCCAAATATTCCAGTAGGATTCGCCCGTCCAAAGCTGGCAGGGAAATAACTGTCCAGAGCTGTGCCCAGGGCACAAACTGAGCCCCCACCCCACCCCATAGGCCTCCCTGCTTATTCCAGTTTAAGTGTTTCCTCCCGAAGTCCCAGAAAGTTGTGCGTGCCTTGCACTGACTTCCACAAGGTGGCGCTGTAATCTCAGTCCTGCAAAAAGTGTTGGCAAACTCGCAGTGGTGGCGGTGGGGATATATGCCTGACGATGAAGCCGGGAGCAGTTCCAAGTTGGAAGTGCTGCTGGGTCAGGGTGTGCCTGCCCGATTGCTCCTGCCTCTCTTCTCTTTGTGGTGTTCTTGGGACGGCTGAGCACCAAAACCTCCACTCGGGACATTCTCAGTAAACTGAGAGGCATCGCTGTCATGGTAGTTCATGCAATGCAAAATTGGGGGGAGTCTTCCTAATAGGATTGCCAATGCCAACTCCAGCTTGGGAAATTCCTGGAGATTTGGGGTCGATTGCACTGCCAGCATCCAGGTGGGGCCTGGAGGCCTCCCACTTTTACAACTGATCTCCAGATCTCCAGAGATCAATTCTTACGGAGAAAACGGCAGCTTTGGAGGGTGGGCTGTGGCTTGTGCCAAGCTGAGGCCCTTCCTAGGGCTGTAGCCAGTGGTGGGGCATTGGGGTGGCACCCCCTACCATATTTGCAATGGCCCTCCCACCCCACGCTAAACAGATCGAGGTCAGGCAGGGGCAGTGCTTCAGAGCCGGGCGGGGAGGAGGCGCCGCTGCCTGAGTGGGCGTCACAGTTTGGCCAGGAGCCCAGGAAGGGCAGAAGCGGCACTGCCATCGCCGCCTGCCCAGTAAGCCAGCCCTGCATGGGGGTTGAGCATGCTTGGCAGCCCCGGCTCCTTTGAGCATGTGCAGACTGCATAGCCTTGCCCCCAGGGTGTGCTCAGGCCCCCGTGTATGCAGCCAACTTGGCCTCATCGCCTGACCCGAGGTCGGGGGAGGCACCCTAGATGGAGCCCCGGTGCACCGCAGCCATGCCTTGCCAAGGGGGCCACGCTTGCCCGCCACCGAGCTCCACCCCCCGGGCAAAAGGCCCAGGAAGGCCAGCCCACCCTCGGTGCTTGGCTGAGAGCCACCCCATTCTCCGGGCACCGTGGTCTGGAAAGCTGCCCACAGAGCAGAGGGGTGCCGAGAAGAAGAGGTTCCCCTGCCCACAATTAAATTTTAATTTCATTAGTGCCCCCGGAAAAATTTCTGGCTACAGACCTGGTCCATCCCCTCCATCAAACGCTGCCGTCTCCAGACTCTACCCCCAAATCTCCAGATGTTTCCCAACCCAGAACTGGGAACCGTAGGGGTGGAGCCTGCAGAAGGGCGGGGTTTGGCCTGGGGCAGCACCTCAGCAGGGTACAAGGCCATAGAGTCCACCCTCCAAAGCAACCATTTCCTCCAAGGGAACTGATCTCTGGAGTCTGGAGACAAGTTGTATTTCTGGGGGATCTCCAGACCCCACCTGGAAGTTGACAACCCTAGGTTTACTGAAGACAGGCTGAAACCCCCCAGAACTCAGGATAGAGGAGCTCTGGAGATCAGTTGTAATTAGGTCGGTCGAGTTCCCCCTGGGGGGGATTCCCCCACTAAATGGGTCCCCAATCCGCTGGTCGGGATCCGGCCGGTGGGAGGAACCCCACCCCCGAACTGGCTCGATCAGGCCGATGTGCCCGGCGTGATGATGTCACCAGGAAGCAACCTTATCATGCTGGGCACGTTGCCGGGTGACGCTCTAGCAATCACCCTGAAAACTCTATGGTACCGTAGAGTTTTAGGGCGATTACCAGAGCATCGCCCAGCAACGCACCCAGCGTGATAACGTCACTTCTGGGTGACATCATCACTGCGCGCGCAAAGCGTGTGTGGGGGGCTCCCAGAGAGGGATCAGGACTCCTCTGCTGTTATGAAGGTAAGACTTGGCAACGCTAGCTGTAATTCCAGGAGATCTTCAGGTCCCACCAGGAGGCTGGTGACTCTGGAGCCCCTGGAATTTAGTCTTCAACAAGATTTGCTTTCCTGTCATTTCCTCCTCTTTCTGTTTGTATCTCTCTTGACTGAGTTGTGATAACTAACACAGCTACCAATTACCTTTCATCCCAGGGTTATCTGCCCTGCTTCGGAGCTTCCTGGAGGCCTTGTGCCGGCTGCTTTTGGAAATCCCAGAGGAGACGGACCCTTGGCCTGATCCAGCAGATCTCTTCTTATGTTGTTCTAAACAAAAAAGAGGGGGGGAATGGAGGCCTGGGGTCACCTTACAGAGTAACGGATCAATGGAAGGCATCAGAAAGTGGAGTTGCTGAATTCTCAGGTTTAAAAGACGGATGTGAAATACTGAAATAGCAGCATTTTTCAGGTGGAAGTTTTGTGTAAGGATAAAAAAAGAAAGTGTTGATGATATAGCTAAAAATATGAGTGGGCAAGATCTCTTACAAACTAGTCTTAAAATATATATGTATATTACAGTAGTAAAGATCAATACAATAATAAAGATCAGATGGGAGGGGAGGGGGTTGCCAGCTCCAGGTTGGTCAATACATGGAGATTTTGAGGGAGCCTGTAGAGGGTGTGGTTTGGGGAGGGGAGGGACTTCAGTGCGGTAGAATGCCATAGAGTCCACCTTCCAAAGCAGCCATGTTCTCAAAGGGAACTGATCTCTGTCTCCTGGAGATCAGTTGTAATCCCAGGAGATTTCCAGCCACCACGTAGAGCAGAGGTGTCAAACTCATTTGTTACAAGGGCTGGATCTGACATAAATGTCACTTTGTCGGGCCAGACCATGTGTACCATAAAATGTAACACAAGACACTGGAGATATAAACTTTATAACGATTTCAGATGCCAAATGGCAAGAGTACGCATGATTGGATTAGGTGTGATATGCAGACGGGTGGAGGTATCCACACTGGTGTGATATACAGAGGTGTGGAGATATCAGCATTGATAATGAGACAGGAAACCTAGGTCTCAGTTTGGTACAGGAGGATTCAGTCCAGGAGGATGCAAAGAATAAATGAAAATAAGTCTGAAGAACCGAGCAGTGACTCACAAAAGCACATACCCTACCACAATTTTGTTAGCCTTTAAAGCTGCTACTGGACTCTTTCTACTACTATTAGAAACCACAACATTCAAAAACCACTGGGGGGACTTTTTAACCTTCCAGGGCATTCAGTTGCTGGCCTAAAAGTAGCAGTTCTCTTACAAAGGAATTTCAAAGGGAGATTAGAAAGAGAGACTGCTGAACTGCAACTGACCATGAAACTCAAGATAATGAAAACTCCTGGACTGAATTGAGACCTACGTTTCTTCTCTCATTATCAATGCCTGCTATTGTCATCTGGTGTCTGAAATGACTTCACTCTCAAGATATAAGGACAAATGGACTCACATCCCAGCTGTATCTGAAGAAGTGAGCAGTGACCCATGAAAGCTCATACCCTGCCACAAATTTTGTTAGTAATTAAGGTCCTGTTGTACTCTTGCTCCCTTTAACTAATAAGGAATACAAGCTGTGCTGTTAGGTTTCTCTTCTCCCTCCCCATTAGAAATGGAAAGGGGGATCTCTCCAAGTACCATAGGACTCCATCCCCCTCTCTCTGGCATACTGTCTCTGGGTCTTTCCCTCCCCCTCCCTCCCTCCCTCTCTCTCTCTGAAGAAGTGTGCTTGCACACAAAAGCTTATCCCTAAAATAAAACATTTTTGGTCTTAAACCCAGGAGACTCTCCCCTCCCCGTACCTGGAATAAAACGTTTTTGGTCTTAAACACATGAGACTCTCCCCACCTCACCCCTCTCTTATACCTGTCCTGGAATTAAACTTTTTTGGTCTTAAATACAGGAGACTCCCCCCCCCCCCCCATACCTGGAATAAAAAAAAATTTGGTCTTAACACAGGACTCTCTCTCTCTCTCTCTCTCTCTCTCTGCAATGCTCCCTCTGGCTCTTTCCCTCCCTCTTTGACTCTGAAGAAGAAAAAGTGTGCATGCACACAAAACTTTATACTGGAATAAGACATTGCTGGTCTTGTTTGTTTGTTTGTTTGTTTGTTTATTATTTCAATTTATATCCCGCCTTGTGGACAACCTGGCTCCTTAAAAGTCCCATGAGATGCCATTTCCCCCCTCTCTCTGTCTCTTTCCCTCCCTCTTTTTCCCCTGGGGGGGGAGCCCTCAGCCAATCAAGGGAAGGCTTTGTTTCTCTCCTCTGAAGCAGGAAATAGGAGAGACTGGGGGAAAGGAGCTGCAATGTAAGAAGCAGGAAGCAACACAAGAGTCAGTTGCTCTCGGGTTGGGTTGGAGGCTTGCAGGGGCCGAATCCAGCCTGCATGCCACGTGTTTAACAGCCCTGAGATAAACACACAAAGCTGCCTTATACAAAGGCAGAACCTTGGTCCGTCATGGTCAGCATTGTCTACTCAGATTGGCAGCAGTTCTCCAGGGTCTCTGGTGGAGGTCTTTCATGTCCCCTACTGGCTGTCCCTTTTAATTGGAGATGCTGATGCTCTAGCACAGAGCCACAGCCCCTCCCCAACGAGCTTGGTACATTAAAAAGAACTGCTACAGGCCTTCCATGGAGACAGTTCAAAATGGGTAGCCTTGTTAGTCTGTCTGTAGCAGCAGAAAAGAGTAAGAGTCCAGGAGCACCTTAAAGACTAACAGAATTTGTTAGTCTTTGGGTGCGTTCAAATGGCATGCTGGCGGCGGTTTAAATGGCTCCCGTCCCAATGCAATTATCTTTGACCTGGATAATTGCAGTCAGACTTACCTCCCTTATCCTGCCTTACCACGCCGTCACATTGCTCCCCGGCATCTACACTACTGACATGCAGGAGCGTGTATTGAGTTTTTTCCCCCCTCAGTTTGCGCATGAACATAAATGCTCATTCGTAGAATTGAAAAAAACTTTATCCTCACGCATGTGCAAAACCACTAGGGTGAATCACAGCTTTCGTTTGACAGTTCCCGCAGAGCACTGTGATTTCACCACTGTGACAGAAGACTTCCCTTTAAACTTTTCACCCAAAACTGGCCTCTTTGGGATCCCGAACTCAAAACGAGTGACCATTTAAATGTTGGTTTTATAAACGTGGGAGCGGAGCTCCACTTATGCACATACCGCTGATGCACCAAAAAAAAAAAAAGGTGGGTGAAAAGCGGAAGCCTCAGGTTTCCTCAGCAGCTTTCCAGCAGGAGGGGGTTTAAACCATCAGAAGTGGCTTGACATTGGAGGAGAAATCACACAGGGAAAACAGCAGCTTTAAATGGGAGAATTGAGAAACCGCCACTTAGGACCCGGAAACAAAATACTCCATCTTAAGGGGGTTTTTGAGCAGGAAACCAGCAGATCGGGACAGGAGGCAGATGTTGATGTGTGATCGTGCATATAAAATCCGTTCTTGTACAGTCATGAAACCTGATTAAATGGGGCATCTGAATGCACCCTTTGCGGTGCTACTGGACTCTTACTCTTTTCTACTGCTACAGGCCTGGCAAGTTTACAGAGACTGTGAGGAACAATCAGCACTCCAGATCTCCAAATGGAGACGTACTTAGTTTTCAGGGATGCAAAGATGGCAGGATTAGCTCTCTTCTGCCCTGGCCCATCAGATCTCATTAACTCTGCACTGTCTCGGACTATTTTTAGCCTCCTCTGGACTCAGCTGCATTGTTGTCTGGTGCAGATTGCTTTGGGGGGGGGGGTAAGTAATTCAATCAGATGCACAGCTACACCCTGGGATCTATAAAACAACGACGTCATATGAAATAACAGAAGGGCAGCTTGTTGGGACAGCTTGACTCTTTGGCAGCAAGGCCCTTAATCTTGTTTAAAACATTGCCGGCAATTAGAATATATTCCTTGCTCTGAGCGAGATCGTCTAGAGAGCCAGCCTCCTTGCCACTCTGGGCTGTTTTCCGCATTATGGAAATCCAGAACCAGGGCCGAGACGGCGGAGGGAAGAGGGGAAGTGTCTGCCAGAAGGAGAACGGTGCCTATACTAAAAAATAGTTCTTCCTTAGTTAACAGATCTGATCTCCAAGTGTCCTATCTGTTTGCCATTGCTGACAAAAGCAAGTTGGCTATTTTGGGCATTGCGGAACCAGCCATGCTCTGGGAGGAGGAGACGCAGCCCACCTTGGGTTCAGTTCAGCCTCAGCCTTGGAAAGCCTTCTTGGCATCCCACAGATAGCAGAATTGCATTGTCAATGATCAAGAATTCAGCCTGGATTTCATCCCAGAGGGCATGGGTCCTCCTCAACAGTTTTGAGCCTGCAGTGCAGTCACTTTTGGACTCCTGACAAAGCGGGGTGGGTGCAGCTGCAAAATGGCTGCCACAGGAGGTGGAAACAGCCATAAAATGGCTGCCACCGCTTACTTTCAGTCACGCAGCGAAGATCCTTGTGCTGCAGCAGCAGCTGCTGTCAAACCTACATTTTTAAAAATCTGAAATGGCTGGTTGGAAGCCTTGCTAGGAAAAAGCCCCACCTAGCCCCCCACGCTCTCTAAAACCAGGCTGGAGGGTGCCTTGGCACACACAGGCACTAGGTTGGGGATCCTTTGAAGCAATGTTCAATAGCAGAACCAACCTCTATCTTAATTTGGGGCCAGTGGGGTCAGCTAGGCCTCAAGACTGGAACATGTGAAGGGACATTTGTTTTCTCCAAAACCGGAGGCTGTGTCATGATCAACCAAAATCACTCAACAAGTTGAGTGATCTTTTTGAGTTCCCCAGAACTTTTCCACAGGCAAGATAGTAAAAACAAGAAAATGACATGGTTGTTGTGAAGCCTCTCTCTCTCTCTCTGTATAATTGTGTGGGATGTATGGTTTATTTCAGTGGGCACAGGATGTGGCTAGCTGGCATCAGGTTGGGCCCACAGCTTGTTGGAAAGAAGCAAACATCTCATAGACTATACAAAAGGTGGGAATGATATAGGGAGAGGAGATGGATCATATAATAATAACGAGAGACAGGAGTGACAGGCCTTCTGAGTAGGGTTGCCAACCTCCAGGTGGCACCTGGAGATCTTCTGCTACCACTGTTGATCTCCAGACTGGAGAAAATGGCTGTTTTGGAGGGTGGACTCTATGGCGTTAAACTGCAGAGGTCCATCGCGAGGCTCCACCCCCCAAAATCTCCAGGTATTTCCCAACCCAGAGACCGTGTGAGTCAGGCCTGGCAGATTAGTGGGTGGAGCTTGGTGGGACTGAAGGAAAGTCAAAGGGGAGCAGAGAGTGGCATCTGGTCCCACAATGGCAGACCTTGGCTGTGGTCTTGGAGCTTTGGGGTAATACAGAGAATCAAGCAAGAATCAATCTAATGTTGATAAAGCCTCATATGATTGAACATCTCTAGGAGATATTACTCTTTGACTGAAGCCCGGATAAGAGTACATATAAATGAGGATTTTTTGGAATGACTGTCTTCTTTAATAACTCTAACTTATGTAATAGCGATTAATTAACCGATGCACTGCGATTAGTTCCAGTGATGAGGTGTCCCAAAATGAGGCTTTTATATCCAGAATCCTCGTATGACTTCTGCCTGATTTTTTTTACTTCTGCCTGACTTCTGACATTCTGATCCCTTTGGACTGATTCTTCGGACTTTTTTTGGATTCCATTTGTTTGACTATTCTCTTACTTATAGTTTGTGCTATGGTATTTAATTTATCTTCCTTGTATATGTGATTATGTTATGTTGCTTAATTCTTTATTGAATTATATATTTTCATAACTTTTAGGTAAAGGTTTCCCTTGCTCAAAAGCCAGTCGAATCCGACTCTAGGGGGCAGTGTTCATCTCTGTTTCCAAGCCGAAGAGCCAGCACTGTCCGAAAACTTTTTCCATGGTCATGTGGCCGGCATGACCAAACGCCGAGGTGCACGGAATGCTGTTACCTTCCCACCGAAGTGGTGCCTATTTATCTAATTGCAATTTCTTGCTTTCGAACTGCTAGGTTAGCAGGAGCTGGGGCCAGAAACGGGAGCTCACTCCATCACGCGGCACTTGGGTATTGAACTGCCGAACTACCTGACCTTCCAGTCTGCAGCTCAGCATCTTAACCTCCGATTATGTTATGTTGCTTAATTCTTTATTGAATTATATATTTTCATGACCTTTACCTACATATATATTCTCAGTTATATATTTTTGCATTTTATTACAGTGTATTTGTTATTTTTGTGTTTGAATTTAGGGTTGCCAGCTTTGGTTGGGAAATACCTGGAGACTTTGGGGGAGGAGCTTGGGGAGGGCGGGGTTTGGGGAAGGGAGGGACTTGAGTGGGGTATAATGCCATAGAATCCATCCTCCAAAGCGGCCATTTTCTCCAGGGGGGACTGATCTCTGTTGTCAGGACATCTGTTGTAATTCTGAGGAGATTTCCAGGCACCTCCTGGAGGCTGGCAACCTTACTTGAGCTGTGCTGCAACAGCCAAAATTCAATGGAGATCTCCTCAGAACAGCCATGACATGGCTGAATCGCACTCAAATCTCCAGTGAAAACAGGGCCGCATTATGACCTTTGTGGGTTCCTCCCACCATAATGATATAGGGTTGCCAGCCTCCAGGTGGGGCCTGGGGATCTGCTGCTTTTACAACTGATCCCCAGCTGGCAGAAATCAGCTCCCCTGGAGAAAATGGCTGCTTTGAAGGGTGGACTCTATGGCACTGTACCATGCTGAGGCCCCTCCCCTCCCCAAACCCCACCTTCTCCTGGCTCCACCCCCAAAGTCCCCAGGTATTTTCCAACCTGGATTTGGCAACCCTACAATGATACCAATACTAAAAATTATTTTGATATATCTTTAAACACTTCAACACTTTTTCCTGTTTTAGGCAAAATTTAATAAATTTCGTGGGTCCAAAATTTTTAATTTTTTTTCTGATGTGAGGGAAAAAGTAAAATGTTTTCTTCAACCTCAGAAGTTCATTGTTTTCCCTTCTGATTTTAAAAGAAATTAAAAGAGATTTCGGGGCCCCTAAAAGTATCATGGTTCCTGTGCCTGCTGTGCCTAATAGATAAGAAGATACATACTTTTTGTGTATTTTTCTTGTGTGTATGAGTGTGCGTGCATGAGTATGTGCACCTGGAAGTCCTGGTGACCTCTGGTGACTGACCCCTACTGGGGGCCTGGAGGATATTCAGAGAGGTGGCTGAATAAAGCCTGCTCCCACCTCCCAACAGCTGGTATTCCAACGAGGTCTCCCCTCCAAATACTTGCCAGAGTTGACCCTGCTTAGCTCCTGAGATCTGAGGAGGTTGGGCTTGCCTGGGCTATCCACAACAGGTCATGTGCCTAATGGATAAGTTGACCCTGCATGAAGGTAAAATTTGAGGTGACTCTGTTGAGTAAACAAAAGTAATTTTCAAACTTATAGACAGGGCCTTAACAGCAAATTAACATGTAACATGACGATGTTTAAGATATACAAAGTCAGAACCAAACAACAAGCTAAGGTTATAAGGTCAACAGTTGTAAAGCAATAAATATGTCAAACTAGCAGATAAATGTCTATAGGTGTCTTTATCTGCTATTCTGACATATTTATTGTTTTACAATTGTTGACCTTATAAGTTAACCTTAGCTTGTTATTTAGTTCTGACTTTGCGTAGCTTAAACATCATCATCTTACATGTTTATTTGCTGTTAAGCCCCTGTCTATAAGTTTGAACCTTACCTACCATTCCAATGTATTCGAAAAAGTGTGCCTTGCACATGAAAGCTCATACCTTGATGAAACCTTTGTTGGTCTTAAAGGTGCCACTGGACTCTGAATTTGTTCTGCTGCTCCAGACCAACACGGCTGACCACCTGGATCTAAAAGTGATTGGGTGATTTGTTCCTGAGACAAGATGGTCGGTGCTCAAGGAGGAACATGGGGAATGCCCCGACTCTGCCTTTTACTTCCCCTTTTCTGGCTTGCATCAGATGGTTGCCAGCTCCAGGTTAGGAAATTCCTGGACACATTTGGAGGTGGAGTCTAGAGAGCTTGGAATTTGGAGAGGGGAAGGACCTCAGCAGAGCACAATGCCATAGAGTCTGCCTTTCAAAGCAGCCATTTTCTCCAAGGGGACTGATCTCTGTTGTCTGGAGAGAAGTCATTATTCAAGGAGATCTCCTGGCTGTACCTGGAGGTTTGCAACCCTAGATCAACCCCTGTAGAAAAGCAATTTGGAAGAAGAAGAAGAAGAGGAGGAGGAGGAGGAGATTGGATTTATATCTCGCTATTCACTCAGCGTCTCAGAGCGGCTTACAATCTCCTTCCTTTCCCCTCCCCACAACAGATACCCTGTGAGGTGAGTGGGGCTGAGAGAGCTCTTTGGACAACTGCCCTTGAGAGAACAGCTCTGAGAGAACTTATGACTGACCAGGGGTCATTTTGAGCAGGAACACTCAGGAACGCCATTCCGGGAGTAACAAGCCCAGGTGCGGGCACAAATGGTGATGCACTGTGGAAAAAAAGCAAAAGCATTCTAACTCGATATGTATTTTCATGCTTGTTGTAGGGTAGCAAGAGCAAAGGAAGAGCAAGAGCAAAGGAAACACTTAGGTCTTTAGTCAAAGTGTAAAGCTGGCTCACCAGCTCTGAGTTGGGAAATACCTGGTGATTTTGGGGGTGGAGCTTGAGTGGTGGGTGTTGCCTTCTGACACACTTCCAGTGATGTCACGGTGTGCGGCATATGCAAATAAGCTATGCTAATGAGTTATGCTAATGAGCTCCTGCACCTCTTTTTTATGAAATGACCCCTGTGACTGACCCAAGGTCACACCAGCAGCTGCATGTGGAATCAAACCTGGTCCTCCCAGATTAGAGTCTGCACTCTTAACCACTACACCAAATTGGCTCTAATTCTCCCATTCTTGGCCTGGTGTAAGAGAGGGAGATAGGGAGATGTAGGTGAGATTGGGGGTGTAGAAGAGAGGGGGATGTCAACTGTAAGATGAGAGGAAGACTATAAGATGAGGAAGGAGTTCTCCTCACATAAAACTGCCTTAGACCCAGCCAGACCACTGATTCCCCCTAATCCAGTATTTATGCAGCAGGTCTCCAGAGGTGCAGGCAGAGAAAGATCATTTGCAGCATCGGCTACCTGATCCTTTAACCAACCTGAGGACTGAACCTGGGCCCTTCGATGTGCAAAGCAGAGGGTCTACGGCTGAGCCATAGCTGTTCCCCAATGCCACTGATCCATCTGGCTAATTATTGCCACACCTGGCTGGCATCAGCTCCCCAGGGTCTCAGGCAGAAAAGGGTCTTCCCCAATACCTTCTCTTCGTAGGGTTGCCAGGCCTGATTCTGCTCCCCCACCCCCCATGTTCCTCGCCACTGCTCAGAGCATAGAACCCTAGAATCCCAGAGTTGGAAGGGGCCAACTAGTCCAACCCCCTGCTCAGTGCAGGCTCAGCCTAAACTAGCATCCCTGACAAGTGTTTTGTCCAGCCACTGCTTGAAGACTGCCAGTACTGAGGGGGAGCTCACCACCTCCCGAGGCAGCTGATGCCACTCTTGCACAGCTCTTACTGTAAAAAAGGTTTTCCTAAGATCCAGCCGGTACCTTCCCATCCTTAATTTAAGCCCATTCTTGTGAGTCCTCTCCTCAGCTGCCAACAGGAACAGCTCCCTGCCCTCCTCTGAGTGACAGCCCTCCAAATACTGCAAGAGAGCAATCATGCCCCCCCAACCTCCTCTTCTCCAGAGTAAACATTCCCAAGTCCCTCGACCTTTCCTCCTAGGGCTTGGTCCCCATCATTCTCGTCGCTCTCCTCTGCACCCACTCCACTCTGTCCACATCCTCTTTGAAATGAGGCCTCCAGAACTGCACACAATACTCCAGGTATGGCCTGAATCATGCAGTGTACAGCAGGATGATGATATCTTGTGCTTTGCATGTTATGCCTCTGTTGATACACCCCAAGATCACATTAGCCTTTTTTTGCCGCTGCATTACACTGGCTGCACATATTTAACTTATAGTGCACCCATACCCCAAGATCTTGTTCACACCATTAGCAAAAACATTTCTGAAAAACCGTCAGCATCACTTACATTGTGATATCACTTCCAGGGGAAATGTGGAAGTGGTCTAAGGTAGCTCTAGGAATTGTCAGAAATTTCTATGGTTTTACTATAGAGTTTATGGAGATTCCTAGAGCTAACCTGATGCACTTCTAGGTCTTCCCTAGCATAGTGAGATTAGGGACTTCTGGCTATTTTCATACAGTCTCCTTCCTGTCTCCTGAATGGCTCAGTTAGGTTTTTCCTGCTCCTGCTGAGAACTGCTTCTCTGTTGCTTCTCTCCTAGCTAGTTAAACAGTTAAACTTCTCCTTCTCACGCCTCTTTCTTGCAAAGTTTGTTCTCTTCTTAATAAACCGACTTTATTCTTTAAACAGCTTGTGCTCCCCTTTACTGCACATCTACACTCTGCCAACGAAACTGAAGTCCTAGAGTGACACCACATCCCTGCTGAGCTCCCTCCCTTTTCTAAATTCTACCCTCCCTAGGCTCCGCCCCCAAATCTCTTGGAATATGCCAATCTGGAGTTGGCAGCCCTAGCCAAAAATTATCAGGCCAAGGCAGGGCTTGAATGTAAAATGGGTTTAAGATACTGAAGTTGGGGAAAGAGAACAGTTGTCTGAAAGCCACACAATTCTCCTGTGAGAGAAGCAATTAGGACTAAAATGTCGGCTGATAAAACTGGGGCATTGCAAATGGAATGAAGGATTGTGCCCCTAATTTGGTACAGCTCCTGACATAAACAGGGCAACGATTCATTATGTGGCTGGGATTTGATGGATTTTCTCCTCTCTTCCTCCATTATTACCGTGTCCATTCCCCTTTGTCGTTGAAGCAGGGGAAAAAATCAAACAGGCAAAATCCAATTATACAAAATCTAGTTTGGATATTAAATTTCTGCACTTCTTTCCTTATTGAAGGCACATACCTAGCGCCATTGTCCCTGTGACTCAAAGTGGTTCCCAACGACCTTAAATACAAACACAATAAAAAATGAATTAAGCTAAGGCACGTCTTTAAGACACATTCTCTGGATCTTAATACACAAAAAAATCAGTGAAAAGCTCAATTCAATAACTCTGCTGTACATAGGCTTGCGGTGTCTCCCACTCGGGCAGGAAGCCTCCCACCAAGTCCTTTTGCCCTCTGCCACTCTGAACAACACTGGGAAAACATAAGATACAAAACAGTGACGTCCCTGACATCACTGCATCACTTCCAGGTAAAATCCAGAAGTGACATAGGGTAGCTCTAGGAATCACCAGAAACTCTATGGTAATATTGGCAATGTCAGTATATCACTTCCAGGCTGACAAATGGTACCTCTAGGAATCACCAGAAACCATGGTGACCATAAAGAGTGGTACCATTTGTGAACCTGGAAGTGATATAGCGACATTGCCAACATTACATGCACCCGCTCATGTCCCTATCCCAGCACTCCCACCAGATTCTGGACTTGGCCAAGAAACCCTAGCTATACAGGTTCTCCTAAAGGAGAGCAAAGATCAAGTGGCCGTCACCTCATACAGCAGCCCTTTCTAATGAATTGGGGCCACCATAGAAAGGGTTCTATTGCTGGCAGTTAGACAGACTGATGGAGAAGGTGTCTATCTGTGACTACTAGCCACTGATTCCTCATCCAGAGGCAGCAAATCTTTGAATCCATGCTAGGAATGACCATGAGGAGAAGGCCTTGGTCTCTAGGCCCAGTTTGTTGGTTCTCCAGGACAACTGTTTGCGAAACAAGAATGTTGGGATCCCAAGAGGGTGCCTCGTCTGTTCTTGCTAACTAAGTATGGTATCTTTCAACACAGAGATGCAGAACATCTGGTCCACCTAACAACTGACCAGCTACCCACCTCTACTGACCATAGGGTTGCCAATCTCCAGGTAGCAGCTGGTGATATCCAGGAATTACATCTGATCTCCAGGCGACATAGATCAGTTGCCCTGGAGGAAATGGTCACTTTGAAAGGTAGACTCTGTGGCATCCACCAAAGTCCCTCCCTCCCCAAACCCCACCATTCTCAGGCTCCACCCCCCAAATCTCCAGGTATTTCCCAACCCAGAGCTGGCAACCCTAGCCGATCACTGTTTTCTTGAGATGCGTCCCACTTCTATTTACATTTTCTCTTTCCCAGGTCCAATGTAAACCTCCTAAGCAGGTGCTAATTGGTCAAAGATGTGAAGCAATTAACTCTAATGATGCTTAAGGGAGGACATGACAGCAGCTTAATTTTTGTGCTTTTTTGTAAACTGTAAGAGTTGTTAATGCAAATTAAGAGAAGGGGAGAACCGATTGTATGACTGGTGGTGTAAGGTGAGTGTGTAAACAGGACGCTTCAGTGGAAATCCTTTGTAAGATAAGAAATGAAAGGCAAAATTCTATTGTTTTGTTTACTGAAAGCGTAAGCATGTGTTGAAACATAATCTGTGCTTCAAACTGCGCTCTAACGTTTCCACAGTTATCAGCTTGCCTGTTTATAATTCATTTGAACAAACTCTTCTGGAAAGCTCAGCATGTTGCCTTTAAGACCGCAACATAAAGGGCGGGCAGAGGGAATGCAACCCTTTGATGTTTATTTTATTTTTTAAAAAAATGAATAGAGAAATGGCTGAAGGCCTACACTAGGGGGGCTCCCACCACCACCTTTTTAAGCCTGCGGCAGCTATGGAATTCTAACACAGGAGGGTGGGTGCAACTACAAAATGGCTGCCAAACCAACCAACCATAAAATGGCCACTGCAGAAGGCAGAACCGACCACAAAATGTCAGGGAGTGAGGTGCTGGATAACTCTAATAGTAACACTTCAACATTTCAGGCAATTCCTAGAGTGACTAGTGTCACTTCCATTTTTTTCGGATTGCTGAATTTCACTCTGGGTTTCAGGTCTTTCTTTTAGACATCATGCTGATGTTATAAGAAATCACCACACAAGCTTTTGGTACAAGGTTCCATTCAGAGGAAGCGTCAACGAAACGATACATCATTCCGGATTTCATTAATGGCATCACGGACTTTCTTTATTATTATTATTGCACATTTGTTTATCTGTAGCTGTATCGTGTTTATCCATTTTCTGTAATATATAAGTATTTAGCGCACTGCACGCAGCATCCCATGAGTCTTCTTTCACAGCTATTTTCTCCAGGGGAACTGATCTTGGTTGCCTGGAGATCAATTGTAATAGCAGGAAGTCTCCAGGCCCTGCAGTCTGACCCTCATAGGGCTGCCAGCTCTGCATTGGGGAATACCTGGAGATTTGGGGGGATGGACCCGGGGAGGGTGGGATTTGGGAAGGGGAGGGACCCCAGCAGGGTATAATACTGTAGATTCCACCCGCCAAAGCAGCCATATTCTCCAAGGGAACTGATCTTGGTCATCTGGAGATCAAATGTAATAGCAGGAGATCTTACCTGGAGATTGGCAACCCTAGTCCAAGGGGGGGTATCACTCTAATCCTCATCCTCTTCAATAGTTCCCTTCTGTGCTGAGAGTTAGCGCTGGTCTGTCCGCTTGGCAAAGTTAGGGTGCATTCAAACGGGCAGCTAATCCAACCATTAGCCCGGTTCTAATTTGATCCTGATCTTTTCAATCCGTTGTTGCACGACCAGACAGCCCCCCTAGTGAATCATCTTACTGCGCGCTGCCTCTGCTATGGATGCCTCTGCTATGGCTATCTAGACAGTGGCCACTGCAGGAGGCGCACGGTGGTGGTTTTCTTTTTAAAAAAAACATCATTTGCGCATGCGCATAGGCGTGACATTGCGTCCTTGTTGATTCGTGCATGTGCCCATTTGGGATGGTGTGACGTCACCACCCCAACGGGAGGATTGCACGCTGGAACGAACAATCAGATGGGGGAAAGTCCACAACTGGCCCATCAGGAACCGAAACCTCTACATTTAAACGAGTATCTTTTTATGACAACTCCGAAGCACGGCAAAATGGGATGCTCACTTTTAAGTTTGAGAGTCAGGAGATGATGAATCAAAGCAAGGCTTTTATTCTGAACATCACTCAGCTCTGAACAACCCTAGCAAGAGCGGCACTCAAACTTATATGATTTCAATAGTGAACGATATACAATGTTACTATATACAAGAGGTCTTATTGGACCTAAGCAGGGCTATATGATAGGTTCCTTAGGGTGGCTTTAGGACCAATGGTTGGTCTTTATTGTGTGGCCAATCGGAACGAGGGAATTACGATACCAGAGCCAAAATCATACAACATAATGAACTCAGAACATAACACTCACAGAAGAGGGACGTTTGTCAGATGTTGCTGTCTGGACATTAGCTTTGAATCCATGAGGCACTCGTGCCCGGCGCGGATCTAAAGAGCCGTCTGAACCCACCCTCAAGACCTCCAGCACCATCTCTGAAGTTCTGTATAGATATTTCTAGATTGGTTCGTTAGGTGTACGCTGCTTCTTTTTGGCTTCATCCGGCTACTTTCTGCTTCTCTAGGGGTGGGTGGGTGGGGGTGTTGATGGTGGGGGGAATATATGTTCCTGGAGAGGAATGGACCTTCAAGGGAGTCCTTGCTTCTTCCTCTGCGACATTGCCACAAAGGGCACCGGCAATTCAAATAATTCTGACAATTTGACAGCTCGCCTAGGACACGATGCCGTGAATTAATCTGTCTTGGCAACGGGCTCCTGGTGAATATTTAAATAGGGCTGGTAGTCAAGACTCTGACTCTAAAATGTAATCTATTGTGGCAGTGCAGGACACAGGTGAGGAGCCCAAGAGCCAAATTCCAAAGTTTCCTCCTTTTGTCAGCCTCAGCAATAATTTCTCTAAAAGCGCTGTCCTCCTTGGGGATGTGAAGAAGTAATATTTTCAAAGGCCTCTCCTTCTCTCCACAGCTCCTTCTCCCCAATAACTTTAAACCTTTTGCTACCAGAGGGGCAGATTATGAAGCGTCACCTCCAACAGAGCTCTGTCAACTTGACTTAGGGCTCTTATGTTAAAAGATTTAACTACCTAGACGGTTGGAGTTTTGTGAAGGAAGTTCCCAGCACTTCCCCCGGCTAGAAATTAGGAATAAGGTAAAGTTAAAGGTTTCCCTTGCTCAAAAGCCAGTCGAGTCTGAATCCAGGGGGCGGTGCTCATCTGTTTCCTAGCCGAAGAGCCGGCGCTGTCTGAAGACGTTTCCGTGGTTATGTGGCCGGCATGATTAAATGCCGAGGTGCACGGAATGCTGTTACCTTCCCACCGAAGCGGTACCTACTTATCTACTTGCAATTTCTTGCTTTCAAACTGCTAGGTTGGCAGGAGCTGGGGCCAGATACGGGAGCTCACTCCATCACATGGCACTTGGGTCTTGAACTGCCAAGCTACCAGCCTTCCGGTCCGCAGCTCAGCATCTTAACCTCTGAGCCACAGTGGTCCTAGAAATTAGGAATGCTGGGGACCAATTCAGGACCATGGCACAAGGGGAGGCGGGATTTGAGGCTTTCTTCCTTTACTGTTTTCCTGTTCGAATCATCTGAAATAGCCCTGGGGTATGTGTGGGACCCATAACACATCCTATTTTTGCACCATGATTCTAACTGCAAGCAGGGTCCCCCTTAGGGTTGCTGCTGGCTGTGGGCTGGGAAATACTTGGAGATTTTGGGGGTGGAGCCTGAGGAGGGGAGGGTTTAGGGAGGGGAGAGACTTCAGTGAGATATAATGCCGCAGAGTACACCTTCCAAAGTGGCCATTTTCTCCAGGTGAATTTATCTCTGTCGCATGGAGAACAGTCGTAATCCCAGGAGTTCTTCAGCCACCACCTAAAGGCTGGCAACCATAGCCCCCATGAACACCTTAGTTTTTGTTAAATACTGGGTTCCATGGATGAGCAGACCCAAAGTCTAGGGATCAGCTCAGCTTTATTTGTGAGTCAGCAAGAACAAGGACAAAACCCCAGGGCAACAGCCCTGTTTAAATAGCATGCAAAACCACACCCAACCACACCCAATTCCCAAGGATAGGCTATTTACATAACATTGATTCCTCATTGGTCACCTCTAGAGTCCTGGTGAGCTATTGTTCTAGAGCTCCAAGCACAGCCAGTCTCTGGTAGACAGTCCTGGGATGTTCCAGCCCTAATATATAACAGTTTTGGAGGAGGAGGAGTTGGCTTTATACCTTGCTGTTCATTACCCAAAGGAGTCTCAGAGTGACTTACGACTGCCTTCCCTTCCTCTCCCCACAACAGACGCCCTGTGAGGTAGGTGGGGCTGAGAGAACTCTGAGAGAACTGTGGCTGACCCAAGGTCACCCAGCTGGCATCACGTGGAAGAGTGGGGAATCAATCCTGGTTCTCCAGATTAGAGAGCTGCCGCTCCTAACCATTACACCAAAGAAGAATGCTGGGGATGCAATTTAAGGCAGGAGGACTCTGGCGTGGTAACAGGCACACTAAAGCTTTGATCAACCTGTGAGCACTGCACAGATTTTGAAAATGTGTAGCAGTAGCCACCACAAAATGGCTGCCAGGGGCTGTGGGGCCAATCGCGAACACATTGGGAGGTTCCAAGTCAAGAGCCCTTTTATGATAGAGACAGCCGGTTTCAAGCGCAGACCCAAATGTATGTCAACCGGGCTCTTCGAAAGTACTTCAGCTCTTTGCTTTGGGGAATGAGTGCTTTAAGAAAGAAGGAAATGGGCAATGTTATGTTCTGAGTTAATTTTGTTTGGTTATGGTTGTGCTGAGGTATCCTAGCTCCCTGTGTTATGATTGGCTGACTAATAAAGTCCTTCTATTGGTCCTAAAGCCACACGGAGTAGCCTATCATGAAGCTCCACTTAGGTCCAATCAGACCTCATGAAAATAGTTACACTGTATATAGTTCAGTTATGGAACAGTATAAGTTTTGGTGCCGCTCTTAGCAGAGCCGAATCAGAGCTGAGTAATGTCTTGAATAAAAGCCTTGTTATTTGATGATCGTCTCCTGCAAAACACGTTGTTGGACACCACATCACTGCAGTAAAAGGTTAAATTTAGAACTTTCCGTTCAGGGCTGGAGCTAGAACATCTTCGGATTTTTCTTTTTCTTTTCCAATTTCCTCATCAAGGTATTCTGTCCAGTAACAAAGAAGCGGAGCCACACAAGAGATAACCGGAGTTCTGTTAAGAGAACGTGCAATGTAGCCGCATTCATTCAGTCTCTGCTGCCTAAATAAAGTAAACACCGCCTAAAACTTTCTTTTAACTTCTGTTGAACGTGAGCATGAGTTATTGTAGATGAAGCCAAGGTATTTTGTGCAGAGGGTGGGGAGGTTGCTTGAGTACAGAAGGCCTTCACTGGCCTCCATATAACTGAAAACTGGACAGACCTCATTAAAAATATATGCAGGTTAAAGAATGCATTTGACTGCAGCAGTTTCAAGTTCCAGCCATTGTAAATGGAGCCTTTCCAGGCTTACTCCAAAGGGCTGACACAGCATAGCAACAAAAGACACTATTTATGTTCCTAGTTATTCCATTTTAATGTTATTTACAGAGAGACAGTTCTGAAGATGCAGCCTATGGGAGTTGGGACAGCAGATGGTACCAAAGTAATGCTGCTGCTTTACACTGGAAAAGTAAAACTAGGCCATCCAGGCAAAATTAGCATTCTAAATTGTGGAATATGTATATAATGGCCCGAATTACAGAGAGTATCAATGATTTATACTCTCAAACAACACAGTCTAACTTTACTACAATATGGTATAATATCATACAATACTTGGTACAGCAAAATGAAGTCCCTGGTGTAATAGATGTATTGCATTTGTGGTTACTTATGTATCGGGATAATTGTACTTGTTATAATTGCTTTTTACTAATTATAGTTGAAAAGTATTAATCTAGAGTTTGATAGTGTTCTTAAACTACTTGTTGCACATTTCGTTCTCTTGGGGTTTTTTTACTGCATGTATAGCTCAGTGAAACAATAAAAATTGTTATTTGAAAAAAAGAAAGGATCAGATAGTTCAGTGATGTGAAAGACCTCTACCTGAGACACTGGACAGCAGCTCCAACTCTGAGTAGACCATAAAAATGCTGATAGACAGTGTTGCCAGCTCTGGGTTGGGAAATACCTGGAGATCTATGGGATGCAGCCTGAGGAGGAAGGGGTTCAGGGAGGGACTTCAATGGGGTTATAACGCCATCCAAAGGGGAGCTGATCTCTGTCATCTGGAGATCAGTTGGAACCTCACGTGATCTCCAGTCACCACCTGGTGGTTGGCAACCCTAAAAATAGACCAAGAGTCTGATTCAGTATAAGGCAGCTTCATGTGTTCAAAGCATGAATTCACATGCAGTAAAATTTCGTCAAGTTGTTAATATGTGGTAACTTGGGGGGGGGGGGGGGGGAGGACCAATTCCCCAGTTATACTTCTCAATTTTCCACTAGTTGCCACGCGGCCACATTTTGACCTGCATCTCCCCGATTTCCCCCGCGTCTTCTTGATCCTAAAAAATAAGGTACAAAGAAGACACAGGGGGAAATCGGGGGGAGATGTGGGCCAAAATGCGGCCGCACAACAAATAGTGGGAAATTGAGCAGTACAACTGGGGGAAACGGGAGATTGAGGATGGAACAACTGCTTTTGCAGAATCGGTCAAGAACGTTTAATGTTGGTTATTCACATTCACATACATTTCGTAGGAGAAGAAATAGAACCCTAATCTAAATAATACTATTCCCTATTACAAGTGGCCAGATGTTCCAGCTACACATGCGGGTGTGGTCCTGGCTTGGTTGCACAAGTGAGATCCTCAGAAGTTTCTTGCCTCTTGCAAGAGTCCAACGAGAGAAAGTAAACCACAGGAGAAAGCAGGAGTCAAAGTCAAGCTTCTGGTATAGACAAAGAAAAGGCATCACATGATACATACAACCATTTGGGTCTAGTGCAAAGGGAAATATCGCACACAAACACACCCCAGTGTCCACAGGCTTGCTGAGCTGCCTTTCCTCCAACAGATGGTACCCCTGTGTACATTGTGCTGGAGGTGTAAAAGGGTTGATGAATGATTAGCCCACGTAAACACAACAGCAAGATTCACTGAGAATAGTTCACAAAGGGATCAGAAATCAAAGCAGCCTGAGTGGGTTGCCAGGTCCCGCCCCCCCCCCCCCCGGCCATTGGCAGAGAATGGGGGGAATGCTGCCAGATCCAGTTTGGGAAACTCCTGGAGATTTGGGGATGGAGCCTGGAGAGGGCAGGGACCTCAGTGGGGTCCAACGCCATACAGTTCACCCTCCAAAGCACCATTTTTTTTTCTCCAGAGGAACTGATGTCTTTAATGTGGAGATGAGCTGTCATACACTTAGTAAATTTAGCTTGTCATCTGATAGGGCTGCCAGATCCCCTGGGAGGGTGGGGGCTCGCCCACTCTAGCAACCCCCAACCTGCGCGCCCAGATGCGGCCGGGGGGAACCCCACCTCCAAAGCGCCTGGAGGGGCCAACGTGCTCGATGCAATAATCTCACCCGGAGGTTATGTCATCGTGCCGAGCACATCACCGGGGGGGGGGCGGGCAGGGGATGCCGTAGCATTCAGCCTGAAAACTCTATGGCATCATAGAGTTTTCAGGCTGGATTTATTTATTTATTTATTTATTGTTCCACTTATATCCCATCCTCCCTGCAAAGCAGGCTCACATTCATAAAACACATCGCAAAGCACATAATACACTTAAATAACGATTTAAAACCCAATCAAACCATCCTAAAAATTCAATACATGCAAATAGTAATAATAGTGCTGTTGATGTTTCACAAATTTCAGAGATGGCATGCGGTTTTATACATTTCTCGACATCACGTCCTGCGCTCGGGCCAACTATCTAAGCTGGGGTTTGATGGTGGTAGTGGTGGGGCCGCTCCTTGTTGAAGGCCTGGTGGACGAGCTCTGTCTTGCAGGCCCTGCAGAACTGCGATAGATTCTTCAAGGCCCTGATCTCCTTCGGGAGCTCATTCCACTAGTATGGAGCTGCCACTGAAAAGGCCCTAGCCCTGGTGACAGCAAGCCTGTCACCCTGAATGCTGGAGCGTCCCGGTGACGTGCCTCTTGCCCCCACTAAAAAAAGGTGAGGACCTGGCAACCCTATCATTTAACTGCATGCAGTGATATCCATGTGGGTCCTTTACCACTGTCCTTCCCACACGTTATTTGGTAGCAACTCACATGCTCCCTGCCCTTTTAAAAAAAAGGTTGTCATGCGCTACCGAGAGGAAAAAGTGCTGCGTTTGGAATCCATCTTGCAAACTACCACCCAACTGCTCTGGCTGCCACCAACATGGCTGCCAACTCGGGTGGGTGTTAGGTTTGCTAACCTCCGGGTTCTCTCCTGGAATAAGAACTGATCTCCAGGCAACTGAGACCAGTCCCCCTGGAGAAAATGGCTGCTTCGGAGGGTGGACTCCATGGCATTACACTCTGCTGTGATCCTTCCTCTCCACAAACCCCGCCCTTCCCAAAGCTCCACCCCCAAAATCTCAAGGGATTTCCCGATCCAGAGCTGGCAAGCGGCAACCCTAGCACTGGTAGTGCCATTCACTCTGTGCTCAGAATGCCCCTGAAATTGAGACACACCCTCTCTCCCCACATGTGCTGGGGTTACCAACTCCAGGTGGGAATATTTCTGGAGATTTGAGGGTGGAGTTTGCAGAGGGCGGAGCTTGGGTTGGAGAGGGAGCTCAGTCGGGATGTGATGCCAAAGCTGACAGTTTTCTCCAGGAGAATTTCTCTCTGTCATCTAGAGATCAGTGATAATTCCAGGAAGGCTCCAGCCCCCAGCTGGAAGTTTACACAACCAACAAAAATACTGTGAAGAATAATGAAAACAAGCAGGCAAGATGTGTGTGTGTGTGTGTGTGTGCAATTGAAAATGCATTAACAATAATAAAGTCACAGCTTTTCAGCATTCAAAGACAGTATCAGCATTCAAAGTGCATACTGCCCATAAAAGTCCAAATCCATATCAAAGCAAGCCGTAACAGTCAACATGAAATAGAGTTGGTTGTAGAAATGAAGTGCTTGTGTGTGAGATTCTTATCAATCAGATATGAATGTTCCTTCTTCCTTTAACGATAACGTCGACTCGGAAATCGTTTCACAAAACGCTTCTTGAGAGCCAGTTTGGTGTAGTGGTTAAGTGCGCGGACTCTAATCTGGGAGAACCGGGTTTGATTCCCCACTCCTCCACTTGCACCTGGCTGCATGACCTTGGGCAAGCCATAGCTCTGAACCAGCTGTTCCCTCAAGGACAGCTTGGGAAAGAGCTCTCTCAGCCCCACCTACCTCACAGGGTGTCTGTTGTGGGGAGGGGAAGGGAAAGGAGTTTGTAAGCCGCTCTGAGACTCCCTTGGGGAGTGGAGGGGGGTATAAATCCAATCTCTTCTTCTTCTTCTTCTTCAGAAGGGAATTTAGGGCGTAATATTCACAAATCCAGAGTGTTCAACAAAGTTAGTTTCACATCGAGCCCTGCAGTTGGAGCGATATGCTCTAGCATTAAATAACTTATTGGCAGTTTCAGCCCCCTCCCCCCACAATTACAAATAACAGCTCTGCAAATGGAAATGAACAAATACAAGAGCTTTTTGGCTTAAGAGCTGCTGCAACAGGTCAGGAGGGAGAAAGAGAGAGAGGCCTGGAGAGGGATTAAGATGAGCACTGCTGATACACTTACGTAATGCTTGGCCTGAATTGGACTGCAAAACACTCTAATTTGTTATTCACCCAGTATGGCTAAAGCAGTGACTGTGAACGATGGGATCATGACAACATTCACAATGACACACATCAACACTCCTATTTCAAAGGCAGCTCCTGCCGGTTTGGGTGCTCATCATGAACCGGGATTTTGTAACAACAGCTGATCTGTTCCTTTCTCATGGCTATCTCATGTGCATATCTTTCCTGGAAGAAGAAGAAGAAGAAGAGGAGGAGGAGGAGATTGGATTTATATCCACCCTTCACTACCTGAAGGACTCTCAAAGCAGTTTACAATCGCCTTTCCCTTCCCCTCCCCACAACAGACAACCTGTGAGGTAGGTGGGGCTGAGAGAGCTCTCTCGAGAACTGCCCTTGAGAGAACAGCTGTGAGAGAACTTGTGACTGACCCAAGGTCACACCAGCAGCTGCATGTGGAGGAGTGAGGAATCAAACTCAATTCTCCCAGATTAGAGTCCGAGCTTCTAGCCCCTACACCAAACTGGCTCTGCATTTTGAAACGGCTCCGTTGCACCAAACAACAAAGGTCTTCCTTTTCAGTTTGGCCTAGCACTGAAGATCCATTTTGGCAGTTCTCTCCATTCCACCCTATCCCTCTGCTAGCACTTCAGTTCCTAGCGAGACTGCTGCGTGTGTACATGGATATGTTACTGTGCCAGGAATCTACCAGATACTGTCTATGACCTTACCAACAACAAGACCAGAAAGGCAACCGCTCTCTTTCACCATTCAATAATCCTATTGAGTTTGGAAGATCAGAGAGACTGCAGGAAACACAAGGAGGCATAACATTTGGGTTTCCACTCTCCAGGTGGTACCCGGAGGTCTCCCGGAAATACACCTGGTCTCCAGGGTGCGTTCAGACGGGCAGCTAATCCTGCCATTGGCCCGGCTGTAATTTGATCTAGAATCGCTTTACCGCATGTGACTCTGCAGTGGATTGTCTAGATGGCATCCACCTTAAGGAGCCGTGCGGTCACCTTTAAAAAAAAAAAAATCCTGTTTGTGCATGCGCATATGTGCCTCACCATCTACTTGTTTTTTCACGCATGCATGGACTTAAAATGGTAAAAGCACCGGCAGTGGTACCTTCCTCTAGGTACCATTTCAGTTAATAAAGTTGATAAAGTTCACAGGACCGTCAGAAACACAGAGTCCAACTTCCAAAGTGGCCATTTTCTCCAGGTGAGCTGATCTCTGTCACCTGGAGATCAGTTGTAATAGTAAGAGATCTTCAGCCACCACCTGGAATTTGGCAATCCCAGTTGGAAGTGCGGTGCTGACCTAGGTGGACCCTTAATCAGATCTAGCAGGTCTTTTCTTATGTGCTCCCAGAAGAATGTGGCAGATCTCTGTTGGACACAGAATACTGAATTAAATGGAGCTTGGCTTGATCCAGTAACTCAGTTCATAGAATTTATTTATTTATTTATTATAGAATCATATATTTATTTATTATTTATTATATATTTATATATTATTTATAGAATCATAGAGTTGGAAGAGATCTCCAGGGTTGTCTAGTCCAACCCCCTGCACAATGCAGGAAATTCACGAATCCCCCTCCACACCAGCAGTGGCCACTGTTCCACGCCCAGAATTGTAGAGAATTGTATAGTTCTTCAATAACTTTCATCAGTGTTGTTATCAACACTTTTGGATTTCAGGCCCTTGAACTTGGGCTGTTATGAGGTGGATAATTCACTTTAAGAAATATAGCCATCAGTTCTATTTTCTTTCCCCCCCTCTTTTAAGAGAGGGATTTCTTTCCATTCCTCTTTGAAGAGGAATCAATGCACCTTTCTGTAATTTCAGCCCTTTCATGTTACCCACACGGTGCTTTAGTGGGAGGGTAGGAAGGTCTGGAAAGACGTTACTTGCTCCTGAGCATATATAGAATAAAATCCTGAAATTCTGCAGAAT
The DNA here is from genome assembly GCA_029233225.1 of Lepidodactylus listeri. Lineage (NCBI taxonomy): Eukaryota > Metazoa > Chordata > Lepidosauria > Squamata > Gekkonidae > Lepidodactylus > Lepidodactylus listeri. Next base: position 13,705,969 of record JARCFY010000005.1, on the reverse strand, counting down.
CTCCCTTTCTCCCCTTTCTCCCTTCCAATTTCTCTTTGATCAAAATGGAATTGATTAGAACCTGACTCCAAATTCTTACATGGAGGACAAGAAATAAAGAATTATTGGATCTCAGGGCAAAATTGGAAGTAAGAGAATTTCTCTTAACCGCCCTACCTTGAATCTGTGGTTCTTTCTTCTGTGACTTTAAAACCACAAAAAACTAGAGAAAATCCATGACACTGGATGAGACAAGACAACAATTCATGATGACACGGAATGAAACAGCACAACACATCAGCCGAAGCACATTTGCACTGGATGATTAATTTAAAACAAAACTGTCTTGGTCCACAGGTACGATGCAGTTGGAATCACAGTATAGGAAATCAATTACAGAAGCCTCAAACGCCACGTCTTTTAATCAACCAACGCACAAAGCCATCACCAAGTAATGAATCCAGGAAGCCTTAATACTGTCATTTCTGGGAATGGTTTGTTCTCCTGCTGACCATACTATTTTATGTTCTGTCCCTGGGCAGCCAACTTTACCTCCCCGCCCGCAAAAATCAGGGGTGGGGAGAGAAACTTGCACATCCTGTTGGCAGAAGGGTAGGAAAAAATGTGGTGACAGGTTTCATTTTCTAGATACATAGGACAAGATTCCTAACACAGGCCAAATGCCTCCCCAGGGTGATCTTGGGGGTACATTCAGAACTTTTTGGGAGACACGGGAATTTGGGATTTTAGGCAGCTGTTCCCCCCATTTGTGATGGCTTCTGACATCCCGTGGAGGAGAATTTCTTTATATTGACCGACGCTGAGGATAAATAAAACCAAATTTCTCCTCCATGCTCTTAAATTAAAAAAAAATAGCAGGAATCAAACCTAAGTAGACTGTTAACCATTAGGCACAAGGATTTCGCTGAATGTATGCTGGAGATCCATGTATCGTAGTCATGTCTCATAAACAGTAAATATAAAGGTTTCCCTTGCTCGAAAGCCAGTCGAATCCGAATCCGTTTCCAAGCCGAAGAGCCAGCACTGTCCAAAGACGTCTCCATGGTCATGTGGCCGGCATGACTAAATGCCAAGGTGCACGGAATGCTGTTACCTTCCCACCGAAGCGGTACCTATTTATCTACTTGCAATTACTTGCTTTTGAACTGCTAGGCTGGCAGGAGCTGGGGCCAGAGACGGGAGCTCACTCCGTCACGCAGCACTCGGGTCTCGAACTGCCGAGCTACCGACCTTCCGGTCTGCAGCTCAGCGTACCTATCTAAATAAAGTTGTGTGTATTATAAATATAGCTATATAAATAAAGTGCTGTTCTTACTTCTGGCATGAGGGGCATCACATGACAACACTGCAGATGTGGTGGCTAGAACTGGGCTAAAGTTTAAGACAGGGCATGTCAGCAGATACCCCAAGGTTTGCTTTTGTCTGGCTAAATGTAGATTCAGAGGGATACAGACCTCTGTGCATGCAGCAGAAAGGCGGCTGACTTCCCCATGGACTTTCCTCAACACTCAGAGCAATGGAATGGCCGGCAGAGAAAATGAGATGCTGGATAAATCCAAACACACATTTACCAAGGGATTTACTTACTGTCTGCCCTGTGGGTAGGGTTGCCAGGTCTGGGTTGGAAAATACCTGGGGACTTTGGGGGTGGATCCAGGAGAGGGTGGGGTTTGGGGAGGGGAGGGGCCTCAGCAGGGTACAATGCCATAGGGTCCACCGTCCAAAGCAGCCATTTTCTCCAGGGGAGCTGATCTCTGTCAGCTGGAGATCAGTTGTAAAAGCGGGAGATCTCCAGGTCCCACCTGGAGGCTGGCAACCTGACCTGTGGGCCTCCCATGGGAATCTTGCCTCCAGAAGGCGTTTCAGAGACCTCAGGCCTCTCATAGAGTTGCCTTCCTCCAGGTGAGGCCTACCATTTCCGCAGCAATGAAATTCCCCACTTTGACATTTTTAAACTGCGTGTTATGTGACATTTTCTGCTGTAGATTTTTCCTCACCAGGTGCAAACCCAAAGTTTTCTCCTCCTTACCCCGCATTTTCGGAACTCACTAAAACTGGGGATTCTGAAAACGCGGGGTAAGAAGGAGGAAACGTCGGGTTTTTGCCCAGTGAGGAAAAATCCACTGCAGAAAATGTCACATAACGTGCAGTTTTTAAAACGTCAATGCGGGGAATTTCACTACTGCAGAAGTGGTCCTAGAGTTCTCCCAGAATTACACCTGATCTCCAGATAACAAGAGATGGTTCTCCTGGAGAAAATGTCAGCTTTGGCAGGTAAACTCTGTAAGCATCACATCCCTGTTGAGCTACCTCCAGTCTCTGAACTCTGCCCTCAGATCTCCAGGAATCCCCCAACCCAGAGTTGGGAACTCTACTTCTGTGTCCCTTGCCGATAAGGAGGCATCAAAGAAACAGGCCAATCATTTCTTTTCACCCGCAGAAAAATAGTGGCTTGGGTAGCCAGACCCAAGTGCAAATGTTTTGCTCAGACATTAAGAGTTACTTTAAGGCTTTGTGTATTCCCCAGACTTCAATTACTGGGTGTGAGCGCCAGTGACAGAGAAAATCAGCGGCTGCTTTCCCGTCACAAACCCCAGTATCTAAATATACACTTGGATTATGACCTGAAGCAATCAATCTTCAGGGGTGGGGCGAAGGAAAATTAAACGATGAGTGTTTTTAAAAGAAAACAGTCTGTCCAGTCGAATGCTGCCTGCAATAAATAAGAGCTGATTAAACGGACAAAACATTAGGCTTCAATTATCAGGGATCTACCGAGGCAATGGAAATAGCAGAGACCATGCCAGCATGTGTATACACCAGGAACTAATCCAGAGTGGTTCTGGGGTGCTTCCCATGCTATACTTCGAATGGTCAGGGGTGATCTTAGCAAAGGGCAACACGGGCAGCTAACCCTGGGCCCTGCATTGTGGGGGCAACCACCTAAAGTCCTACCCACCACCGAGGAGGAGGAGGAGAAGGAGAAGCTCCCACTGATGCCACCACGTTCCACCACCCCCTCCCGGACTTGGGCAGCTGGTTCCAAGGGAACAGATCCCACCCACTTTGCATGGTGATGGCCACCCCTTACCTTGGTCTAGGGGTGGTGGTGGTGGAAATAATTCTGGGCTTTTGCCCAGTGCCCCAGACATACTAAGACCGCTTTGTGAATAGAAAAACATTACCCATTTATATTGCATACCTGTAATTTTTGTAAAACTAATATTTGTAAAACTAACAACGTGCATTATTTTTCAAAGGAAGGTAAGTCACATAAATAGGTGCTAGATCATATCTAGTTGCGCCTGGTGTATTTTACAAGGAACACCAAAATGCAATGAATATTGATAATCCCAAACGAATTTTGTGAATGTCCAAAACTATCTCGAACACACGCCATTTAATTTCGATAAGCACATCTAAGGAGCTGTCATTATTAACTGTGACAAAGAATCAGATTTAGATAAGTACTGTAAGAGTTCCTTATGAATCCACCGATTTTTTTTTTCATTCTTGATTTGGACTTCGAAAATTAACCTTGGGATTTGACTACATTTGAGCACAATGGATCTGTAGGTCTCTATCTTGCTTTTTTTTTTCCCCTGGGGTCCAGTTTTCTGAAACATGGGGCAGGTGCCACACTGGGAAACAGTGTTCAGAAGAGCCTCTGGTGCGGCGCCAAAGAGCCACATATGGCTCCTGAACCACTGAGTGAGTATCACTTCCACAGTCATCCATCAGAACCAATAACTATCTGACTGCACTTTGTAGTTACAGTGGCTACTGCTAATGTTATGTCTGGGAAGCTTGAAACTGCTGATTAAAGAACTGACATCATTATTTTTATGGTGCTGTGAGCTCCACACCTGAAGCACAGAGTAAAAATATAGCAGATGGACAGACTAAACTGAGACCAACCTGTGAGCTTCCTGGCTGAGCAGACAAAGGAGAATGCTATATAAAGAATGGTCGTTCAGTGGGGCTGATGGAGTGAATGAAATCATCTTTATTCTTCTGCCAGGAGTAAGGCCCGTTGTTCCGGCTGTGGCTGGTGGGGTGGCAGAGGAAAGGGGGAAATAGAGGGAGGCAAGCCATGTTTATTTCCTTCTGCTTAGCTATAAGGCAGAGCTGTCTCAAGTCCTTTTGCTGCCCCAAGTGGGTAGTGTGGGAGGACAGCCTCATGGTAACAGATATGGTTCCCTCCACCCCTGACTTATATTGATTTGGGGCTATGCAGTGGCAGCTAAGGTATAAAAGCACCTCCTCCTATGCCATGTCTTCTGGGTTCCAAGGGTCTAGAAAGCTGTTCGATAGCCAGTTATAGGGTTGCCAACTCTAGGTTGGGAAATACCTGTAGATTTGAGGTGTAGAGCCTGGGGAGGGCAGGGTTTGGGGTGCGGAGGTACTTCAGCAGGGTATAATGCCATAGAGTCCACTGCCCAAAGCAGCCATTGTCTCCTGGAGAACTGATCTTGGACATCTGGAGATCAGTTGTAATAGCTGGGAAATTTTCTGTAGGGTAAATGATGTGCTCTGGTTGAGAAACATGGTGATTTCTGGGAGATCTCCAGGCCCCACAGGGAGATTGGCAACTCCGGTGACCGTTTAAGGGACAATTGGGATATGTATTTTACCTCAGGACACATTCAATGACTCCCAACAGCAACAGCAAACTGTTTAGAATGTTAGAGGCAAAGGCCAATCAGGCCACATATGCAAACGACCTCTGTGTTCTGACTGGCTATGGGGGGGAGAGGAACAGCAAACTGTTTAGAATATTGGAGGCAGGACTCAGGCAACGCAGCCAGTGGATAGGGACAGTTTCTGAGTGACACATCATGGAGCCAACTGATTTAGGAGCATGTGGAATGTTCAGAATGTGCCACCCCACTCCTGAATTATATATAAGGAAAGATTAGTTACATGATCCTGCAGAAGACCATATATAACATATGCCTAACTCATTGTACTTTGTGTCAGCATTTGTGAGGTTCTTGGAAGCCGGTTTTTTAAAAAAATCTAAATTAAATTATATTTACATGGGCCAGCTACATTTTATATAAATCCCACTGGTCTCATAAACATCATCTAGGAGATTATTATTAAAGCAATAAATCTTATTTCCTAAAACCATATGACTTCTGGAAGCTTGGTTTAAAGAGTCTGAGGAGAAAGGCAAAAATTCCAAACATAGAGAGCTCAGATGAGGTAACCAGCGTTTCTGGGAGGAATCCTTTCACCCTGCATGTGAGGGAATCACAGAACTGAACAACATTCCATTTATGCAAAGAAAACTCTGTCAGGAAGAAGAGTTCCAGCTAGGGTTGCCCGCCTCCACGTGGGGCCTGGAGATTTCCTGGAATTACAGTTTATCTCCAGATGACAGAGATTAGTTCCAGTGCCAGGAGGCAACATCAGGGGAAGGCCTCAGCCTCTATGCCATGTTGTTGGGCCTCCATAGTAACCAGTTGGCCATCATGTCGGAGAAGACTTTTATCCCACCCTGAGCCTGCTTGTGGGGGGGGCAAGAGAAAAGTTACAGTAAATAAATAGGAGATGATAAAGAAAGAAATTGCAAAACTAATTTCAGTTGCCTTAGTAAGCTAATTCTTTGAAACCGCAAAGCCAGCACAGATACAAACATGCACAAGAATTCTCTGGTGTTACATTGTTACATGTTTGCGCTTCAGCAGAAATGCTTATACAGGAGCTTATTGTTTCAAGTTGCAACTGCTTACAATGGCTTATTATTCCTTGCACATTCTAGCTTAGAGAAGATGCATGAGAAAGTGTACTGATTTGCAACGATGTTTAACCTTAGCATTCTTGATTCCTTTCCTGTAATTGACATGCGCAAGAATGAAATAGAATACCTTTGCTTACGAGAATGATGTCAAATGTGTAGAAATGACACTAGTTCCATCCTATTGGAATTCTCCGCCTCCCTAGTATAAAAGATTAAGCCCAACTGTAACCGGGGCTCGCTTGTATCTGAAACTTTTATTCAGACTGAGACTTATGGTACCATAAATTTTTGCCTTTTTCTATTCCTTGTGTCTGTGTGCTTTCTTCCTGATCGGATCTGGTTTTTGGGAATCGTGCTTCAAAGAGAGAGAGAGAGAGATGCTGGAGTAGATGAACCACCGGTCTGATCCAGCAGGGCTCTTCCTATGTCTTTATGTTCAGTTATATTCAGTTACTATGGAGAAAATGGCTGTTTTGCAGGGTGGATTCTTGTAAAGTTGTCAACTTTCAGGTGGAGCCTGGAGATAGGGCTGCCAAGTTACTCATGGAAATCAGCGGGGGAAAGTTGGTCCCGTCCCAGGACATTCACATGCGTGCAAAGTGCGCACACACTGCAGTGACATCGCCCAGAAGTGACGTCATCATGCCAGGCATGTTACTGGGTGACACTCTAGCAACCAGCCTGAAAAACTCTATGGTACCATAGAGTTTTCAGGCCAGTTGCTAGAGCATCACCTAGCAAAGTGCCCAGTGTGATAATTTCACTTCCGGGCAACGTCATCACACCGGGCATGTCGGCCCGATCTGGCCACTTTGGGGGTTGGGTTCCCCCCGCCGGTCGGATCCGGACCGGCAAATTGGGGGCCCTTTGAACAGGGGAATCCCCGCGCCCCCCCCCCCCCGGGGGGACTTGGCAGCCCTACCTGGAAATTTCCCAGAATTACAATTGATCTCCAGACTACAAAGGTCAGCTCCCTTTGAGATAAAGGCCACTTTGGGTGGACTCTATGGCATTCTACCCTACTGACATCTTCCCCCTCTCCAAATCCCTCTTTCCCCAGCCTCTACCTCCACATCTCCAAGAATTCCCCAACCTGGAGTTGGCAATCCTACTTCTACCCTAGACTTTCTCCTGAACTGTAGTTTCCTATGTACAGGGAATATTTCTATTCAGCCACTCAATTCTCCGCTTAGGGTTGTCAACCTCCAAATGGAGCCTGGAGATATCCCGGAATTACAGCTGATCTCCAGACGACAGAGATTAGTTCCCCTGTAGAAAATGGCTGCTTTGCAGGGTGAGCTCTATTGCATTATAACCCGGCTGAGATCCATCCCCTAATCTCCCCAGGCTCCACCCCCCAAAAAATCTCCAGGAATTCCCTCACACATCCTGCAATCTGAACTACTGCAGTCAAGAATCAGATTGACCTCCTCAGCTACTGCTAGAATGTTCTGTAAGAACCAGACCTTTTTTTCTGGAGGAACGTACCAGAATTCCGGAACCCCTTCAACAAAATTCTTTTTAAAATGTTTAAAAGTTCATGAGTTTTCAGAATACAGATTGAAAACTTCATTTCCCTCTTTAGAGTTCCAGCACCTCTCTCCCCCCAGCACCCCCAAGGCCCTGGTAAGAATGCTGTTTGTTGTAAAATAAGAATGTCCCAAACCTGGTAGCAATTACATTGATTTCATTGTAGCACTATCTGCCAAATCTATTAGCCCTTTCACTAGCAAAAGAACACAGCATTGTCATGTAAATCTATAAGATGCTTTGATTCATCGAGCACGACAGCAAATATCATGAAGAAAATTATCTTTAGCCATACTGGCAGAAGGTAGACTTTGGCCAAGGTTCAGAAAAAAACAGCTATCCTCTTTTTTGTGTGTGTGGGGGGGGAATATTGTGCATTCCATCATTTCTGAAAGGCAAGTATGAGAATGCTGATCTGATCAGTTTGAGTTTTTAGCTAGAAAATATCCCCAAAAAAGGCAGAGTGCCACTGCTATGAGGTCACTGTGGCATTCTAGAAGTTGATTGATCTCCCCGATCGATTGCTTTATTTCTAATGCTATTTGAAATTCAGCTGTGTTACATTTGGGGAACAAAAAGTGATTTTTGCTTTCAACAAATAGCAAGATAAAGATTGAAAGTGTTACTTGCTTGTGGATGAGAATTTGTTTGAAATAAAATGTTTTAAACTTTCCTATATCTCGTAGGGTTGCCAGATCTTCTGGGATTACAACTGATCTCCAGGGGACAAAGATCAGTTCACCTGGAGAAAATAGCCATTTTGGGAAGAATTTTACCTTGCTAAGGCCCCTCCCTTCCCCAAACCCTGCCCTCCCCAGGCTCCACCCCCACCCCCACCCCCACCCCCCAAATCTCCAGGTATTTCCCCACCCAGAGCTGGCAGCCCTGTGTAAAAAAAAAAAAGATAAAACACTCCATGGCTTGAATAAATATTTCATGGTACATTGTATGCAGAATCCTTTGACACAACAAAAAAGGTGTTTTTAAAAAAACTGAGCACTTAAAATATCTCTTAAAATATGTCGCAAATATTTTGTGCATGTACATTCTCAGTTCAGGGTGGTGTCCTAGTGGAGCTCAGCATGAAGTCCTTGGGGAAGGAGGACTCTCAGGAGAAGAAAGGGGAGGAGGAGGAGGAGATTGGATTTATACCCCGCCCTTCACTACCCAGCATACAATCACTTCCCCTCCCAACGACAGTCACCCTGTGAGCAGTGTTCCCTCTAAGCTGAGTTAGTGTGAGATAGCTCACAGTTTTTTAGCCTCTGGCTCACACATTTTGTCTTAGCTCAGGAAGGATGGTTCCAGAGCAAACTAATTTATGCAGCAGCCAAATTGCTTGCTCACAGCTTTAATGCCAGTAGATCACAAAGTAGAATTTTTGCTCACAAGACTCCACAGCTTAGAGGGAGTATTGCCTGTGAGGTAGGTGGGGCTGAGAGAGCTCTCCCAAGAACTGCCCTTGAGAGAACAGCTCTGAAAGAACTTATAACTGACCCAAGGTCACAGCAGCAGATGCATGTGGAGGAGTGGGGAATCAAACCCGTTTCTCCCAGATTAGAGTCCACACTCCTAATCACTACATCAAACTGGCTCTCACACCAAAAAGGCATGGCTGGCTCTTACTCAGCAGAAGCCAGCAAACAGGCTGATGAGCTGCAGGCTGACCAAGACTCACCACCAACAGCTGAGCCAGAGCCACTGCCCAGCTCTGATGCAGCAGGTGAGACTCAGTTGATTAAGGCCAGTCCACTGGGCTCACCTCCACCCTTGGAGTGCCGGAGACAGATGCTTAGAAAGGAGCTGCAAGCAAGGAGGCAGAGTGCACTCCTCCTGGCCTGTTGCCAGCTGCTTCCTGATGATAGACTGGAGTAGTTGCAGCAGTACTCCCAAGCAACTGGCTGATAACAAGGGCTTGTTAGGAAGGGCCTATAAAACCCAGGTGGCACCTGGGGTTCGTCCGCTATTGCACTTGATCTCCAGATGACAGGCATCAGTTCCCCTGGAGAAAAGGGCTACTTTGGAGAGTGGACGTTATGACATTGTACCCTGCTGATGTTCCTCCATCCTCCCCAGGCTCTGCCCCCCCAAATCTCCTGGTATTTCCCAACCCAGAGCTGGCAACCCTACTTGTAACAAAGGCTTGATTGATCTGCCCAGCGTAGGTCCAGAGAGGTGGAGCTCTGCTCCCTTAGAGTCCTTCCCCCAGGAATACAGTTCCTGTTAACATAGTTCCATTTATCATGATATAGGCAACACTGCAGAAATCAGGACAATGCTACATTGAGAGCCAGTTTGGTGTAGTGGTTAAGTGCGCGGACTCTAATCTGGGAGAACCGGGTTTGATTCCCCAGTCCTCCACTTGTACCTGCTGGATGACCTTGGGCAAGCCATAGCTCTGTACCAGCTGTTTTCTCAAGGACAGCTTGGGAAAGAGCTCTCTCAGCCCCACCTACCTCACAGGGTGCCTGTTGTGGGGAGGGGAAGGGAAAGGAGTTTGTAAGGCGCTCTGAGACTCCAAGTGAGTGAAGGGTGGGATATAAATCCAATCTCTTCTTCTTCTTCTACATTCCCCCTTAGGGTTGCCAGTTCTGAGCTGGGAAATACCTGGAGATTTGGGAAGTGGAGCCTGGGGAGGGTGGGTTTTGGGGAGGGGAGGGACCTCAGCATGGTACAATGCCATAGAGTCTACCCTCCAATGCAGCAATTTTCCCTAGGGGAACTCGTCTCTACAGCCTGGAGATCAGTTGGAATAGAGGGGGATCTCCAGGCCCTGTGTGGAGGTTCCCAACCCTAAATTTCCTCTGCCAACCTGCTTCCATAGACCAGGAAGTATTTGCCATACCATCAGCTATCTAGAATGTGTGAGCACGGCCTGTGACATGACACATCATACACCTGAGCAGGACTGCCACCACTCCAGGTGGGGATAGGAGCTGTCCCAGAATTGCAGCTAATCTCAGGACTACAGAGAAAACCCGGAGCTGGCAATCCTGGTTCACAAAGAGCCTCATTCACATTAAGGCCTGATTTGGAATCACAAAACAGGCTGGTTCCCAGTGAATCATCTAATAGCTGCCATGAGCCAAGAGGAAAGGCCGGGTGTTAACCATCTCAACAAATTAATAAATCATCTCCACACACATACCTGAAAGGAGGGTGTACCTGCCAAGAGCTTTCTCACGGGTGCCTGGCCAACTTCGTTGTGGAAACTGCAAAGGAAGGAAGGAAGGAAGGAAAGTCCACATCTTCTCTTGGCGTTGCTGAAAAAGTGTGCATTTTGTTTATGAGCTTTTAAATTCCAGGCTCAACATCCTCATTTTTACGATTCAAGTTTTACAACCACTGGCCCATTTTCAAGCCATAGCATATGAACAAGGATGTTTGCTCTGTTGCAAGAAGCACAGGAGACATAGAACTGCCTCATTCTTCAGCGTCTGTATGCCTTTTTAAATCTGCAGCTCAAGTTTTTGAAAATGTACAATGTCTAGGGATGCCAACCTCAAGGTAGGACCTGGAGATCCCTTGGGATTACAGCTCATCTCCAGACTACAGAGATCAGCTCCCCTGGGGAAAAAATAGATGCTTTGGAGAATGGACTCTATGGCATCGGACCCCGCTGAAGTCCCTGTCCTTCCCAGGTTCCATCCCCAAATCTCCAACAATTTCCCAACCTGGATCTGGCCACCCTACACCCCCCCCCCCCCCCAATTCCCCATCCTTGGCCAGGGGGGAACCTGGCAACCCTAACAATGCCTAATGTGTGCCCAGTCTAATTCATTATTTTCGCTTTACGCACTGCTTTAACAATCTATGGAAGGTTAGAGTGCCAGTGGCTAAATGGAGAGTATTACAGTGGCTGAGAAAACTTTGGTTCATTTAGTGTATGTATTACAATGGAACAGTCTGTTTCCCCCTATAATATTTGTGTGCATTGGTTTAGTCTCATAACTGGGAGCACCTGAGAGTCAGTTTGGTGTAGTGGTTAAGAGAGTGGACTCTAATCTGGGAGAACTGGGTTTGATTCCCCACTCCTCCACATGCAGCTGCTGGTGTGACCTTGGGTCAGTCATAAGTTCTTTCAGAGCTGTTCTCTCATGAGCAGTTCTTGAAAGAGCTCTCTCAGCCCCACCCACTTCACAGGGTGTCTGTTGTGGGGAGAGGGAGGGAAAGGGATTGTAAGCCACTCTGAGACTCCTTCAGGTAGTGAAGGGTAGGGTATAAAGCCAGTCTCCTCCTCCTCCTCCCTATTCTGTTTGTTAGAACTGTAGACTGCATGGTCTCCCTTGCCCTGGAACCAGTCACTCCAACCCTGTATCCTTTTGCTCATTAAATGGATGTTGTTTTGAACACGCCTGTCCCTGCTGCGTCAACCTAATAGCAAAAACCTGGCTTACTAACCTATTCAGCTGCCTTATACTGAATCAGACTGTTAGTGCATCAAAGCCAGTATTGTCTACTCATGCTGGCAGCAGCTCTCCGGGGTCTCAGGCTGAGGTCTTTCACATCACCTACTTAATTGGTACTTTCAACTGGAGATGTTGGGGATTGAACCTGGGACCTTCTGCATGCAACACAGAGGCTCTTCCACTAAGCCACAGCCCCCCCTTGATAGGCAAACAAAGGTGAATATCAGAACGATCTAGGACAGTGGTCTTAAACCTTTTCAGACCCATGATCCACAAAGATGGGAACCACTGAGCTGTAAGCATGTGGTAGGAAGTTGTGTGGTGCCAGGGTACACACAGCAAACATGGGGCAGACATATGACCCAGCAGAAATGAATTTGGACTTTAGACTGAGCTCTTAAGCCATTTACTAGGGCAGGGGTGGGCAAATTGCGGCCCGGGGGCCACATGCGACCCGCCACAGAGTTTTTTGCGGCCCGCCAAGACAGTTGGCCACGGGAAAATGTTCTCTATATTTGGGTCTACATATATTTGTGAGCAAAGTTTTTCTTGCATGAAGATCAACAAGAGTAAATATAGATGCTCTTTGACAGACATTAACTTGCAGGCTGTGATGAGAATCTCAACAAGCAATCTCACTCCTGATTTCAAAAAAGTTGTAGAAAAGTGTGATAGGGTACATTTGTCTCATTAAACTGATTCTAAAATTAAATGTGCTTGCAGCTATAGATGATATGAAAGCAGCACAATAAATAAATTAAAATAAAACTACCACTATTTTATTTAATTTATATTTATTGATTTTTATGATACAATTTATACCTTTTCTGAAATGCAAAGTTAACTAATGAATGCAGTCATTTTAAAAGGTGCAGCCTTCCGTTAACCTCCGCTACCACAAAGTGGCCCCCGAGCCAAAACAATTGCCCACCCCTGTACTAGGGAGTAATGGGACACTCCTTTGTGATGAGATGAGATGCTCTCCCATCCAAAAAGAGAATCTGTACTAATTAGTTCCCTAAGGATTCCTCTATGAAAGCATTTAGCCCCAGATATATCCAAGATATCTCTGACAGAAGTCACTTTGCATCCTTTATTTATCCTTTATTTCTTATTTTATTTTATTTCTTGGGCATCTCTCCCACCCTTCCCTGTGAAAACCAATACAAAATCCAACATTAGGACTTTAAAACATCACATTAAAATACAAGTGAAAACTCGTAAGATGGTGCTACTTCAGTTACATATATCTTGCCTTGGCTTTGGTTTGAAAGATACAGGCCAGAGACCAGAGTCTTATCTATATATCTAATAGCCAAGATGGCCCCACTGTGCGGATATCTAAATCCGCACCTCAGGGGCAAAGAGGTTTTCCTGCACACTTGGGGCACTCCCCAGGTGTGCAGAAAAATCTGAAATGTTGATAAAATTATATGGGGATACCTAAATCCCCCCAAAAGCAAAAGAGTGTTCCCTGTACATGCTCAGAGAACGCACTGGGAACTGTGCCTTGCTGCTGTTGCCGGGGGAGGGGAGGCATGGTGGGCTTGCCCGCTGGGCTCACCTGCAGCCACTTCCTCCATGTGATGCTCCAGCTGCTTCAGTGGGAGAGCTACATGGAATTCCCCGCCCCGCCCCACCCCGCCCCGCCCCGCCCCAGTATCTTGTGCGATAAAAATTCATCAGCTTAGGTAGACTAATTCACAATGAATTAATTTTGAGTTCTGTTCTTTGAGTTCTTACCAGCAAACTAAGCAGAAGGCCTTTCAGAGAGTGACTCGAAATCTTTTCTAACTTAAGCACGTGATCATCATCTATATAATGACTGGGTTTTGGTTTTTTTACTATTAATAAGTTAATCAAACAGATGCATCTAAAAATACATCTGATAACCTGCTTGGTACCTCTTCAAGCATAATTAGAAGGCCAAAGTTAACTTTTAATCTTTGTTAAAAGGCAATAAATCTAATATTTCAGTAACTCTTTTAATTAACTGTCAAAGATAAAACTCTTATGAAAACACTTCTTCTCTTCTTAGGCAATCAGAGCTGACCAACAGATGAACTTGGTATGAGCTCACAGTGATCGGAAAACATGCATCAGCAAGAAAATCCACGATATAATCAAGTTACTGCTACACTGAAACAGGCTTACTCTGAAAGAAGTCCCACAGGGTTCAATGAGACTTACTTAGGAAGTGTCCTTATAACAGTTGCAGTTGATCCTACATGTTTACTGAGATGTAAATCTCATTGCCTTCAGTGCAGGCTTGCTCCCAAGTAAATATCAGGGTTGCCAAAAAGCTTGGAGGAAAAAACATCCTGACCCTTTAATAGAGGCATAAAATGTAGAAATGGGCAGGTGAAGCTTTTCATGGGGGGAATAATATCTCCTGGTAAACTGCATCCTATTAAGCCTCTGATAAAGGGACAGGCTCAAGTGGCTAAGACGCTGAACTGCAGACTGGTAGTTCAGCAGTTCGAGACCCGAGTGCTGCATAACGGAGTGAGCTCCCATCTCTGGCCCCAACTCCTGCCAACCTAGCAGTTCGAAAGCAAGAAATTGCAAGTAGATAAATAGGTACCGCTTCGGTGGGAAGGTAACAGCATTCCGTGCACCTCGGGGTCTAGTCATGCTGGCCACATGACCACGGAAACATCTTTGGACAGCGCTGGCTCTTCGGCTTGGAAATGGAGATGAAAACCGCATCCCTAGAGTCAGTTTCGACTGGCTTTCGAGCAAGGGAAACCTTTACCTAAAGGGACAGGATGTTTTTTCCTCTAGGCCAGTGATGGTGAACCTTTTAGGGACCGAGTGCCCAAACTGCAACCCAAAACCCACTTATTTATCGCAAAGTGCCAACACGGCAATTTAACCTGAATACTGAGGTTTTCATTTTAGAAAAAACAACTCATACATTAATATCTTTTGTCTTAAAAGAAAAACACAATAACAGAGCTTTCAATGATACAAGCAACTTTTTATTGAAAGGTAAAAGTTTGCATTTGGCATGCTTTTGAACAATTAATGTGATTTTTGCTGTCCAATCTTGCGAATCTTGCTGGGGCGATGCCGTGCGTGCCCACAGAGAGGGCTCTGAGTGCCACCTCTGACATGCATGCCATAGGTTTGCCACCACTGCTCTAGGCTGTTGTCAGCCGTAGTAAATATAGATAAAAATTGCCATTAGCCGTGCTACTCAAAAGCATACGAAGCTGCTGTCGTGAATCACACCACTGGTCCATCGAGGTCAGTATTGCCTACTCAGACTGGCAGCAGCCGGGCCCTCCAGCGTCTCAAGCAGAGGTCTTTCACATCACTTATTGCCAGGTCCTTTCAACTGACAGTGCTGGGGATTGAACCTGGAACCTTCTGCATGCCAAGTGACTCTACCCATAAGCCGCAGCCCCTCCCTAAGCAGCGGTAGTGCAAGGACTGACTGAACTAGCACGCTTGCTGTGTTTGTGATGCTTCGATTTGCCCTAATACACAGCTTGGCTTCTGGTTCTTTGGATTTTTCCAAGCCAATGCATGTGAGATCGCAACTGACAACATCCCCTTAAGCAGGTTTAACCAGAAGACCGTTCCCTGGAGCTCAATGGGGTTCACTCCCCTAGCATGCTGAGAATGCAGCCCAATGCTTGGGATCTCTTTTCTAGTCCAATTGGCTGTCATTGTGGACCTGAGCTGCTTCCACCCAAGGGCCTTTGGGTGCAGATGAAGGATTGCGCAATTGACTATTTCTCCCCTGCAAGGTTTAGCAACAGCCCGATGGGAAAAAGCCCTGTCCCTGTGGATGTGGGTGTTATGTCCTAATGGCAACTGCGCACACGTAGCCGGGCTGTAGGGTTGCCAGGTCTGGGGTGGAAAATACGTGGAGACTTTGGGGGTGGAGCCAGGAGAGGGCGGGGTTTGGGGAGGGGAGGAGCCTCAGCATGGTACAATGCCATCGAGTCCACCATTCCAAGCAGCCATTTTCTCCAGGGGAGCTGGTTTCTGTCAGCTGGGGATCAGTTGTAAAAGTGGGAGATCCCCATGCCCCACCTGGAGGCCGGCAACCCTATCCGGGCTGGCTACCAGAGCTCCGCTTCGGGAGACAATAGCCCAGCCGGATTGTAAATTAGACCAAGCGGCCACCCAGGTTCCACCTGGGGACCTATGGTTTAAGGTAACTCATGACTAATCCAATCAGGGAGTTTGGGTGTAATCCTATCAGGGAATAATCCTATCAGGGAGTAACCCTATCAGGGAGTTTGGGCAAGGCTGAAGGTGCGGTTTAGACATGTATTTAAGCAGACCCCGAGCCCCATTCAGTAGCCTGGAATTCAGCCAGCCCGGCTATGTGCGTTTCTCTGACCATGTGCAAGGTTGCCATTAGGACATAACAGTGTGTTAAGTGGCGTCAAGCTGGCCTGTAGAAACTGTGGCCCATTCTGCATCTAGCATTCACTCCGCTGTTTTTACCAAATCCACACTGGAACAGCAATTTCCCTCTGCATTGCATGCCACTTTCACTTTGTTGGGTTTTATGGCATTGTCCAGACTGCATGCAGTTTGCTTCCTTTGATCTCTCAGTTTGATGGTTACTCTCTGCATAGATTTATGCATTCAGGAGTGACTCTGCAGTCAGTATGGTGTTGGCCCAGGGTAAATGATGGCCCAATTTGCATCTAGCACTTGCTCCATTGTTTTACCAAATCCACATTGGAACAGGAAAAGATGTGGCTCAAAACCACATTCAAATAGTCTTACTGACTGCAGAGTTGCCCCTGAATGGCCATAAATCTATGCAGACAGCCACCGTAAAACCGAGAGATGAACAAAGTGAAAGCGGCATGCAGTCTGGACGCTGCCATAAAATCCAGCCATCAGTCAACGTGAAAGTGGCATGCAATGCAGAGGGGAATTTCTGTTCCAGCATGGGTTTGGTAAGACCAGAGCAAATGCTAGATTTGGCGTGGCCTTTGAATGTGGTTTTGAGCCGCTTCTTTTTCTGTTCCAGTGTGGGTTTGGTAAAACAAAGGAGCGACTGCTAGATGCAGAATGGGCCTGAGTCCTGTCCCTTTAGCATTCGCCCCACATTTTCTCAACTGGGAGGAAAAGGTGCCCCTCAAAACCACATTCAGATACCCCGGGCCAATGCCATACTGACTGCAGAGTCATCCCTGAATGGACATTAATCTATACAGAATCATAGCATAAAATCCAATGATCAAAGGAAGTGAAAGTAGCATGCAATGCAGAGGGGAACTTCTGTTCCAACGTGGGTTTGCTAAAACAATGGAGGGAAAAGCCAGTGCAGAATCAGCCTTATTTAGCATGCCATGAAAACCTTTAGCTGCCCATTGCTACTCATCAGGCCTCTGTTAAAGGGGCAGGACATTTTCCTCCCCCTTGGTTGTTGGCAGTCTTATAATCCCAAACTATGGCATTAGAACAGTACTTCAGGGACGTCATTTAAAATCTGTGGACAGATGTACTGGACTGGAATGCAAATATTAACACAATATTCTTTGTAACGGCCTCTTTCCTCTTTCTTTCCTGCAGGCCCAAGTTTCATGGCTTTTCGTAGCAACTTTATTGTGCTTCTTTCAACAGAGAAAATAAAGTAGAAGAATCTTACGTGACCATGAAAAAATATCATTCCCAAATGTAAAGAATGACTAGCATTGTAAAAGACCATTGTGAAAGACCGTTTACAGTTGTTTCACCCTCCGAAACCCTCAAATAGGAAGTCAGTTTCATTGGAACAGCAAGGTTCCATATCCTTTAAGACCACGGTTCTAAATGTGGCAGGATCGTCACATAAAAGACATGTACGATTTTAGAGGCACTTGGAAGATTAATTCCATGTCTCTTTATCCACAATAATAAAGTGCATGAGACTCTGTCGAGGTTATTACGTTTGTTCTTTCTTCTACGTTCCATGGCTTCATACCGACGACCTTCAAAACGTCTCCATGCTATCACAACTGTACAATATTTGCAGTAAATCTTTCTTGTATCACCCACAGTGCAGTGTTAAGCAGTTACCCCACTCTAAGCCTTCACTGGTGTTTAGGATCGCCAGGTGTCAGGGGATGGGGGTGAGTTGCCAGCTCCAGGGTGGGAAATTCCTGGATATTTGGGGATAGCCTGGGGAGGACAGGGACCTCAGTGGGGTATAACACCATAGACCCCCATCCTCCAGAGCATCCATTTTCTCCAGGGGGAACTGATCTCTGTAGTCTGGAGGTGAGCTGTAATTCCAGGGGATCCCCAGGTCCCACCTGGAGGCTCCACCTCTGCGCTGGGAAATCCAGGGAAGAAGAAGAGATTGGATTTGTACCCCACCATTCACTACCCGAAGGAGTTTCAGAGCAGCTTACAAACTCCTTTCCCTTCCCCTCCCCACAACAGACACCCTGTGAGGTAGGTGGGGCTGAGAGAGCTCCGACAGAAACTGCTCTGACAGAACTATGGCTTGCCCAAGGTCATCCAGCAGGTGCAGGTGGAGGAGTGGGGGATCAAACCCGGTTCTCCCAGATTAGAGTCCGCGCACTTAACCACTACACCAAACTGGCTCTCTTCTCAAAGAGTTAGAAGAGTGACAGCTGATAAAATGCAACAGGGGTAAAACAGCTTGATGTGATGCAATCATTTTTATAATTTGTATTTTTACAATTTGTATTTCATGTACTTCATTTCATTTACTTTATTTATAGAGCAGCATGAAATTAAAACCAATAGCAAAAGTGAAAGATTAAGTTAATTAAACAGGTATCATCCACCCAATGCTCCCTCTAAGCAGTGGAGTCTTGTGAGTAAAAATTCTACTTTGTGAGCTACTGGCATCAAAGTTGTGAGCGAGCGATTTGGCTACTGCGTCAACTAGTTTGCTCTGGAGCCATCCTTCCTGAACTAAGACAAAAATGTGTGAGCTGGAGGTGAAAAAAGTGCGAGCTAGCTCACACTAATGGCTTAGAGGGAACACTGCTCCTGCGGTTTTGTGGGGGCGTTGCAGATTCAGGAGGGGACACCGCTCCAAGGGCCTCCGCCTAGCTATGGCCCTGCGCCCTGGGCCATCATCTCCTACCTACTCCTTTTAGCTGGAGATGCAGAAATTCAACCCGGGACCTTCTGCTTGAAAAGCTCTGCCACTGAGCCATGGCTCCTCCCAGCAGCATGGCTTCTTTTGCATCCATACAGAATTAGGGACTGGGCTTTGCCTCCAGAGATCCACCCTTCCTGAGCTAAGACAAAAATGTGTGAGCTGGAGGCTAAAAAACTCAGCTTAGAGGGAACACTGCACCCACCATGTGTAAAAGCAATACAAACGTGAGAGTTAATTAAGAGGAAACACACACACACACACAAGCACCACTGCTGGATTAACCCACAACTTTATGCCTGAAGCATATGTGGAGTCTCTGCAAAGACACTGGGAAGCACCAACTAGCAAGACTGCCAGATCATGCAGAGAGAGGCAATTTTGGAATATTCTTCCCCTGGAGACTTGTCAAAACCCAAGCATCACTCAGAAGCCCTGTAAAACTTTTATTAAGCTAACCACATATTCCAGTAGCTATATAGGAGGAGGGAGTGGGTGAGACAGCCGTGATCCAATAGTGTGTTTTTAAAAATCATTTTAACCTATTATGAACTGCACTGTATTCGTGGGGTGGGTTTCATTCCCCAACAGTCTCCACAAATCTTTGGCCTTCCCTAGCATGTGTTAGCTGGTTACAGCAACAATAAACAGGAGTTTGGTGGCACCTTAAAGATTTATTGACACATACGCTTTGGTGGGCTGCAGCCTATTACGCATCTGATGAAGAGATGGTCTTCAGTCCAGATAAGCTTATGCCTGAACAGAACTGTGTTCGTCTTTAAGAGCCACAAGATTCCTCTTTATTCTTCTGTGAATATTTCTTATATTTGTTATCCAGCTACCCCTTGTTATGTGTTCCCCATCCCGCTCTACTCCCCCAGCATCAGTGGTTTTAATTCCCTCCCCCTTTCCCCCTCAACTGTTCTGCCACAGAGCCTCTGCGCAAGTTAATAAAGCCATGGGGGAGTATTATGGGCCACAGTCTGACCAGGGAATGCTGACCAGGCCTTCTGGACCTCACCGCCATTCCTCATGGCCTAGGAATGCTCCCTAGAACACACTCAGCAAGGCTTCCTGCCCAGCGGTTGCACACTGCAGGGGGACATGGGTTGCAATCCGCAAACCATCCCCACCAACATCTGGACTACACATCCAGCGGAAGGAGGTGATAGAACTGTGAAGCCAGGCAGGGATTCTCACAACTGAATACTCCTAAAAAAAACCCCTTCCTTGCAAGCTGAAAACTAGCACAACGCTAAATTTAGAAATGTTCACCCTGCTAATATATTATCATTTGCAAAGTGCCTTTTTCGCGCATCTCCCTCCTGTAGCATGACACGGCATAGTCAATGTCTGGACTACATGCCCAGGGATATGAGGTGGTAGAATCCTCAAGTGGCAGAATATACACTATACCAAGTGTGGGATCTCATTCAATCCCCAGCATCGCCAGTTAAAACGATCAGGCAGGAGATGATGCAAAAGACCTCAGCCTGAGACCCTGGAGAGCCGCTGCCAGTCTGAGTAGACAGTACTGACTTTGATGGACCAAGGGTCTCATCCAGTTTAAGGCAGCTTCACGTGTTCATTGCTGAATGCTCCCTTAAGAACATAAGAGAAGCTGATGTTGGATCAGGCCGGTGGCCCATCCAGTCCAACACTCTGTCACACAGTGGCCAAAAAAACACACCAGGTGCCATCAGGAGGTCCACCAGTGGGGCCAGGACACTAGAAGCCCTCCCACTGTCGCCACCCCCCCAAGCACCAAGAATACAGAGCATCACTTGCCCCAGACTGAGAGTTCCTACCTATACCTTGTGGCTAATAGCCACTGATGGACCTCTGCTCCATATGTTTCTCCAATTCCCTCTTGAAGCCATCCATGCCTGTAGCCGCCACCACCTCCTGTGGCAGTGAATTCCACATATTAATCACTCTTTGGGTGAAGAAGTACTTTTATCCCTTACCTGAAATAACATGTTCCTTCCTGGGACTAGAAAATTAAGCACAGGGTAACAGTCTTAAAAGTAGCATGAAGTGGTACAGTCCCCCCCCCCCGGGAGCCTAACCACCAAGGGCTGCCTGCCATCCTCCAGGTGGGGCCTGATGCCCTCCTGGAATTACAACTAATCTCCACCCTACAGGGATCAGTCCCCCTGAAGAAAATGACACCTTCAGAAGGCTGCTATTATGGCATCACTTTACTTATTTATTTGAGGCTCAGAGCGGCTTACACACCTTAGTAAACCAAGGTACATAAATACAATTAAAATCCGTTAAAACATAATAAAAAGATCACAACATTCAGTAACCATAAAAATAAAGTGCTCAGTAGTTTCAGATGGCGTGAATATGGACCCCATGTTCTCCAACTCCGGTGTCATCGTCTCTCACTCCAGATGGTAATAACCGTGGCCGGTCGCCACCCATCTGGGCTGCGGTTGTTGATGGTCATAATGGGGGGGGAAGGTGGGGGCCCGTAGTTATACGCCTGGCGGAAGAGCTCCGTCTTGCAGGCCCTGCGGAACGGCATAAGATCCCGCAGGGCCCTGATCTCCTCCGGGAGCTCGTTCCACCAGGAAGGGGCCGCCACAGAAAAAGCCCTCCCCGTAGTAGCAGTAAGCCTGGCTTCCCTGGGGCCTGGGATGGCCAGCCGGTGTTGCGCCCCAGACCGTAGTGCTCTCTGGGGTCTATACGGGGAAAAGCGGTCCCTCAGGTAGGTCGGACCCAGGCCATTTAGGGCTTTAAAGGTAAGCACCAGCACCTTGAAGCAAATCCAGTATGCTATGGGCAGCCAGTGCAGTGCCTCGAGCATCGGTCGGATGTGCTCCTGTCTAGGGAGACACATCAACAACCTCGCCGTGGCATTCTGCACCAGCGGTAGCTTCCGGATTTGCGACAGGGGCAGCCCCATGTAGAGAGCGTTGCAATAGTCTAGCCTCGAGATGACCGTTGCGTGGATCCCTGTAGCCAGGTCAGTGTGGTCCAGGAAGGGGACAAACTGCCGCGCCAGCTGCAGATGATAAAAGGCCGACTTGGCAGTGGCTGCTACCTGGGCCTCCATTGTCAAGGAGGGATCCAGGAGCACTCCTAGACTCCTAACCACCGGCGCAGGCACCAATGGCACCCCGTCGAAGGCTGGGAGCAGGAGCCCCAACCAAGGGCCACCCCGGCCTAAGCACAGGACCTCCGTCTTCGCTGGGTTCAGCTTCAGCCTACTCAACCTAAGCCATCCAGCCACAGCTTGCAATGCCCGGTCCAAATCATCTGGTCTGGAGCCTGACCGGCCACCCAACATCAGATAGAACTGGGTGTCATCAGCATACTGGTGACATCCCAGCCCCGCCCTCCAGATAATCTGGGCAAGGGGGTGCATATAGATGTTAAAAAGCATCGGGGACAGAACAACCCCCTGGGGCACTCCGCATTCAAGCAGGTGCCTCTGGGACTACTGTTTCCCTAGCACCACCCTTTGTCCCCGACCCTGGAGAAAGGAAGTGAGCCACTGTAAGGCAAGCCCCTGTATCCCCATGTCAGCAAGGCGGTGGGTCAGCAGCCGGTGATCGACCATGTCGAACACAGCCGACAGGTCCAACAACAGCAATACTGCCACACTG
Source organism: Lepidodactylus listeri (assembly GCA_029233225.1). Taxonomy (NCBI): domain Eukaryota; kingdom Metazoa; phylum Chordata; class Lepidosauria; order Squamata; family Gekkonidae; genus Lepidodactylus; species Lepidodactylus listeri. The sequence continues at coordinate 13,683,577 of JARCFY010000005.1, read as the reverse complement.
CCCCGATCCAGGTGTCTCCCGAGATTTTCAGTAAGGGCCACCAGCGCAGTCTCCGTCCCATACCCCGGGCGAAAGCCAGACTGGAAGGGATCTAATACAGAAGTGTCATCCAGGAAGCTCTGCAACTGTATCACCACCACCCTCTCTATTAATTTGCCCAAACAGGGCAAATTGGAAACCAGCCGATAGTTGGCCAATTCAGCCGGATCCAGAGATGGCTTTTTCAGGCGAGGGCGTACCACCGCCTCCTTGAGTGAACTCGGGAACCGCCCCTCCGCGAGGGACTGGTTGATAATCTCCCGCAGCACACCTCGACACCCCTCGCCACTTTAATTAGCCAGGAAGGGCACGAATCAAGGATGCATGTGGTTGGGCGTACAGTCATAAGCAACCTGTCAGCTTCCTCTAGGCTGAGAGGGCCAAAGGAATCCAAACCCAAAATCGGAGATCTGCAAGGGGCCTCAAGTTCACTCATTGTATCAACCCTGGCAGGGAGGTCACGGCGGAGTGCCAAGACTTTGTCCACGAAATAGCTTGCAAAAGCCTCACAGCCAATATCCAATTCCCTACTATTTGGTCTGCTCTGCGGCAGTGCTATTATGGACCGAATTGTTCTAAATAATTGTGCTGGGCGCGAGCTAGCGGACATTAGGGTTGCCAGCCTCCAGGTGGGGGCTGGAGATCTCCTGTGCTTGCAGCTGACCTCCACACAACAGGGATCAGTTCCCCTGGAGAAAATGGCTACTCTCGGTAAGGTAGACTCTATGACATTATGCCCCAAACCCTGCCCTTTCTAGGCTCCACCTCCAAAATCTCCAGGCATTTCACAAGAGTGAGTTGGCAACCCTTACATCACATCCCTACTGAGCTTCTCCGAACCCCTCCCAGGCTCCACTCCCCCAAACCTCCAGGAATCCCCCGACCTGGAGTTGGCAACCCTACAAACCACTCCATTTGGAAGGCTTTTACAACCCAGAAATCTGTTCGCCTTCTACTTTCCCCCGCTCAGCTTGAAACCGCCATTCCGGGTTGCCTAGGCAACCCCCGTCCCCCCCCGCAGGCTCCTCCTCCTCTCCGGCCCCGCCCCTCCAATCCCGCCCTCCAATCCCCGCCCCACCCGCGTCCGTCACTTCCTGGAGGCGGAGGCGGACCGCGGGGGAGCCCCTTGGTGACGAGGGCAGGGCGGAGCGAGCGGCTCCATGATGGCGGCGGGGCTGCAGCCGCGACGACTCCGGGGCCCTGCGTGGCGGCAGGCGGCGGGACTTCCGCGTTGCTCCTGAGGGAAGCGCCCGGGCTTTGGCGCGGATGGGGAGAAGCGGGAGAGGGCGGCGGCAGCAGCAGCAGGAACAGCAGCGGCGCTTTTGAGCGAGAGGCGGGGGAGAAGCCCAGCCTAGCCTCGCCTCGCTTGCAGGGGGCTGGGAACCACCGTCTGGCCGGCCGGCTCGCTCGGGGGGATGTGGCGGTGGATCCGTCAGCAGCTGGTAAGCGGGGCGGGAGGGGGAGGGCAGGACCCACCTCCTTCCTCTACCACTCTTTCCACCCCCACCCCCAGAGGAGGAGGAGGAGGGCGAAGCTGCCCTGGGGGGAAACGCCTCCTCCTCATTACCCCCCCCCCCCCTTCCCGCGTCCCTGTACTGCAGCCCGTTTCTCACTGGTGCATTCGACCAAGACGGGGAGCCGCGTTAGTCTGTCTGTGGCAGGAGAAAAAGAGCGAGAGTCCAGCAGCACCTTTGCTCACTTCTGAAGTGGGAAAGAGCCAGAGTCCAGGAACACCTGCAAGACTAACAGAAGATGTGGCAGGGTAGGGGCTTCTGTGAGTCTTTTTGCTCACTTCTTCAGGAGAAAAGAGTGAGAGTCCAGGAGCACTTGGAAGACTGACAGAAGATGTGGCAGGGTGGGAGCTTTCGTGAGACACCGCTCACCTTTTCAGGAGGAAAGAGCGAGAGTCCAGGAGCACCTTCGAGACTAACAGAAGATGTGGCAGGGTAGGGGCTTCTGTGAGACACCGCTCACTTTTTCAGGAGGAAAGAGCGAGAGTCCAGGAGCATCTTCGAGACTGACAGAAGATGTGGCAGGGTAGGGGCTTCTGTGAGACACCGCTCACTTTTTCAGGAGGAAAGAGCGAGAGTCCAGGAGCATCTTCGAGACTGACAGAAGATGTGGCAGGGTAGGGGCTTCTGTGAGACACCGCTCACTTTTTCAGGAGGAAAGAGCGAGAGTCCAGGAGCACCTTCGAGACTAACAGAAGATGTGGCAGGGTAGGGGCTTCTGTGAGACACCGCTCACTTTTTCAGGAGGAAAGAGCGAGAGTCCAGGAGCATCTTCGAGACTGACAGAAGATGTGGCAGGGTAGGGGCTTCTGTGAGACACCGCTCACTTTTTCAGGAGGAAAGAGCGAGAGTCCAGGAGCATCTTCGAGACTGACAGAAGATGTGGCAGGGTAGGGGCTTCTGTGAGACACCGCTCACTTTTTCAGGAGGAAAGAGCGAGAGTCCAGGAGCATCTTCGAGACTAACAGAAGATGTGGCAGGGTAGGGGCTTCTGTGAGACACCGCTCACTTTTTCAGGAGGAAAGAGCGAGAGTCCAGGAGCACCTTCGAGACTAACAGAAGATGTGGCAGGGTAGGGGCTTCTGTGAGACACCGCTCACTTTTTCAGGAGGAAAGAGTGAGAGTCCAGGAGCACCTTCGAGACTGACAGAAGATGTGGCAGGGTGGGAGCTTTCGTGAGTCACTGCTCGCTTCTTCAGGAGAAAAGAGCAAGAGTCCAGGAACACCTTAAAGACTAACAACATTTCTGGCAGGGATGAGCTTTCGTGAGTCACTGTTCACTTCTTCAGTCTTTGTGACTCAGGAAAGCTCCTACCCTGCCGCATATTCTGTTAGTCCCTAAGGTGCTGCTGAACTCTTGCTCTTTTCTACTTGTGGATTTGACTTCAGCAGCACCTTAGAGACCAAAAGGCGTTTCAAGCTTTTGAGTATCAAAGCTCCCTTTGTTAGACAGGTTACACTGATTCTTGTGCTTCACTAGTTCTGTTGCTTCAGAGCAACACGGCTACCCACCTGAAACTAATTCATATTGTTGTGCTCTTTCTCTCTCTTCCCCCTCCCATTTAAGGCATGGATCAAAGCAGCTTGTTTATCTTAAATTTCAGTAGCATCTTAAAGACTAACAAAATATGTGGCAGGGTAAGAACTTTCATGGGTCTCAGCTCACTTCTTCAGGTATCTGAAGCGGCGACTCATGAAAACTCCCACCCTGCCACAGATTTTGTTAGTCTTTTAAGGTGCCGCTGGACCCTTGCTCTTTTCTACTGCTACAGACAGGCTAACTGCTACACGGCCACCCATCTTGATCTATCTTAAATTTGTTGTCTTTATGCTTTTTGGGTTTCTGCCTAGGGTTCTTGGCGAGAGATGAGGTAGAAGTATTTTCCATAAAACTCAGTTTCCCTTCTGAGGCTTTGCCCACTGACTCCAAGCTTTTCTTCTCCATTCTTCTTCTTCCCAATTCTCTATTCCTTCTACCCTGTAAGAGTTTATTTTAGATGATGGAATGAAAGTTGAGCCTGTACTTTCTCCAGCTGCCATATGCCAAGTAGCAAGGCGGATGCTGGGTGGAAGCAGCTCTGCAGGGTTTCTTCCTTCTTATATCTCATTCTTTTAGAGGAGGATGCCTGGGATTGAACCTGGGACCCTCTTGCAGGAAAAGCACATGGTTTACCCCCTGAACCCTGCCCTCTCTGTTGTTGAGTCTTGGCCTCCTAAGGATCCCAAGGGTGTGTTTACACATAAATCCCTGCCTTCGGGCTTGACACCTCTCACAGGAACCATCTTTCCCCTCACTTAGCTTGTGCTGTCAAGGTGTGCCTCCCCACCCCCCACGCACAGTCTGTTCTCTTCTTTGAAAGCTTCTCTACGTTTCTTGAGTGTTGAGTTTAAGGTGTTAAAAGCCTGCACCTGAAAATGTCAAGTGTGCACGTGACAAATCTATGTCTACAAGCACAGGCACACATGCTGGAGAGCAGGGATTGGCTGCAGCTCCTTGGGGAGAGTTTGATCTGTGCAGTGCATGAACCAGCCCTTCCCCTTGTGTGTTCCAGCACTCTCTTTACCCCTTGTTCTACTGCTTGCACACACTTGCTCTTGTGTCCCCATAGGCACACCCCCCTTTCCTCTCAGGTGTCTGGAGTTAGCTTAGTAGGTGGGCAGATGAGCTCATCCTTATCAGAAAATGGGGTTGCCAGCAGCTGAAAAGAAAGTTCCTGGCGAATCACAAACAGAGACCTTTCAACTTCAGGGTAGTTACAGAAAAGTACCACTGAATTGCAAGATTAAATTGCGAAAGCAGTCTTACAACATAGATACACTTCTCCGCCTGGAAGTTGGAGAATTATGTTCATTTCTTCAGTAGAGCTTGGCAGTTTTTGTACTGGTGTAGTCGGTGTGCTCTGGAGGACAAGCTCAGGCTTTTGAAACAAGGCTTCAAAGATTAATATCATCCAGAGATTTCCCTGTCGTCAATAACAATAATTTTTACTTTTACAGTGAATTTCATCAAATGCAACACTCTCAGATTATTTAGCTGGGAGCAAGGGTTTTTTTTTTTACCGGTGAATCTGCCGTCCAGTTTCAAAGTAAAAATTGGGCTGATCTGCAATGGGATATTTGTAAAGATTTGGATTAGATGTCTTTGGCTGTTACTTTTTGAATCTGCCTCGCAATTTGGTTTGGTAAACTGTTTGATCTGAGTGGTGCATCCGAATGGTTTCCTTTTGCCTGCTCTCTTCCTTTAGGGGAAAAAAAAATCACTTGTTCTAGTTTCCATTTCGAGTCTCAATCCTCTGGCTCTTAAGAGGAGCCAGTTGGTGTAGTGGTTAAGTGCGCGGACTCTAATCTGGGAGAACCGGGTTTGATTCCCCACTCCTCCACTTGCACCTGGCTGGATGACCTTGGGCAAGCCATAGCTCTGTACCAGCTGTTCCCTCAAGGACAGCTTGGGAAAGAGCTCTCTCAGCCCCACCTACCTCACAGGGTGTCTGTTGTGAGGAGGGGAAGGGAAAAGGAGTTTGTAAGCCGCTCTGAGACTCCCTTGGGGAGTGGAGGGCGGGGTATAAATCCAATCTCTTCTTCTTCTTAAACATTTACAATAAAATGAGTAGCATGTGATTTTTAAACCAAGCCACAGCCTTCCTGTGCTTTATAGCAAACGATTTGCTTAGAAAGTACGCTTGGAAGGGAACTTTCTCCCCTCGTGGATTGTGCGCTTACACAATAATAAGTGTAATGAAATCCAGTAACTGAGTTGAAAAAGTCTACAGCTCATTCACAAAAGAAATAAACGTTCAGGTATTGATTGCCTCTTTATGAATTGACCATACTATAAACTGCAGTAGCACTTAATGGCATTCCTGTAATTTATAGAAACGCTGTTTCAAGCACTTCATCGAGATGGCTTCCATTATGTTTTACAATTAGCTTATTTAGTGATTGATTATAACTGGATGGGGGTTTTAGCTTGAGAGGAGAGTAACAGGGGATGATTCGTTTCAGTACTTCTGGGATGCTTATCTAATTTTTCAAGCTGTTTAAAAAGAAGATTCACCTTTTGACTTAGAAAAAAGAGGCTAGCCTAATTAAACTATTTGAGGCACAGAGCTAGAGCTTATATTGACTGTCGATCATGCTGTTTATTGCTTGGGTTTAATGCTAGAACCATATGATAACAAAAGGAAGCAATGTTTATGTTGCAGGGAAATTATTTGCTATACACCCCCCCCCCCCCCAATTGACTCGCTTTGTCTAGCGAGATGGATTCTGTCTGGTGTCTGGTTGCTGTTAGAGAGGTTTAAGTTATTAGTCTGGCTTTATTATTGCTCTGTCGGGAATCATCAGTGCACGCATACACATTTACCAGCTACCTTGATTAGTCTGAGTTAAGCAGTCGGTAGCTCTTTAGTGCGATAATCCCCAAACTTCACATCAGGAAGCAATGGCTAAGGTCCTGTGAGAAATAATGTAATCATTCACGTGAGTCTAAAGCAAACATCTTTGGAGGAGGCTGTCTTGCTTCATCTCTGTATGATCTCTTGCTCTAGCCTGGGCTGCTTCCTATGTGTGGTCACGCCCAGAACGTTGACTCACATGAACGCATCAGCATTATCTGAGTTTGAGTATCTCACATAAAAATCTATAGATTTTTGTTAACACTTCTGCTCTTTTAGGGGCTCAGATTTATCATTTTCACTTACAGCCAATGCTCCCTCTAAGCTGTGGAGTCTTGTGAGCAAAAATTCTACTTTATGAGCTACTGGCATTAAAGTTTTAGCAAGCAGTTTGGCTACTGCATAAATTAGTTTGCTCTGGAGCCATGCTTCCTGAGCGAAGACAAAAATGTGTGAGCCGGAGGCTAAAAACCTGGGAGCTAGCTCACACTAACTCAGCTTTGAGGGAACACTGGTTACAGCATATGTAATTTAACTGAGCTTGCTTCTATTGAAGGCCAGCATTGTGAGTTTATTCTGTTACGTCTTCTGGTTACTTGCACGTGACTAAACGGTGATCTCTAAAGTCATCCGTGAACTAACCTAAGAGGGGCAGTGTGGTGTACTAGTTAGAGTGTCGGACTAGAATGCGGGAGACCAGGTTTGAATCCCCACTTGGGCCATGGAAGCCCCCTTGGGGGCCTAAACGGGCCTGTCACACAACTCAACTGAATCAGCCTCCTGGTGTTGGGAGGGTGAAGTGCTGGAGAGGAAAATAATGTAAGCTGTTTCGGGTTCCCACTGAGGAGAAAGGTATGGTATAAATAAAGGTAAATAAATAAAACTAAGTTAGTTCAGATATAACCAGATATTGTGCAACTATAAATTTGGGTCTAAAAGCCAGGCCTTGTATAGATCAGACCAGTGGTTCATCTAGTTTAGCATCCTGTCTCACATGGTGGCCAGCCAGTTCCTCTGGAGGGCCAGCAACAGGGCAGAGAGGCTGAGGACTTCCTCTGATGTTGTCTCCTGGCTCTGGGATTTGGAGGTTGACTCAACTCTGGATGTGCTTCCCCTCAGCCACCATGGCTAGTAGCCACTGGTAGACCTATCCGCCATGAATCTTGTCTAATCCCCCTTTAAGGCGGTTTACTCTAGTGACCATAACTACATCCTTTGGCAGCAAATTCCACATTTCACTCACTCTGTGTAAAGAAGTATTTCCTTTTGTCCATCCTAAACCTACTACCCATCAGCTTCACGTTCTAGTATTTGGAGAGAGGGAGAAAAATTTCTCTTTGTCAACTCCCTCCACTCCATGCGTAATTTTGTGAACCTCTATCACCTTAGTCCCCCCTTAGTCGTCTCTTTTCTCATCTGAAAAGCCCCAGGCTCTTCAGCCTTTCCTCATAGGAAAGGTGCTCCAAACCACTCAACGATTTAGTTTGTCTGCCATAAATATCTTTTTTTCTGTCCCCAACTATTACACCCATGGTGTGTGGGGATGTGGTTGTGTTTATGTCCCAGAAACCAAGCTTTGCTATATTAAACCGAGTGCTCACCTGTATCACTCCGGCACCAAAGTGCTTATTTGCTCTTGTAATGCTGTAAACACTGGCAAGGCCACCATTTCCTTCACAGCAGTTCCCTCCCACACGGTGGGTCTCCTGCTGCTACTTAGTTAGCTCTTCGGCCATATGCATCTTCACTCCAGCTCCGGAGGGCATATCTCCCCTGGTTTTTTAAAAGTAGAGACTAGTCATAGCTACTTCCTCTGAGCCAGCAAGGTACCCCTAGAACAGTGTTTTTCAACCTTTTTCGAGCTAAGGCACATTTCTTTCATTGAAAAAATCCCGCGGCACACCTGACAATATCTCACGGCACAGTGGTTGAAAAACACTGAAATACAAGATAAATGGGTCATTAGTTGCCTCAGCTCAAGTATTAACTATGACAGTATTACAAATACACGTAATAGCCACTCAACTTGAAATCGTAAGTTACAGATCCAAAGTGTAATGGCTCCTTCCCATAACATTGACCTGAGTTTCAGAAGAAATATAATGTGGATGTATTTTAATACTGCGATTCTGCTAAAGTTTTTCAAATAGAGTTTAAACTCTTACTCTTATGTGAACGGCATTCCGCTGACCATAAGTGATTTGAAGAGAAGCACAGTACACCCCTTCTTCGCTGAGGGACAGTTACTGATTTGAACCCCACCCTGACAGAAACAGCTAGCTGTTACCATCAAACATATTCATGTTTACTGGAATGTCTTGGTGCAAATCACCCTACCTCAGGCCGGCCACAGAGCGTGCGAGCGGAATCAACGAGACCGCGCCACTGTTCTTTCTCGCATGCGCAAACACGTCCCGGAAGGTCAGCCCGGAAGGCACATTTCTTTCATTGAAAAAATCCAGCGGCACACCTGACAATATCTCACGGCACACCAGTGTGCCACGGCACAGTGGTTGAAAAACACTGGCCTAGAATATCATGCTGTATTGCTTCAGTAAAGCTGGTGTCCATGTAGTGTAAAGAAGCAGGGGTGGGCGTGAACCCCATTTTTTGCTGTTCAGTTTGTGTTTCATGGCGGAACCATGAAACCATGCTGGTTTGTGAAATGAACTGGTCCGTGAGCCATTTAAAGTTTGAATCCCTGCTTTCTGCTCCCCGCAGCTTTTTGCAGTGAGCAGAAAGGAGTGGTTTAAATATTTTTCACAAAGAACAGAAGTTTTAAAAAATGTTTCTGTGTGTGTGTGAAGAGCAAACCCCTACTTTCTGCTCTTCACAAACCGTCGCAAACTGCGTCAGAATTTGTGGAAGTTCGTGGCAGTTCTTCAGTTCATGAACATCGCTTCATGAACCAGCCAAAATCCAGGATGAACTTCAGTTTGTCAGCCGGTTTGTGCCCATCCCTGTTAAGAAGCCTTGCATTGCTTATCAGTTGAGAGCCCTTTTTTGAACCGGTGTCTGAGCTTAAATAAGCAAAAGATATTGACAACAGGAGTGTGCTTTGGTCAGGAAATTTGTGTTCAAAATAATAAAAGTTGCTTAAGTAAACGATCATTGTACCTTTTGAAGGATGTGGTCACGAAACTTTCCTGAACAGGGAAGAGGCAGCTGCCAGTTGAGACTAGATGTAGATAACCAGCTAGGCGCAGTTGAGACATGTTTCCTGTATTATTGTGGCTGGCTCACATTTGAAAAGATACAACCAGTACAGGTTGGGAAACAGTGGGTAATTGAAGCAGTGACGATGCAAAAAAGAAGATATATTAAAGTTGGCAGAGGCATTGAAATACAGCCAGGCAGGGGATTTATAGATCTAATCAATGAAGGTTGGTTGATGCAAGCATCTCCGTCAGCTCTGGTAAAACCCCAAACATGCATGGGGGTCCAGGGACCAGATGGTCCACAGACTGCTGTGACGGGTGAGAGAGACCCACCACACCATAGATCCAGGAGCTGGCAGTCCATAGGACGTTTAAGCTGGAGGCCATTCCAGCTGCTCCAACCATCCTAGCAGTGGTGGCAGTAGACACTGTCGGGACTTGGGACGTTGTCTCAGACCCTCAGCATGAGTGAGCCGGCCAAAGATCTGCTGTCTCCTGTTGTAGTGGTTAATAGCGTGGACTCTGGTCTGGGAGAACCGGGTTTGGTTCCCCACTCTTCCACATGTGGCTGCTGGTGTGACCTTGGGTCGATCACAAGCTCTGTCAAAGTTCTCTCAAAAGCAGTTCTCAAAAGAGCTCTCTCAGCCCCACCTACCTCACAGGGTGTATATTGTGGGAAGGGGAATGGAAAGGGCGGGGTATAAATCCAATCCCTTCTTCTGATGAGGCAGGAAGAGTCAGCATTGCGTGGTTCTTTCTGGATTGTTCCCAGTGTCTGTCCGTCCATCCTTCCTTCTGTCCTTCCCCTAAGAGTGCACAAGCAAGGTCAGATTTGGGGATGCTTAACTTTTCAAGCAATAGCACCAGGCAAAACTGATCATCTGAAAATTGGAGTATAGCATTCTTTGCAGCATAATGGCAGATTGACACAAGCGACCCTTTGTTAGGGAGTGACAGAGCATGCAAATGCAATTGGAAGAATAATCTCAATATCTGCAAAAATCATTTGGTCCATGTTGTGCTTGTACTGCGCAGTTTGCTTGCTTGGATAGAGTGAAGCAAGGGTAGCTCCTAGTGACTTTCCGGGCATCCTGAAAGGTCAACGTTATTTTACTTGGAGAGGCTGATTTTTGCCACACAAGCACTATAAAATGTACTGCTAACTTATTAGCATTCTGTGCCTCGAAAAGAAGCCAGTTCCAAGTGTTGTGCTGCTCTCTGAAAGAATAAAAGGAGGAACTTGCGTTCAGCACAGGACACAAGCAAGCCAGAAGCCGCTCTCAACAGGTCCAAACAGAATGAGAAGCAAACAGATTCGCAAACTGAACAGGCACCAAGATTACAAAATTGTTTGCTGCAGGAATCTGTAACGCTATTAGGAACCAAGTGACTTCTGTTTCAGTATACCTGAAGAAGTGGGTGTGTACATGAGAGCCAGTTTGGTGTAGTGTTTAGGAGTGCGGATTCTAATCTGGGGCAACTGGGTTTGATTCCCCACTCCTCCACATGCAGCTGCTGGTGTGACCCTGGGTCAGTCACAAGTTCTCTCAAAGCTGTTCTCTCAAGAGCAATTCTCAAAAGAGCTCTCCCAGCCCCACCTACTTCACAGTGTGTCTCTTGTGGGGAGGGAAAGGGAAAGGAGATTGTAAGCCGCTTTGAGACTCCTTTGGGTAGTGAAGGGCGAGATATAAATCTAATCTTGTCTTCTTATACCCAGAATAAAACTTTGTTGGTCTTAAAGGCACCACTGGACTCAAATGTTTTTTGCCTTTTATAGTGAAGGCTTTTATTTTCAGAAATCTAGGCACTTGTGTGTGTTGAAGTGCTGTCAGGTTGCTTCTGACTTATGACAACCCTATGAATGAGCGTCCGCCAAAATGTCCTGTCATTGAAAAACTTGCTTAACAGCCTTGCTCAAGTCTTGCAAACTGAGGGCCATGGCTTCCTGGATTGAATCAATCCATCCCGTGTTGACTCTTCCACTTTTCCTGCTGCATCCACTTTCCCTAGCGTTATTGTTTTTCCCATGAGTCTTGTCTTCTCATGTGACCAAAGTATGATAGCCTCATTTTAGCTGCTAGGGGAAGTTTCAGCAGTCGATAGAGGGGTAAAAATTTACGACCAAAAAGTCCCCTTAAATGGCAGCTGGACAAACACACTTGGTATTTGTTACGTAGCAGTCAAAACACCCCAAATCCTGTAATATGGTTGTGCTTTGAGTAAATCTTCTGTGCGTGCTCAGTGACTAGTGGAGAAATGGAAGGAAAGCAGGATCTCAGTGCATTGGCCACTGTTGGGACTGAGAAGTCTTCTCAGGTGCCCAAGTTGGAACGACAACTCTCTTAATAGTTCCGATGCCATAAGCAGAGGCTTGCTTTGGCTTGAAGGATGGTTATGATTTGCTGTAGCAGAGAGTTAGAACTGGCATTACAGAAGAAGAAGAAAAGATTCGATCTCTACCCCCGCCATTCACTCGGAGTCTCAGAGTGGCTTACAACCTCCTTTCCTTTCCCCTCCCCACAACAGACACCCTTATCAGGTAGGTGGGGTTGGGAGAGCTCTTTCGAGAACTGCGCCTGAGAGAACAGCTTGGAGAGAACTTGTGACTGACCTTAGGTCACACCAGCAGCTGCATGTGGAGGAGTGGGGAATCAAGCCCCGTTCTCTCATATTAGAGTCTGTACTCTTAACCACTACACTCAAGTGGCACTACAGTAAGCAAAGGATGAAACAAGTTGAGTTCCAGAGGTTTTAGGCCTACAGTTAGGTGATTGAACTATTCGCCCTCTCCCAAGAACTGAAGCATTGTTGGAACAGCAGCCAAGATGCATGCTTGTGGTATCCTATGTGTGTGTGGGGGGGAATCATGTGGTACAGGTATTTTGAGAATCACCACTGTTGAGGGAAGCCTTCCTCAGTATCACCTGAGATTTTATCACGAGAAGTGTGATAAACAGTTTTATTTGGTTCAAATACCGCCATGGCCTTAGATTAAAAATCTCTCTCTCTCTCTCAGCCATGGTTCACCTTCTGTCCGTAGAAGGCGCAGTGACCCTGCTGAGTCGTTGCGTGGATGACGGAGATAAGGCGTGCTGTGTAAAAGGGCCTGAGCGTTGCTTATCACCAGGGAAGGAGTCCGTGCCTTCTAGCTCTTGACCGCGTGAGCGTCTCAAGGGTGCAGGTGTTTGTGTGCAAAAAAATCCAGCCAAGTGGGGAGGCAAAAGTGAGCAAGCTGGCAGCTGCCCTGGCTCGACGGTACACGGAAGAGTCCGTTAGGAAGCTTCACGTGGCATTTGAAGCAGAGGAAATTATCCCATCAGATGTGAACACGGCGCTCGAGGAAGCTGGGGCAGCACTCTCTGTCGTGAATCAGAAGGCCCTCAAGGTATACAAGCTCTGTAGAGTAAATTCCTGCGCTGCGTACTCCGAAAGTGGTAATGTGGATTCCAGATCTGGTTCAAGGTGCTTGTTTCACATTGAGCTTGATTCCTCCCCCTCCCTTTTAGTATGTCAGTCTCTACATGGAGGGTCCTGGATACATCTCTTAGTCTTGTCCTGCTAGCCATGCAGAAGGGGTAGCCTTAGAGCCAGTTTGGTGTAGTGGTTAAGTGCGCGGACTCTAATCTGGGAGAACCGGGTTTGATTCCCCACTCCTCCACTTGTACCTGCTGGATGACCTTGGGCAAGCCGTAGCTCTGTACCAGCTGTTCTCTCAAGGACAGTTGTCTCAGAGCTCTCTCAGCCCCACCTACATCACAGAGTGTCTGTTGAGGGGAGGGGAAGGAGTTTGTAAGCCGTTCTGGGACTCCAAGTGAGTGGAGGGCGGGGTATAAATCCAATCTCTTCTTCTTCTTCTTCTATGGTGGGTGTACAGCCCTATTGTCATGAAAGGAGCCCGCCAGTCCACTTGGGGTCCAGCTGAGCATGCAGATGGCTAATTGCATCCATATTTTATTTTATTCTCTTTTTTATTTCATTCATTTATACTCCCTTTCTCGCTAATCAAGACCCAAAGTGGCTTGCAGCATTCTCCTCTCCATTTTATCACAGCAGCCCTGTGAGGTAGGTTAGGCTGGGAGACTGTGACTGGCCCGAGGTCACCCAGTGAGGTTACGTTGCGCGAGCAGGAGCTCAGACCCAGGTCTCCCAGGTATTAGTCTGACACTCGTAACTGCGACGCTACACTGGGTCTCATTCTGTGTGTGTAAGCCTGCTTCCACCTAGGGCACTTCCCTACTGGAGCAGGAATTTGCATGCTCAGTTTCTTACTAATTGTTAAATTTTATTTTTGTTTTGTTTGGTGCTGGTGACAGTATAAGTGCTAGTAAGAGATTCCAGTGTACAGATCTGCTGAAGGTAACTTCTTCCAGCTTCCTGCAGTGTACTTTGGGTCCTTCCCCCACCCCTGCTTTGAGAGATCATGGCTGAGCGGGGGTTTGAACTTGGAGCATCAGGTTAAAAAAAGTAGATATCCATACATTTTGAGTCCAGTGGCACCTTTAAGACCACGCTTGCACACTTTTTGTATCTTCAGACACAAGATTCTTGTATCTGAAGAAGTGTGCATGCATACTTATACCCAGAATGAAACTTTGCTGGTCTTAAAGATGCCACCAGATTCAAACTTTGTTCTGTTGCTTCAGACCAACACAGCTACCCACCTAAACATATATTTCAATCTTAAAGGCTAACCTACATCTTCACCTTGTGCTAAATAAGGTCAAGGCGCACTGGCATTTAGAGGAGTTTGTTGTCTGGCTGCAGCACAACGGCTGCTCAGCGTGGTCAAGATGCAGCAATGCTAAAATAGCCTTCTAAGCATCCTACCTGCCTATCTTGATTGATCAGTTTGACAGATACATATGGTAGAAAGCTGGTAGAACCCTTCTGTCTGACTTACAATGAATGACCTCCTTTCTGAGAGCTCTACATTTGGCATAATGTTAACTGGGTCATGGTTGACCAGCCCCAAGGAGGAAAAGGATTATATAGACCATTTTTTCCCAGCCTTGCTTCAAACCTCATTTTGGAACTGAAACTCCCTTTTTGTTGCTGCGATTGATCTTTGCCAGGAGAGAGACAGGGAGTGCAATCTTGTTGATTGTCCAGTGTCAGCTAATGCTGCCATCTCCTGCCCGGGAGGTGGGATGAGTGAACCCTTGATGTCGGGACTGTAGAATGGTATGTTATATTTCTCATGGCATGCTTATCGCTCTTCAAACTGCTCTGACCTTGGGAGACTGTTGGTGCCTGCCCATGTATCTCTTCTCCTGTCTGACTCTAATTCTTCCCGCTTTTTCCCTGGGAACTGTAAACCAGTATTTTGAGCGCCTTTTCTCTAACATGATGATTGGTTGCAATGTAGTACCAGACCCCTTTTTGAATTCTGTATAATTGTCCTGCTTGGGGCTGTGTCAGCCATTACTAACACAAGAAGTGCAGCTGACCATAGCAGACCTTTCTCAATAAAGCATTCCTGTTTAAGGACACTTTTTGGTGACTGACTCTGTAGGACTCTCACACGCGGACATTTCAGTGGCTGGCGGCTTCATCAGTTGTGACATCCTTCTGGGTTGGCTGGAAGAGACGAGTATTATGTTGTTAGAGATTCTATTCCAAAGCCGCTGGCCAAGATGCAGTACTGCTCAGCCCGTGGCATACGAGTCGGTTCGGTGTAGAGGGTCAATGATCCAGAAGTCCCAGGTTCAAATCCCCACTGAGTTGTGTGAGAGCCAGTTTGGCGTAGTGGTTACATGCACAGACTCTAATCTGGGAGAACCGAGTTTGGTTCTCCACTCCTCCCCTTGCAGCTGCTGGATGACCTTGGGCAAGCCATATTTCTCGAAAGAGCTCTCTCAGCCCCACCTACCTCACAGGCAGCTTTCCCTCGAAGATGAGTTAGTGTGAGCTAGCTCACAGTTTTTTAGCCTCCAGCTCACACATTTTTGTCTTGGCTCAGGAAGGATGGCTCCAACTTCCGCCTTGTACTAATTTATGCAGCAGCCAAATCGCTCACTCACAACTTTAATGCCAGTAGCTCACAAAATAGAATTTTTGCTCACAGGACTCCACAGCTTAGAGGGAGCAGGGTGTCTGTGCTGGGGAGGGGGAGAGAAAGGAGTTTGTAAGCCACTCTGAGACTCCTTCAGGTAGTGAAGGGCAGGGGATAAATCCAATCTCTTCTTCTATAGGGTTCTTGTGGGGAGCTCTTGTCTTTTTTCCTATCTTCTACCTCAGATGATAATGGAGGTTAAGAGTAAAGCCGTCATGAAATTGATGATACCCGAACTCCTCCTTTTTAGCAGAGTCACTCCTGGCAGTAAATCCAGCGGGGTGGCATAGAATGAGCACTGCATGTCGTTGCTAAAGAGTGTTCTGACTCACAAGCATTTGTGCTAGAATAAATTTTGTTAGTCATCGGACTTCATGTTAGTGCAGTGGGTGCCCCAAATGGGTAGCTAGAATGGCCTGGAAAGGGGCCAGCAAACCGAAGCTCTCTTCAGACAAGGTTTGAAGTGCCGTTTGTCAGTATCCAGGGTAAGGTGGCTCTCCTAAAGGAACCTGTTTCCAGCTGGTTGACTCACCAGCTCTTTAGGTTTCATGTAGCACATGGTATCCTTTGCCAGCTGTGACACTTCCCGGGAAAGCAAAATCTGCTTGCAGTTTTAACACCCTGATCGCATCAGGGTTAGGTTACCGCAGTATGCATTACACATTGGTCTATCAGTGAATACTAGCCATGGTGACTTAAGGGAACCTCCATGTTGAAAGGCAGTCAGCCTCTGAAACCCACTGCCAGAAGGCAGCATCAGGGAAGGCCTCAGCCTGAATGCCCTGTGGTTGGACCTCCAGAGGAACTTTTTGTCCACTGTGTGAGACAGGATACTGGACTAGAGAGACTATTGGTCTCTATGCCCGGTTGTTGGCCCTTCAGAGGAACTGGTTGGCCACTGTGTGAGACAGGATGCTGGACTAGATGGACTGCTGGTCTGATCCAGCAAGGCTCTTCTGATGTTCTTATCAGAGGAAGGCCTTGGCCTCTGTGCCCTGTTGTTGGCCGTCCAGAGGAACTGGCTGGCCACTGTGTGAAACAGGATGCTGGACTAGATGGACCGCTGGTCTGATCCAGCAGGGCTCTTCTGATGTTCTTATCAGAGGAAGGCCTCAGCCTCTGTGCCCTGTTGTTGGCTGTCCAGAGGAACTGGTTGGCCACTGTGTGAGACAGGATGCTGGACTAGATGGACCACTGGTCTGATCCAGCAGGGCTCTTCTGATGTTCTTATCAGAGGAAGGCCTCAGCCTCTGTGCCCTGTTGTTGGCCCTCCAGAGGAGCTGGTTGGCCACTGTGTGAGACAGGATGCTGGACTAGATGGACCACTGGTCTGATCTAGCAGGGCTCTTTTTATGTTCTTACACAGGGCTGCCTTTGAAGACTGTTACGGAGTTCTGTAAGTGGGGCAGAAAGCAGCTGCAAGACTGCGAACATCACAGGGAAAGTTTTAATAAAAGTTCACAAGCTGCTAGTTCGTTTCAAAATTCGAGTTGTAAAATTTCCAGGTATGTTAGGGAAAAAATTAAAGTATGCACAATACTTTGAATAAGAAACTAACCTGAACTCATTTTGCTGCTTTAACAGCATGTAGTGCATCACTTATAACTTAGCTAGCATCCAAAATTGTACTAATTGATATACACATGAAAGTTAATGGCATAAAAGCCTTGTTTTTCTACTGGCAAAATTGCAGATCTGCTCTGTACTTAAGAGAGAGCTGAAAACTGTTCCATCCTCTGTTAGCTTAGCATATATGTCTGAAGAGTACAGGGGGGGAAGTGTGAAAGTCAAAACTTAAATTTTTCAAATTCCCCAGTTCTTCCATTAGTAAAATTGCAGGGTGGAGAAGTTGGGGGGGGGGGGGGGAATGAAGACAACAATTCAGGTTTTTTTCTGGGCCCTTATACCTCTGAGCTTAGCTTAATTTAAAGAGCCGGTGTGTACCTTTTAAAAATACTGAAGAAGCCTGTTTCATAATACCTGACGATCACCCCCTCCCCCGTGCAAATTTGTACACTTGCTAAGGTAGTCAGACACCCTGCTGTGTGTGCCTCCTTCTTAACCAAGATGGATGTCCACAAGAGATGCCCTTTTCTGTCACAGTCCTTTTCTGTGATGGCACGTTGCCCACGGAGCATCTTCCCTGCACCAAGTAGCAACACTTGCTTTGTTAAAGTTTTAGGCATTCAGTGAAGATATTTTGTTGTCTTAGGCATTTGGTGATTATTAGTACTTATTTACTGTTGATGCTTGCAGGTGTCCCTGCTGGCTTTTAAATCTAGCCTTGATTGCTTGTAGTGTATTTCATGTTGTGCCGTGTTTCCTGTTCCTTATTGCTTTTTTATTACTGAGTTTTTATCTTGTTGCTTTCTTGTTGCTTCTTTTTGCAAACCACTTCAAAAGCTTTGGCTGGCAGCCCACCATTTCGAAATGAAATCTTTCCCATGTGATAGTGTGGCTTACCGGCTTACACTTATGTTTTATCCACCCCCCTCCCCGGGGTTCCTACTTTGATTATTACTAAGCAGTAGTGGTTTGCTTTGCATGGGATTGCCTCTAAAAGATGTTTTCGTTCTGCATCAATAGCATTTCTTCCCATGAAACCCTACTTTAAGGAACCTGCGGCAAAAGCCTCCACAGCCGACAGAGGGGGAATAAAGCTACCCCGGCATTGTACGGGATCTTTAATTGATCTGTCCCCAGTAAGAAAAGACTCACATCTAAGACTGATCCCAACAACAAGGAATTCAGTGGTGAATAATAAGGAACTGCTGGCGACCCTAAAAAGTTTTCAGACTTATTAAATGACGAGCCATTGGGTAGAACAGACTCCAGCCCTAATACTGTTCTTTTGTGTCTTGCCAAAAGTGGAACAGATAGTTTGGCTTGAGGGCTGGGAGTGTGTGCACTGTCCCTTCAAAAGAAACATTGCTGTGAAGATAGATGTGTGGCTATTCCAACTATGTATGAATTAACATCTCACTTTGCAAACGCTTATGTGGAGAGGCCTTAGCTGGTGACTCATAAGAACATAAGAGAAGTCAATGGTGGATCAGGCCAGTGGCCCATCCAGTCCAACACTCTGTCACATGGTGGCCAAAAATACCAGGTGCCCTCAGGAGGTCCGCCAGTGGGGCCAGGACTCCAGAAGCTCTCCCACTGTTCCCTGCCCACCAAGCACCAAGAATTCAGAGCATCACTGGCCCCAGACGGATACTTCCTATCTGTACCTTATGGCTAATAGCCACTGATGGACCTCTGCTCCAGATGTTTTTCCAATTCCCTCTTAAAGCTGTCCAAGCTTTTAGCTGCCGCCACTTCTGGTGGCAGTGAATTCCACGTGTTCATCACTCTTTGGGTGAAGAAGTGCTTCCTTTTATCTGTTCTAACCTGACTGCTCGGCAATTTCATGGAGTGCCCCTGAGTTCTTGTATTGTGAGAAAGGGAGTAAAGTACTCAAAAGTACTCAGACTCATAACTCCAAAACAGCAAGCAGTACAAAGCTCATGGGAGTGGACTTAACTGCCTCTCCACGGCAGCCCACTGATTGCCTCCCTGCCCCAACATCCCCAGAGTTTATTTTGTTTTATTTATTTTACCCCGCCTTTCTCCGTAATGGGGGCCCAAAGCAGCTGATGACATTCTCCTGTCCTCCATTCTCTCCTCACAACAACCCTATGAGGTAGGTTAGGCTGCGAGTATGTGACTTGCCCAAGGTTGTTAGTGATTTCGTGACAGTTTGTTTACAATGTCATTGCCGGGTTTTAAAATTCACTGTGTTGTTGGGTGCCGAGTGCTGTCAGTGCTCCATAAAACATTTATCTGCTTACCTATTTGGCAGCAAAAAAAAAAAAACCCTACACAGTGGCTTTTCACAATATCAGCAGGCTTTTATTGCGCTGCACCATTTCCCTTTCTTCATTATCAATACCAGCTGAAATGTGAACTTAAAGCTGTCACTGAAGTTCATGAAAAGAGCCCTCACTGACAGCTTTAAGTTCAGATTTCAGCTGGTCCCGGTAAAGCAGGAAAAAGAGATGGCGCAGTGCAATAAAGCCTGCTAACATGGAGTAAGTCGTCTTGTAGGAGGGGGTTTTGCTTGCCTGCCTTTCGGCTGGGGATCCTGGTATTTGTTGCATCATTTATGTGGGACAGATGGCGAGGATTCTGGCTACAGCTGCCGAATACAGGATATCCCTGGCTTGGCTCGATCAGTTCCTAGCAGCCTCTTGAGCTGCCCAGTAACTTTATCACAAGCAAGAGACATTTGAGGATGAGGTTGGCTCGTAACAGCTGCTGCAAGATCTGCCTGCCTTCCCTCTTCTTGTTCAGTTTGTTCTGGACTGAGGGTTTGGGGGGAGTGTCTGCTAGTGAGGAAATGGGTCTGGGCGCAGAGGGGCGGGGTGGCGGGGATGAGTTTGTTTTGGATGTTGCTGCACAGAAGCATCGCCTTTGTTTGTGTCTCGTTATAAATGTTCAATTCATGAGCTCCTGTCTCATTTTAGTTGCCCTTTTGTCGCCGAGCCTGGCTTCTGATGTTGTCATCTTCTCCCCCGAACTGTCTGTTCTGGAAGCATTCACTTTGTCTTCGGCTGTCTGCTTTGTGCGAATACACCACGTGAAAAACAAAACAAACAGTGGGGGAGATTTCCCCCCCCTTCTTCTCGGGGTGCGAGCCTGGAAAATGCATTTAGCTGTCAATAAAAAGCTCTTCAGGTGCTTTTGCAAGTTGTCTGGATGCCGCTGAGAAACTTCTGAGCCCATTTTTCAGTCTGCCTTCTTAGCTTCCGAACCTCTTTTCCGTGCCAGTGTTCAATATTGCCAGACTTCATATTTGAACTGTAGGTCATGTTGGCACAAAGAAAGCGATGACAATCCCTTTTTGCAGGGTGCAGTCTACATAGTGCGTGCAAGGAGTACTAAGAAGATGCTTTCCTGAAGCTGTAAGTTGCCCTTCTGTGCTGCAGGCTGCCTCGTTCTGTGGCTTATACAGAATCTTAACGGTTGCCAGAATAGAAATGTACAAGTGGGGCCCCGCGATACTCAAGGGGGAGGGAATCCCTGTCCCCATCTTAATCACCATCGCTGCCGCTATCCTTGGGGCTCTCACCTCCCCCCCCCCCCCCCCCCCACCACCACCATGAGCAACAGCCTGCCAAAGCTGCTTCTCCGCATCACAGCTAGGCCTGCCAAGATTTCTTCCCCCCTCCCATCAGCAACGACAGTGGTGGCAGCAAGCCCTGCATGGCTCCCAGCCGCCAGACCCACGAGCCTTCTCCCCCCCTCAGCCCACCTTCAACAGCAGGAAGCCCTGCGTGGTTCCCAGCTGCTGGGCCCTCTGAGTTTCCCCCCCACCATCAAGCGCTCTGAGCTCTGTGCGGCTCCCAGCTGTTGCGCCCCCCCCCCCGGGCTTCTCTCCCCTGGAGGACTCCAGGAGAGGCTCTGGGGCTGGCCATGGTAGAGGCCACCAGGAGCCACTCCAGGCCCCACCACCCACCTTATGCTCTGGGCCCAGAGTGGCTACTGGCATCCTCCACGGCCAGCCCGGGAGCATCTCCTGGATCCTCCACCACGCAGTCGGGTCAGGAAAGGCTCCTGGAGTGCTCCACCATGGCGGCCGGGTCTGGCAGCTGAGCCCGGAGCATCTCCTGACGTCTGCTGTTGCTGGGCAAGGAACCAGTCCCGGCATCCTCCTCCACCACGGTGGCTGGACTTGGAGTGCTTCTCTATGGCAGTGGCCACCCCCAGCTCCGGCAGCGAGTGTGTTGTCTGCGCGCATGCAGTTTTATTTTGTTTCAAGGCAATTTAAACCCTCCAATGTAGTTTTGTTAGGATTAGGAATTTTTCTGCAAATTTAAGGGGGTTGCCCAAATTTGCAGAAAAATCTGTTTAGCCTTCATGTGGCCCTGATCCGTGAATTTAGCTATTCGCAGTTGGGGGCCACAGGTTGTATGTAGATGCCGTGCGTGAGAGTAAATGCGCTGTGTGCTGTGCTACCCAGCTGCTCCTGTCATCTTCAGATTCCCCCCGCCATCTCAAGCTAGATGGGTGGCATCCCCAGAAAGGGACTTCTTGGTCATGGTGCCAGAACTTTGGAACTCCCTCCCCAGGGAGATCAGTCTGTCTCCCTTCATCATTGCCTTCTGGTAGCCGACGAAGATGTCTTTGTGACGTCTGGTGTTCCATCACTAACTTTCACCATCCCTCCTCCTGGTTCCTCCTCCTGGTCCTTCCTCCTCCTCCTCCTCCTGGAGCCAGTTTGGTGTAGTGGTTAAGTGCGTGGACTCTAATCTGGGAGAACCGGGTTTGATTCCCCACTCCTCCACTTGCACCTGGCTGGATGACCTTGGGCAAGCCATAGCTCTGTACCAGCTGTTCCCTCAAGGACAGCTTGGGAAAGAGCTCTCTCAGCCCCACCTACCTCACAGGGTGTCTGTTGTGAGGAGGGGAAGGGAAAAGGAGTTTGTAAGCCGCTCTGAGACTCCCTTGGGGAGTGAAGGGCGGGGTATAAATCCAATCTCCTCTTCTTCTTCTATATCTCTGTGTTTGTGTGTTTTATTTAGCCGTTCAAAATATTTTATACATATTTATATTTGAAATAATGTTTTGTTCCTTCTCTGTCTTGGGGGCCCTAAGTTGGGTGGGAGGGGGAATAAATACTATAAATAAATAAATACTCTGGGATGGTTCTGCTTCGGTGTTGCTGTGGCCGTCTAATGCAGTGGGGCGGTAATCAGGGGAGACTGCCCTGGATTCAGATCCCCTCTCCTGAGGTTAGTCAGAATTGTTATATTTGAAATCTGTTGGTCAGTTTAGGTATACTTGCTTCAGTGAATCCATTGGCTATGCAGGATCTACGTAGACGCATGAAACTGCCTTGTACTGCATTGGACCATGTAGCTCATTGTTTATTTTGACCGGCAGCGGCTCTCTGGCCATCCGGCCATCAGGCATAGAAAGGTGTGTCTTCCTAGCACCTGCAAACTGGGGTTCTTTTACCTGAAGATGCTGGAATGACACTTGGGATCTGGCTACACAGCACGTGCTCTGCTACTCGCTACTGAAATAGTAAAGTTTTCTTTGCATGTTTTGGGGGTCGAGGGGAAGGTGAGAAACTCATTCTTCACAGGCACAGATATTTTCGCCCCTGGAAATGACTTGACCTGCATGGCCCAAGCTAGCCCAATCTCATCAGATCTCACGACATGAGTAGAGGTGGCCCTGGTCAGTACTTGGACGGGCGACCACCAAGGGAATCCAGGGTCGCTAGGCAGAGGCAGGCAGTGGCAAACCGTCTCCGAACGTCTCTTGCCTTGAAAACCGTGTGAGGGGTCTCCATAAGTTGTCTGTGACTTGACGGCACTTTCCACCGCATGAAGGTAAAGCGTGCCACCACGTCGCAACCAACTCATGGTGGCCTCATGAAGCTCCACCTCATGGGGTTTTCAAGGCAAGAGATGAGCAGAGTCGGTTTCCCATTGCCTTCCTCTGCCTATCACCCCAGTCTTCCTTGGTGGTCTCCCATCCAAGTACTGCTGTGACATAGTTTCCAAGCTCTGATGATATCACCTGGGTCTGGGCTGTTATAGGCTTTATCGAAGTGGTTCTCCCCATGCAAAAATATCGGCTTAGCCTTTGTCTGCAGTGGATTGGAAAAGCCAAGTTTTAATTTTTGTTAGCCTTTCTTCGGGTTGCCATAGTAATGATGAATACAGCGATCATGAGATCTACCAGTTCAACTAAAATAAAACCGGGGGTTCAAGAATTCTTTAACAGGAGACTGAAGGATACTCTGAAGTACATTGAGTGGAATTCTCTTAATGCTCACAATAACACATCTTATGTTCTTGCCGTTGGTGCTTAAGTGGAATGAATAGTGATCCTAAAAACTATAGAAATGCTTTTTAAAACCTCTGAGTTAGAGCATCTTACATGTAGCTTTCATGTAGTGTTCACTAGGGTCTTCTTTCTTACTGACCTGGTTTCTGCACCGAACCATTGTCCCCAGTAGGCGTGGTCCCGCATTTAAAACTACTCTGAACTCAGCTTCTGTGGTGATTCCTTTAAAAAACATCACTGTCTTCTAATTGCTTGCACGAAGGTTTTGGGAGCCAACAGATAACAGGAGCTGAATTGATCTGACATAGCACTTCTGGAAACCCAAGGTCGTCTTTGCCTGGCAAAGCTGCAGGTGACATAATAGCTGCGAAGCTCTATTTTATGTAAAATTTCCCGTCCCCTAACAAATAAAAATCAGAGGCAGGGGATGGAAATATTTAGCAAGCATGGAACACCTTTTTCTTTTTTGCCGAAAAAAGGGATTGTCACGGTTCCCCACTCATCAAGTCCGCAAACTGTCTGAGGCTTTTGAAACGCGGCTATTCAAATAAGAGCTTTCTTGGGTTTTAGGTTAGTGCCTTGTTTGTTTGACTCTTAGCGTTTTCTTTATGGATACAGTAATAGATCTGGGGACTTAGAAGAGGATTGATGTGCCTTCAGTGGGCAGCATTTGCATGCTGAAACTACTTGCTAAGGGAGCTGGAAAGGGTCTAATTTATTTTATGGCTTGGAAGCAGAAATATTAAACGCTGCAGATCTTATGCAGAACTGTGTCCAGAGGGTATCTTTAGCATGCGGTTAGCAGCACGGAAACCTTCATTTTTGATCTGATCACTTTAAAAAAAAAAAAAAAGAGTCTGCATTAAGTAAGATCTAAATTCTGTTTTTTCTCCCTTAATTAGATGAAATATCCCTCATGGAACCTGAGCAGCCTGTTAACAAAGACTGAGCTCTCAGCGCTGCATGCTTTGTTTACTTCCTTGCTTTCTTTCTACTCGACTTTTCTCCCCAGTGGGGTTTCAGAGGTGGCTTCTGTTCTCCTTTCCTCCATTTTATCCTCACAACAACCCTGTGAGGTAGGCTAGGCTGAGAGTGTGTCATGGGCCCAGAGTCACCTAGCAAGCTGCCAGGGCAGAGCGGGGATTTAAACCTGGAGTCTTCCAGAGCCTAGTCTGAGACTCTGACCACTATACCACACTGGTTCTAATAGACAAGTGTGGACAGGATGGCAAGCCATGTTCAACTAGTGGCCCACCCCATCTAATCAAGCTTCAGCAGGCTGGAGTGGACGGAAGTTTAGGCAGATTCGTTGTGTGTTCTCTGTAAACTGTCATCCTCTGTGTCTGGAAGAAGCTTGCCCTAGCTTCGTTCTCAGATGTGTAACCACTGGCACATGGATCATGGAGGAGTCTACCGCAGAGGTCTGAACATGGTGTCCGTGGGCACCGTGGGGGCCCACTGACGCAGTTTGTGGTGCTCCCGAGACTTTTAGAAAGTGGGAGGAGCCAGGTGGGGCTTTTTGCCCCGTGAGTTTTTGGATTATCCAGTGGCGGTCTGTATCAATTTTGCAGCAGCTGCCGCCACAGCACAAGGATCTTTGCCGTGTAGCTGAAGGTAAGCTACACTTACCTTTGTGGTTTTGTGGTTTGTGGCTGGCTCTGCCTTCTGGGGCAGCCATTTTATGCCTGCACCCACCGCACTAGGTCGGAGTTTTCAAAGGTGCTCGCAGACTCAGAAACGTCGGAGACCCCAGCTTTAACATCTGTAACGAGCCTGTCGCACTTCGGCACGTCTGGATGGCGCTTCCCACTCTAGAGGTCGTCCCGATAAGTGCAGGGATTGCTCCTTTGCCCCCCAAAGGTTGGGAGCTTCCTTCAGCCATGCCCTGTAGGGCCGCAGCTCGCACAGCGGACCATTTCTTAGCGTCTTAAAAGTCATCCCTTGAGTACTTCTGCCTACAAAGTGTCCTGGTCAGGCTGAATGCCGGCAATCGTATCGGTCACGTTTTGCGATCTGATTAGAGAACAGCTTCTGAGAGAGATGCTTAATTCTCAGTAACCCCAAAGCATTATGAATAGGTTTGTATTCTAAACGAGGTAGCAACTAACCTTGGTGACATTGCCGGTGGTATGTAAAACTAGTTCTGAATGGTGACATTTGCCGCTTTGATGGCATGACTTTTAATACACGGGAACAAACCTTGCACAGGGAAGATAGCAACTGAAGAAAACATATTGAAAAATGACAGTCTGAAATGGTTGTTCTAGTATCAGAATTTCAGAGGGTGGCTGTATTGGTCTGCAGTAGGATTCGAATCCAGTAGCACCTTAAGAGACCAACAAGAATTTCAGGGTATGAGCTTTTGAGAGTCAGAGCTCTGCTCTACTCGTGTCTGACGGAAACTACTGGACTCAAATCTAACTGTTCTACTAGCAGAGTTCTGTAACCAAAAGTGGTGGCCAGCAGCAGCCAAACCATCAGCTTCGTTTGCCCGACAGAAACACAAAAAGATAGATCAAGATGGGCAGCCATGTTAGTCTGTCTGTAGCAGTAGGAAAGAGCAAGAGTCCAGTAGCACCTTGAAGACCAGCAAAATCTGTGGCAGGGCAGGAGCTCTCGTGAGTCACTGCTCACTTCTTCAGATAACAAGAAGTATTGAGCAGCGACTCACAAAAGCTCATCCCCTGCCACACGTTTTGTTAGTCTTTAAGGTGCTGCTGGACTCTTCCTCTTTTCTAGAAATGCAGTAAAATCGACAGCCTTCCGCTTCAGGGAGAACCTGGTACTTCGCCTCCTTGAGATGTTAACCTAACAAGGCTTTTAATACCGCCCCCTTTTTAACTGCATATTCTAAGAATAGGTGTGTGTTTTTTGCAATGTATAGAATATTAAAGCTTTGGAGTTTTTAAAAACGGTGCTTTACGATGCTTTTCAGAACACCGGCAAAGAATTTTGTGTCTCGGATCAATTTGAATATACCATATCCGGTTTCTTTAGTTTGCTGGATGCCAGCATTGCGTCACTTAAAATAAGTTACGTGCGGCCAAGTTACGTGCAGGGTTTATAAAAGTGACCACAGCTAGTTCTGTGCAGTCAAGGGAGCTTTGGGCTGCTGTGTAGCTCTTTGTACTGGCTGGTGAGCCTCTTTTGAAACTGAAAGGTGCTTCAAAAAGCCATTGGTGGTGCATCGTGGGGTTTCCTGCATACGTCAGAAGCCGCTCCAAGTGGTCTCCTAACTTGTGCATTTTGGCATTCATGATTCATAGCGGTGTGTTTTTCAGCAGTGCAACCTTTTGAGGGAACTGCTTAATATTCCTGCCCGTCAGAGTTCATCTGCAGCGTTGACATTTGGCTACAGTTAAGCTGAATCGAGCGCCTGAGCTGGATGCGTCTTCTGTTTTTGCTGACTGTAGAAGGGAGTCAAGACCCTCTGGTAGAACCAGATTGTTGAGTGCTACAGTATTAGATGTGGCCGTCGGTATACTTGTTTGCAAAAGATACTGCTTACTCTGAACTTGCTTTGAGGTGAGTCCACATCTCCCCCCCCCAGGCTGGGAACACTGGACCCAAATATGGAGACACTCTGTGCTGTTGGGTAATTTCTTTACCAAAGCAGAGTAACTCCATTACCAGAGCAGATGCTGATGATCTTGCAACCATTCTCTTACAGCTCTTTTCTTAGACCAACTGGAATTCTGGGCTTGTGTTTCCACTGCAGCATCTTTGCCTGGATCCACACCTCATGTTTCGAATTGCCAACTGCGGTTTCTCCTCTGCAGTTTGCCCTTTTGTGCTTGGATGTGTTTTTCTGTTAATGCAAACATGCGAGATGCCTGTTCTTCCTGTCAGTCTTGGTTGATGGCAGTGACTGCTGCTGTATTCACTTATGCAACAAAGTTTGCATCCAGTGGCACCTTTAAGACCAACAAAGTTTAATTCTGGGTATAAGCTTTTGTGTGCATGCACACTTCTACACACACTTGTGTTTTGCGCCCCCCCCCCCAAGTGCTCTCCAACTCAAGCGTTGTGTAGGGGAAGAGCCATTTGTATCAGTTAAGAGGGCTGTACTAATTCTATTTACTACTTTTTAGTAATAGGGTATCCATCTTTACTTATCCAAGACTTGCTTATTCTAAATGTTTTTGTTCTCTCTCCCGGCTTGCTGTGTGCCTATGTTTTATCACAAACTTAGGCTGTTCATTCAATTTGTGTCCTACATACATAACATGAAAATGATACTAAGATTCCAGAGTCTTAGTGGAGAGTTGGATCTAGTTGGCTGAGCTCTTTTGTACATTGGTACTTTCTGTAACTGTTAAAGCCAACCATTGGAGTGGTTGTGGGCTAATAAACCGAAGCGTAATCCTGACAAGATGGAAATGCTACTAGCTGGCCCGTAGCCACAGTGGGGGCATTTAGGGGCGGTGCCCCCTCACTCGTGGCCCCATGCCCCACAACTCCCGTTGCCCATGCCCTTACCTCCTGGCCACGCTCATTTGCTTCTGCCACTACAGGAGAAGGAGAGCCACCCAACCGGTGCAATTGTTACTCTGAGGAAGAAGAGAAGAGATTGGATTTATACCCTGCCTTCACTTGGAGTCCCAGAGCGGCTTACAAACTCCTTTCCCTTCCCCTCTCTGCTATAGTAGCAGGTGGCCGAGGCCTGCTGCTACGGTACCACAGAGCACACACTTGCCAAGTATTAATTGCCCTGGCCGGCCATTTCTCCTCCTGTACTGGCCAAGGCAAACAAGTTCAGCTGGTAGGTAAGGAAAGACCCTTCTCTTCTTTGCCTACCTGCTGACAGAATATATATCTCATTCCCCCTCCCCTGCCCCCCCCCCCCAGATTTCCCAATGCCCTACTACCCAAAATTTTCTGGCTACGCCCCTGGCTACTGGTGAAAGTATAGTGGCTGAGCATCTGCTTGGCATGCAGAAGGTCCCAGGTTCAATCCCAGGTATCTCCAGTTAAAAGATCTGGCAGTAGGTGATGCGAAAGACCTCTGCCTGAGACCTTGGAGAGCCACTGCCAGTCTGAGTAGACAACATAAGGCGGTTTCATGTGTTCATGTGCGACTTGCAGCTCGCCACGCTGTTTGCATATGTAGGCTCCATTGTGCGCATGAAATCACATCGTTTTTGTAACTGGCAGAAGTATCAGACCTGTTGATGAAAGCGTTGTGAAGTTACAACACCTTTCCCAATGTCTGAGCAACTAGGTGAGCAGGCTTCCTTTGACTGGCCCTTTGTCTGACCTAAGCTCCGTGGTGTGCTATTCCACGGTGTGTCAGTGTCTTCACTTCTGTGGTCAGAGGGTAGCTTCGCCATCGGGTCGCTTTGCAGTGTCAGTGGAAGGTGGCGAGCCAAGCATCTAGTTTGCTCCTCTCTGCTTAGGAGGAGGGAGGAAAGGGTGTGTGGGCTGCTGCAGCACGTGGACAGTGACATCTCAGACAGACGGGATTGGAGCGGCGTCTCACCTTGCCTGCTTCCTTCATCCCACTTTTGTACTATCTACTGCTAGGAATCGTGGTTTTTGGCAAGTGTAGGAGGAGAAACTTGGCAATTGCAGGCTGTGGCATGAAGAAGGAAGAGCCACGTTATGCTTCCCTGAGCCCTGTGGAGGAAGGGTGGGATAAAGTAGTACTTGATAGGTGGGAATCTAGACAAGCATGCAGTATCCAGATTCTGACTCCTCCTTCATGTTTTGTGTAAAACAGTCATGACCACAGCTGTTTCTTTCAAGGTTAGAAAATTCAGACTTCTGTCTTTCAGTCTTCATTTCCACTGTTCTTCCCCACACCCTTCCTGCACCATAACCCCAGTTCCTGCTTCTTCTGCGCTGTGCCGGAAAAGCAGTAATTTGCCCCTTAAATTGCATCGCCTGCAGGTGTTACTTTCTTCTTCATCATCTTGGTTATCTTCTTACACACACAGATGCAGTTATACTGCTGCAGTCCAAAATTCTTAGGACACAGAGGTTAAAAGAATATAATTCATCAGTATATTTAAATTAAAGAGCAATTCAGGCACAAGCGGTGGATATTTCTGCTTTCTGGTCTGCCGCTTTGTTATACCCATTTGGCAATTAACATGAGATTAGGATTTGGGAATTGATTATTAAAAATGCAAGTGGCCTTTCTAGTGTGATGAAAAGAACTCTGGGGTTAGATGTAAAGCCTGGGTTCAAATTCGTGCTCAGCGGTAAGATTCACTGACTGCCCTTGGGCATTAATCGGGATTTTTCGGTCTAATTTCCCATGAGCTCAAAAGTAAGATTTAGAAAGCAATGCGCCTACTAAATGGTGTAGAAATGATTTCCAGTTATGATTACTGTGCAAAAGGAGAGGCCTCATTACATTATTGTCTCTTTCTTGCAGGGTTTTGACCCACCACATCAAAGTGATACCCGGACTATTTATATAGCAAATCGTTTTCCCCAGCATGGCCATTATGTTCCTCAGAAGTTTGCAGATAACAGAATCATCTCCTCTAAGGTAAGGGAACCCTAACTGACATGCATGATTGCTTTGTGGAATGTTCCTGGAGCAGCATGAAACTGCCATATACCGAATCAGCCCGTCGGTCCATCAAAGTCAGTATTCTCTACTCAGACTGGCAGCGGCTCTCCAGGATCTCAAGCGGAGGTCTTTCACATCACCTGCTACCTGATGGTTTAACTGGAGATGCCAGGGATTGAACCTGGGGCCTCTTGCATCCCAAGTAGAGGCTCTACCACTGAGCCACAGCCCCTCCTGTACATTGTGACTTGAGGTTTGGCCAATGCTAAGTAACTTAATACTTCCCAAAAACTCAGAATTAGGGGCATCCCTACTACAATATTAGTCTTACATATACCTTTTAACAAAGACAATAAAAATTCCAGCTGTGTCAATTTTTGTGAGCTTTGTTTCTCAGTGAAATCACTTACAAATGTTATTACAGCTCAGCATTAGCGGCTCATATAGGTTCCATACACCAGCTGTGTAGTTTTCAGTCATCCATCTTCCAATTATATTCTAGAACTTTTACACATATGGAAAATATGCACATTGCCCTGTTCGTACAATATGGCAACCGCTCATATCAAGACGGTTGCAGGTAGTTGTGTGTATTTCCATCATTCGTGGTTAGTGGGCTCTTGGAACTCATTGTTGTAACATCTGAAAAGGACTCCTGATTCTGAGCTTCTCGATAACACCAGAAAAATGGTGTGATGCAGTTCATCTTGCTTTTAGCGCCTTGTGTGAATTAGTATTGCACAGTGTTTCACGGCAGATCCTAATTCTGAGGTTTGGGGCCCAGCTTGACATGTACCAACAAGCCAAAAATGTGGTGATATTTTATTTTTTAGTTAATCTCATGGCCCACATAGCAATGGACGCCGCTTTAAAATGTAACCGTTTAAAATCAAGTGACTTAACTGCAGACTTTCTGTGATTCCTGCTTGAAGTTCCTCCTTTAATCTGAAATCCTGAGTATTGGCAGTTTTCACCAAGTTGCCATGTCTGTTACCACACTGGCTCTTGTTTGAAAGAGAGGCTGTTTGGCAATATGCTTATGCTTGTGTTGTTGTTTTGCCATCAAGTCACAGCTGACTTATGGCGACTCCGTGGGCTTTTTAAGGCAAGAGACATTCAGAAGTGGTTTGCCATTGCCTGCCTTTGCGTAGCATCCCAGTTGGTATTCCTCGGTGGTCTCCCATCCAGATACTGACCAGGGCTGACCCTGCTTAGCGTCTGAGATCTGACGGGATCAGGCTAGCCTGGGCTATCCAGGTCAGGGTGCGCATACACGTACCGGAGGGTGAACGTTAGATATACTTAGATAGACAGCGAATGCTGGCTAGGCGGGATATAAATCGAAATAAAATAAATAAATAAATACTTATAGTGTTAGATGTCATGAGTGGTTAATGGAAATAGGCAGAGTATGAATGTTAGTGATTGCCTTCCCCCAAGACCTGGCTAATTATAAAAAAGCTTATCTCCTATGATATCTGACTAGTACCTTAATGAAGAACTGTAAGGGGTGGGGGAGATAGGGTCTTGAAAGATCATGGTGTCTGAACCCAGTGGGCTCATAACATGCTAGTGGTATTAAGACAGGAAGTTAGGTTTTTTTAGTGTGTAAATATCTACATAAGCAACAGGCAGGTTTGTGACATCTTTTTTAAAAGTTTTTTTTTTATTTCTTTGATTTTATGTTATATACATTCATCTTGCTGATATTGGTATATTAGAAAAGGAGGAGAACAGACCCAGTTTTTAAATCAATTATCAACCAGTCTATTACTTGACTTGTTACGTTATTGTCTTTGTAATCTTAATACAACCGGCACCGTGGAGTTTACCTTGCAACCGTTGGCTCTAACTTCCCTCTCTTTTTACCCCTTGCAGTATACCGTGTGGAATTTCGTTCCCAAAAATCTATTTGAGCAGTTCAGAAGGATAGCCAACTTTTATTTTCTTATTATATTTTTGGTTCAGGTAAGTTGGACAAATTTGGTAACTCTTAAGAATTTTTAATTGGAATGTGGGGACTGCAGCATGGGAGGTAATCTAATGTGTTGGGACCTTCTTTAAATGTAATTGTTGTGGATGAAGAGCAGGAGATGCTGTGATACTTATGGTGATGGAAGGGCACAGTGGTGTCTCTGGCTGGGGAAATGTGGGAAAGGTTCTCCTCTGGATAAGAGCATCCTTTACAGCTAGCAGGGAAAATGTGCTAGCTTTCTGATGCGTTAACACCTCTTTGCGTTTGAGAGCCAGTTTGGTGTAGTGGTTAAGTGCGCGGACTCTAATCTGGGAGAACCGGGTTTGATTCCCCACTCCTCCACTTGCACCTGGCTGGATGACCTTGGGCAAGCCATAGCTCTGTACCAGCTGTTCTCTCAAGGACAGTTGTCTCAGAGCTCTCTCAGCCCCACCTACCTCACAAGGTGTCTGTTGTGGGGAGGGGAAGGGAAAGGAGTTTGTAAGCCGCTCTGAGACTCCATGTGAGTGAAGGGCGGGATATAAATCCAATCTCTTCTTCTTCTTCTTTGTTGGAGGGTCCATGCTCTGGTGTGCTTGAGCCCTAGGACCTGGCACCCAAATTGGCTAAGGTCCCAAGAGTCCACATGGGGAGGGTCTGAAAAGGAGAACTGTTTGTTTGTTTTGGGGGGGGGGTTCATTAGAGTGAGCTGTGAGTTGGTCCTTTGGGGGCTGGTCTCACCTATGTTAGATAGCAATGAAAGATGGAAAGGAAATGATGCTACAGATGTTAGCAGATGTGCCAGAGAGGGGGGCATCAGTTAACTAACCAAGACCAGATATGCCACGGATTGTAAGTATCTACTTAATAAGTTTCCTTTTGTTAGTTTTGCTTAGCGCACCTAGTAGTTTGTGCCTTGTATTTTCCTTATTTGGGCCTTATAGAAACGTTGTTTAATTAAGGGAGTCTGCACATTTCCTGACCCACCTGCCCTGGCTACTTGGCATGCCAAAGTTACATTCCCCGGTGGCATCAGCCTCGGTTGATCTCACTAGTGAGGGGCTGAATTTAACCCAGAATGGTGGCATTGAGAATTAAAAGGGGGGCACGACAGTGGCTGGCCTACCCCACATGGCAACACCGTTTCTTATGGTAATGGTGTTAGAGATTGTGGCTTGGTTTACTGGCTTGGTTTACCCATTCCAAATAGGAAATAAAGAAAACTGGGAGTCTGCTCAGCAGCAGTTACTGGCCAGTGTGAGACAGTGAATATTATTGGCCTCGGATTGATGGAGGGGGAGATAAATCCGAGCTTGATTCTCGCTAAGCCAGATGGTAGGGGCTGTGGGTCAGTGGCAGATCATCTGCTTGGCATGCAGAAGGTCCCAGGTTCTAAATCTGTTTCTCAAAAGGATGTTTTAAGAATTGTAAAGCACTCTTAAAGCTATGTGGGAAGTATTGTTTTGGCTCAGCACGGACAATATTTTCTACTCAGTGCTACTCAGCCCTCCTGTTTTGTAAAATTCACACGCTCTCTAGATGGTAGTTAGTGAATGAGAATATCCAAAAATAGAACTTTGCAGATGTAGAAACTAAGGTTGTCAGGCTTCGGCTTCAGAACCTAAATGGAAAATGACTTGAATTAGCATCACTGTTGAAGGAAAGGGCATCTTCTTAGCCTGCTTCGGTATTCTGATTGAGGGGTTCCCGTCTGTAAGAACTGTCATTACTGATACATGAAGGAGACAGTTCCACTTGGCAATGTGTTAACTAGCCAGAGGGCTGTTTACAACCTGGTTAAACTGTGACAGCTCTTAATGCCGCTGTCTGGAACTTTGGAACTCTTCTAATCTCTCCCAAAGTGGTTTGATTTGGTATCTGAAGGTCTCCGTCGCTAACATTTAAGGAATGGACACCGTCTGAAATTATCTCTTTTGTTTTTGGTCCCATTCAGCTTTGCACTTTTGGAATGCAGTTCAGTATTTCATTCCTGGGCAGGGATGTTGTGTTTGTTTTGCCGCACTGAACATCGTTCTTGAGCTAGCGGCAAAGGAGCAGGAATGGCTGGGAGCAGCCTCTGAGTTCTGCAAACAGTACTTGCCCCTGATCCCAGACTTCAGCCTGACAACCAGAGTTCTGGCTTCGTGCATCTCAGCCGAGCTCCACTGAATATGGCATGCAGCAATGCACTTTGAATTGGAGTGTTTTGTATGTCAGCAGTGTGCGAAGGAATTATCTAATGCCGTAGATTATTGGTTTACCAAAGTCTCCATGCTGCAAAGTTCTTAGAAAGCACTTTGAGCGAGTAGAATCATTGGATAAAATGTCCATAGGGTTTTCAGTGTTTCTCCACTTTTTGGAATTTTTCTTTTCCCCATGACTGTTCAGACAGGCTGCTATCAGATAAGAATGCAGAGATTACACATTCAGTTGCTGAGTTCTGTGCATTAATTCTTAGATTGCGGGAATTGCATTTTAAAAGTTCTTAAATTCAGATTTCTATTTTTGTCTATTATGACTGTTCTTTTTGCCCCCCCCCCCCTTCACATATTATGCTTACAACGGTATGTTGGTCTTAAGACAGTAATAATAAACTAAACTAAAACTAAGACTGTTCAGACAAGTTGGTGGTGCTGATGGTACCAATTTGGGCCTGCCCGAACCTTCCTTTGCAAACCGGTGCCTTGAGAGGGTTTCTTTTTTTTTTTTTTTAAGTTATTGTTTACTTCCAACACTATGTTTTATATCCCTTCCAACCACCAGTTGCACCTGTATTGAGTGCCTTCATATGACCGATGTGCTGGGATTTTTATATAGGAGAGTGCCTTAAAGATATATTTCCTAGCCATCTGAGAAAGAAGGAAACTCTCTTTCCCATTTCCCTTTATAGCTATGACATCTTTGGCCGCACCCGGAAAATCAGGTTCTCAATAACTGTGCGTAAAGGACCCTCCGCCCCCTTGAGGTGCAGCCGCTCTGCCTGTCTGTGCAGGTTAGCGTACAGCAATGCCATCAAGAACCAGATGAGTCATTTTGCCTGGCTTTCCTCTCAGCTTGTCTCTGTGAGCTTCATGGGTTCCCACTCTATAAATAGAACTCGGTAGGAAGGGATTCCTACTGCACGGCGGAGGCCTGCTGAAAAGTGGTGTGCAGATGTCAATATCTGAGCAGTGTTTAACAGCAGTGCCGATATATCCTAGCTTGGCTTGTTCCTTGCTTTAGTTTGTCAGCGTCCCAGCAGAGCCCTTCTTTCTGCTAGGAAGTGAATTTCACAAATGCATTTCTGCACACAACATATATTCCACGTGCAAATAAGGTTAGGATTGGCACTGGTAGAAGAGTAACGGAGTTTATTTTTGCATTACATTGTGTTTTGATTGTATTTCTTGTGTCCCACTGTTCCCCCATGTGATCTTCAGAACAGTCTCCTCCCATCTAGCCGTCCTACGGGGTCAAACCTGCTTAGCTTCAGTAGTATCACATCCCAAGCTCACATGTTGCTTGTTCTCATGTTTCTTAATTATCACTTAATTCCCCCCCTCCCCCAGATCCTGGGGAATCATGGGGAAAAACTGATAAGAAGCCATCAGATTGGTGGTTTAAATTGCATTCTCTCATTCCCTCCCTCCCTCCCTGTCAACTCTAGACTTAATTACACAGTACAGTCTTAGTAAATAAGGTCAGGATTGTGTGTTGACGCTATGCTACTTCTGGCTGCTCTTAAATGTGGAAACTGCTGTCGAGCTCTTGGAACTTGGTCCCTAGGAGTTATTCTCTTGCTTCACTTAAATTCCTAGCCCCCGACCCTGCATTGATGTATTTTGTAAACCTTTGAACGTAATTTGACAAGTAGCAACGCAGAGGAGGGGAACACACTCCTCAACACGTGAAACTGTCTTAGACTGAATCAGGTCCGTCAAGGCCAGTACTATCATCTCCAATTGGCAGGAGCTCTCCGGGGGTCTCAGGTAGAGGTCTTTGACATCCCCTGCTGCCACGTCCTTTTCACTGGAGATGCAGAGGATCAAACCAGGGACCTCCTGCATGCCAAGTAGAGGCTCTTTCACTGAATTACAGCCCCTCCCTCACGTGGGGACTGGCCTGATTTAAGGGCAAGGTTTCAGCGGGTAGACAGTGGTTGTGATTACAGTACAGTTTCAGCTAATTTGCCTCTTAAACAACCTGACTGTTGTATAAACGACTTCAGGGCATCTGTACTTTTTATTGGCATTATGCTGGAACGCAGGGCAAATACCTACCCTGCTACGGCTGTATTGTGTGAGCTTTCTAACTCTTTCTGCTGTAGTCCTGTTTATTCTGAGCTCTTTCCCCATGGTGCAGTGCGACTGCAGCAACAGTACAGGTGGGCCCACTGGCATGGGGCTTTCTCTTTTTCCATCAGCTGGCCAGGGAAGAGGATGGACAGCAGGTCAATGAAATTTTAGCTGGCCCCACCCCCACAGTCCTTCCATTCACATGCCACTACATAATCTGGAATACAGATGGATGCTGTTGAGTTGAGCTTGTGAACAAACAAGTACCTAGCTACAAATGGATGTCTCCTGCGTAAACAAGCTTTACAAAACCAGTTCTGTACCAGAGTTGCAAATAGGTCAACCTGACCTCATGCAAAATAGCACAGCCAAGTTCCTTGAATCAGTGAGATTCCAGTTATGTCAGCTGGATCATGGGCTGCTGGTGCCTCATCCAAAATTGTGCTCTTCTAAGGGAGCAGGCTATTAGATGTTAATCCTCAGAAATCTCTCTTCGCCCTGATAATTTGCCTAAAAGCTATTCTTCTGGCTTTCTTAAGAATGTTTTAAATCCTCCTTAAAGGTAATCAGTCTCTTGGATTAATGTTAGAATTTCGGGATAATGGCTGTCCTGGAGGTCTTCCAGAACACGCACGGCCTGTCCTGGAAGATTTACTTATTTCTTCGGTCTATATCCCACTCGCCCCCACTATCGTGAGGCTCAGAGCAGATCTCCACTCGTGATAAAGAAAATTATAACATAATTAAAGCATTTGAGTTTAAAACAATTCCAAACATTTACAGTTTATCAGATGGCACATGAGAACCAGGGCTCATTTCGTAGCAGGAGCTCCTTTGCATATTAGGCCACACACCCCCTGATGTAGCCAATCCTCCAAGAGCTTACAGTAGCCCCTGTAAGAAGAGCTCTGTAAGCTCTTGGAGGATTGGCTACATTGGGGGGGGGTGGCCTAATATGCAAAACAACCGGAGTAGAGCTTGTTAATATTGTCCTGCTGCACATAGTGCCACAGCAATAATCCGGCTCAGTGTAGAGAAACACTTCAAGCTGCCTTATACTGACTCAGACCCTTGGTCCATGAAGGTCAGTGTTGTCTTCTGAGCCTGGCAGCCGCTCTCCGGGTTGTTAAGTAGAGATCTTTCACGTCACCTACAACCTGATCCTTTCGACCTGAGATGTTGGGGACTGAACCCGGGACCTTCTGCATCCAAAGCAGAGGCGACTGAGCCGTGGCCCTTCCCTGAAGCTGTGGTATGCACTTCCGTCATGCCCACAATGTGAGAATGCCGTGCCGTACCCAGCGTCTATGAAGCTTATTGTCATGTGATGTGTATGTTTTTAAAGATGTCTTTTTCCCCCCCTCGCTTGGGCTTATGCTGATACAGTCTTCTCCTTTCTTTCTTTTGTCTAGCTTATGATAGATACCCCCACAAGTCCTGTGACGAGTGGATTGCCATTGTTTTTTGTAATCACTGTGATAGCCATAAAGCAGGTAAGGAGACGTCGTTTATTGCAGAAACATTTCCATGGAGGCAGAGCATGCACAGCGGGCTGGATCTAGCAGAGGATTTCTACCAATGGAAAGCCAATTCCTCCCTCATGCCATTTCAGGGGTCCCAAAGGGGGGGGGGGAATGCAAGAAAATGATGGAAATCCTTTCTGTCAGTGGAAGTTTCCATAAGATCTAAGCTCATACAAGTGGTGCAAGGGCTGCTGCTGAAAATGGCATCCCTGTGTCAAATTGTTGCCTCATCCCCCATGCACAGGGTCTCTTACTCCATATTGTAACATGACATAGACCGTGAGAGCCAGTTTGGTGTAGTGGTTAAGTGCCCGGACTCTAATCTGGAGAACTGGGTATGATTCCCCACTCTTCCACATGCAGCTGCTGGGTCACAACCTTGGGTCAGTCATGGCTCTCTCAGAGCTGTTCTCTCACAAGCCATTCTCAAAAGAGCTCTCTCAGCCCCACCTACCTCAGAGGGTGTCTGTTGTGGGGAGGGGAAGGGAAAGGAGATGGTAAGCCACTCTGAGACTCCTTTGGGTAGTGAAGGGCGGGGTATAAATCCAATCTCCTCCTTTTCTTCAAGTGAATGTTGAAAAAAATGTAGTGCCCGTTCCACATGAGCTGGTCCGCAGCACCTTGCAAGTTGTTCTGCTGTCCGTGCTGGAAAGATATATAGGAACTAGGTAGCTTTAATAAAATGCTATACGGTTCTAATGCTATGCACAGCCCTTGCTTATTGGATTTGAGTTGAGTTGGCCACAGACTGCACAAGTGACTCTGCTTATTTAATCTTCCCGTCCAATCAGACTTGATGCTTCTTCAACCCCGGGTGGTATCAAATGTGTTGGATGATTGTCTTGACCCTTCAGATGGAAGGAGTGTCCTGTAGGGGACCAACTGACCACCTTCCGGCCTATCACGGGGTCATATTATGGTTAAGTGGTGATGTGTTGTGGACCTCGATGCACAGGTTGCAGAGGTTAGCATCCCTGCAGGTTTTGGGCAGCTACGAAATTTTGCAGGCTCGCCTTATACATGGTTACTGTTGCCAGGGTGGTCTTTGCAAGGCAATGGAAACATAAAACACTCCTAAATTATGAACCTGGTAGTTGAAAATGAAGGAGCTCTTTCCTGTTATTATTGGTTTTATGCTTAAGGCCTTTGGTCATATGAACTTAATAATAAAGGAATAAAAGAGCTCTATCACTGAAGGTAAAGATTTCCCTTGCTTGAAAGCCAGTCAAATCCGGTGCTCATCTCTGTTTCCAAGCTGAAGAGCCAGCGTATGTCTGTGGTCATGTGGCCGGCTTGACCAAATGCCGAGGTGCACGGAACGCTGTTACCTTCCCACCGAAGCGGTACCTATTTATCTACCCATGTGAAATTAACAGCATACCAGAAAAGCCAAGGCACACTCAAATTAGATGTATTACAGTCAGAGGCTATACAGAGGATGGAACTGGTGATAGACTGGTGGTGGGAGAAAGTGCCATCAAATCACAGCTGACTTATGGCGACCCCGTGGGATTTTCAACGCAAGAGACATTCAGATGTGGTGTAGAGCATACGAAGAGCCATCTAGTCCAGCTTCCTGTCTCACACATTGGCCAACCAGTTCCTCTGGATGGCCAACAACAGGGCAGAGAGGCCGAGGCCTTCATAAGAACATAAGAAGAGCCCTGCTGGATTAGACTAATGGTCCATCTAGTCCAGCATCCTGTCTCACACAGTGGCCAGCCAGTTCCTCTGGATGGTCAACAACAGGGCAGAGAGGCCGAGGCCTTCATAAGAACATAAGAAGAGCCCTGCTGGATTAGACTAATGGTCCATCTAGTCCAGCATCCTGCCTCACACAGTGGCCAACCAGTTCCTCTGGATGGTCAACAACAGGGCACAGAGGCTGAGGCCTTCCTAAGAACATCAGAAGAGCCCTGCTGGATTAGACTAATGGTCCATCTAGTCCAGCATCCTGTCTCACACAGTGGCCAACCAGTTCCTCTGGATGGTCAACAACAGGGCACAGAGGCTGAGGCCTTCCTAAGAACATCAGAAGAGCCCTGCTGGATTAGACTAATGGTCCATCAAGTCCAGCATCCTGTCTCACACAGTGGCCAACCAGTTCCTCTGGATGGCCAACAACAGGGCATAGAGGCCGAGACCTTCCCCTGATGTTGCCTCCTGGCTCTGCGATTCAGGGGTTTGGTGCCTCTGAATGAGGAGGTTCCCTCAGTCACCATGGCTAGGAGCCATTGATAGACTTCTCCTCCATGAATCTATCTAATCCCACTTTTTTTAATTCATTCACTTTTGAGATCTCTGTCCCACCCTTCCCGCCAAAGCAGGAAGCTGTGTATTCCTGTGGCCACCGCTACACTCTCTGGCGGCGGATTCCACATTTTAATCACTCGCTGTGTAAAGTAAATATTTCCTTTTGTCTGTCCCGATGTGAGACCAACAGAGCAGGCTCTTTGCCCTCTCCTTAAATCTAGGGAGGTAAAACAACCGCTGGAGGATTCCTCCCGACTGGATCCTTGGCCGTGTCATTCTTCTACGAGATGCAGAGGGGGTTCAGCTTGCTGTCTTACCAGAAGCCCGATTCACGGGAAACCTGTCCTGCCTATGTGTAGTGACCCCAGACTTCCTTGGTAGTCACCCATTCAGATACTTGCCAGAGCTGACCCTGCTTAGCTTCTGGGTTCTGATGAGATTGCGGGTAGTCTGGGCCTTCCAGGTCAGAGTAATAGTACAGTAGACGAAATTAATTCTATGATTGCCCTATGCTGATAAAAGGATGTCTATGTCCGTGTGGTTATAAATAGGAAAGGGATGGGTAATGTGTTTTATGTGTCTTTGTATGTTATATTTCCTTTCAGCGTTTGCGTTTCTTAAGTTTTTTGGAAAGTTTGACAGGTTTTTCTGATTCCCCCTCCCCCCCTTCCAGGGTTATGAAGACTGGTTAAGGCATAAATCAGACAATGAGGTGAATGGAGCTCCAGTTTACGTCGTTCGCAGTGGTCGCCTTGTGAAAACTAGATCAAAGAACATCCGGGTAGGTCCCTCAGCCGTGGGAAACGGTTTCGCTCATCCTGTCAGGTTAACCTTCAGAGTAAAATGTTTATCGCTCGTGCGTATTATTTAAAACGCTTCCACCCTGCAGTTTTCCCGAGAGACCCGTCATAATGTGGTGCTGGTCAGTTGGATTAGAACTGGTGGCATGGTTAATTTGAATGTTTTGGTCTAACAGTTTTTTTTTTAAAAAATGGTATTTGCATGAGATTGTTCTGTATGTCTTCGCAGGTAGGGGATATTGTCAGAGTAGCCAAAGATGAAACTTTCCCTGCCGATCTCGTGCTCCTGTCCTCTGATAGAGCAAACGGCTCCTGTCATGTCACAACGGCAAGCTTGGATGGAGAAACAAATCTTAAGGTCCGTGTCGTCAACCCGGGAGTATTGCTGCTTCTGAAATTGAATTGGTTAATGAGGTTTAAGGGCTATTTCCTCAGAGAGTTTCTGTGGTGGGAAGCTGTTGCAGGTGGCTTTCTTAATTCCTCCAAGGGTGCTTGGGAAGGGGGGGGGGGGAAGGGGTGATTTTGTGTGAAATTTCTCCAGATGTACTTCAGAACATCGGAATTAGCAGTATACCTCGAAGCAAATTGTGGTTCTTCCCCCAAGAACTGCCTTTATTGGAGGGGAAACGAACTTGGTGCTTGAATGTGGTAATGCAATTGGTACACATGTTTTGTGTTTTTCTGAAATGGGTTCTACCACATCTGAAGCAGCTCTTGAAAACAAAAGTCACGTTGCATCTTCAAGGATGGCATACTTTATGGCATACTTAATATGACAGAAGCGTCGTTTTGCTGCTTCAGACCAACACAGCTACCCACCTGAATCTGTAATCAGTGGGGGTTCTGCTATAATTAGCAGCCTTGCTCTTTATTCCTATGTGAAAGTGCATCAGACTTTCATTCACTGGTTCAGAACAGTGGCCCTCCAAGGGTTAACAAGGGACCTAGGATTCTTATCCTACGTTTGGTGTAGTGGTTAAGTGTGAGGACTCTAATCTGGGAGAACTGAGTTTGATTCCCCACTCCTCCACTTGTAGCTGCTGGATGACCTTGGGCAAGCCATAGCTCTGTACCAGCTGTTCTCTCAAGGACAGTTCTCTCAGAGCTCTCTCAGCCTCACCTACCTCACGGGGTGTCTGTGGTGGGGAGGGGAAGGGAAAGGAGTTTGTAAGCCGCTCTGAGACTCCGAGTGAAGGGTGGGGTATAAATCCAATCTCCTCCTCCTCCCAACCTTCCTCTCTCCTCCCCTCCCCCTCCCCCTCCCCTTTCCCCTTCCCCTCCTCCTCCCACTACAGATCCTTATTTTTCTACCCCCAAGCATTTCCCCTCTGCTCTAAGCAAGCTGATTACAATATGCGTGGCACCATCACATCCTTTATGAGCACTCTTTAGGACACCCCTCCCGACTTTCTGACTGGCATAAAAAGACGCAGACCTCCATTTCTACTCATATCTGACGAAGGGAGGTTGACTCTGGGAAGCTCATACCCTGAAACTCTTGTTGGTCTCTCTAGTGCTGCTGGACTTGTAGCCAGCTGCTCTCATCACATTCTCAGATTCCACAGATGCTTTGCATCAACACTGGCGTTCAAGAAACATGCCGCTGAGACATTTCTGCTCATCCTTGCCCAGTGGAAAATACTTTGTTAATGGGTTTCTCTTTGTCCATCTTTCATGAAGGACAGCTCTGTCAGTAGCTAGCTACTACCCATGGTGACTGAAGGGAACCTCTGTGTTCCAAGACAGTCAACCTCTGTATCTGAGTGCCAGAAGGTGACATCAGGGGAAGGTCTCGGTTCCTGTGACCTGTTGTTGGCCCTCCAGAGGAACTGGGTGGCGACTGTGTGAGACAGGATGCTGGACGTTGATAGGGTCCGAACTGTCAGAGACTGACCAAGAGAGAGAGCTTGGATAGTAAATAACTCAATGAAAATGTCGGGGCAGTGTGCAACTGCAATGAAAAAGGCCAACGCTATGCTGGGGGTTATTTGGAAGGGAATTGAAAACAAATCAGCCAGGATCATAATGCCCCTGTATAAATCGATGGTGTGACCTCATTTGGAGTACTGTGTACAGTTCTGGTTGCCACACCTCTAAAAAGATATCATAGCATTGGAAAAAGTACAGAAAAGGGCATCTAGAATGATAAAAGGGTTGGAACACTTTCCCTATGAAGAAAGGTTGAAGCGCTTGAGGCTCTTTAGCTTGGAGAAACGACGGCTGAGGGGTGACATGATCGAGGTTTATAAGATTCTGCATGGGATAGAGCAGGTAGAGAAAGAAATACTTTTCTCCCTTTCTCACAATACAAGAACTCGTGGGCACTCCATGAAATTGCTGAGCAGTCGGGTTAGAACAGATAAAAGGAAGTACTTCTTCACCCAAAGAGTGATTAACACGTGGAATTCACTGCCACAGGAGGTGGTGGCGGCTACAAGCATGGACAACTGCAAGAGGGAATTAGATAAGCATATGGAGCAGAGGTCTGTCAGTGGCTATTAGACACAAGGAACTCTCTGTCTGGGGCAAGTGATGCTCTGTATTCTTGGTGCTTGGGGGGTCAACAGTGGGAGGGCTTCTGGTGTCCTGGCCCCACTGCTGGACCTCCTGATGGCACCTGGTGTTTTTGGCCACTGTGTGGCAGTGTGTTGGACTGGATGGGCCATTGGCCTGATCCAGCATTGGCTTCTCTTACGTTCTGATGGACTAGATGGATTATTGGTCTAATCCAGCAAAATTCTTCTTATGTTCTTTTCCAGACTCACATTGCAGTCTCCCAAACGGCAGTATTGCAGTCAGTTGCCAACCTGGACAAACTTGATGCTGTTATAGAGTGCCAGCAGCCAGAAGCAGATCTCTACAGGTG
The DNA here is from genome assembly GCA_029233225.1 of Lepidodactylus listeri. Classification (NCBI taxonomy): domain Eukaryota; kingdom Metazoa; phylum Chordata; class Lepidosauria; order Squamata; family Gekkonidae; genus Lepidodactylus; species Lepidodactylus listeri. Next base: position 13,640,394 of record JARCFY010000005.1, on the reverse strand, counting down.
TGTGTGGTTTTTTTTTTAATGCTTGACTTTTTAAAGAGGATTTGGAAAGCAAACGTTTATGTCTATTCCAGATTGGGTCACTTTCGAGTGAGATCACTTCTGAAAATTAAGAGCTTGTTTGTATACATCTGCTTAGAACTGTTCTTTTCTTTTTTAAAAAGTCAGTGACTAAGACAGCACTTACTGTTACGACAAAGGAATTGGTGAAATTGAGCATGGGCAACCCCAGAGTGTTTCATTTATCTTTTGGGCGCTTTTCTACAACTGTGCAGAGTAGGACCCTCCTCCAAGCGAATGTATGGGGTAGATTGATGCGCCACCCAGTGGCTTTTATACCGCACTATGCTGAGGTTTCTCCGGAACCAAATACCAACTTTCTACGCTGTTTTTCATCTGACGATTTTTTTCGTCAATGTGAGAATCCCTCCTCAGAGAAAAATAACAGCTTGGAGAAATGCTAGAGGTAGCCCAGGGGATGGGGTGTAAATGCAAACGTAGCTATTGCTTGCCTTGACAAGGAGTACTGGAAATGTGAAAATCTTGTTCCTTCACACTGATTCAGTGGCAGAGCTCCTGCTGTGCTTGCAGAGGGTCCCAAA